>OY740823.1:2558527-2619569 GCA_963514005.1 Raja brachyura | reverse complement strand
GGGAGGGGAGAGGGGGAGAGAGAGGGGGGGGGAGAGAGAGGGGGAGAGAGAGAGGGGGAGAGAGAGAGGGGGAGAGAGAGAGGGGGAGAGAGAGAGGGAGAGAGAGAGAGGGGGAGATAGGGGGCTTGTAGAGGCAGGGCTGCCAACTCCCATGCATTGAGCGTGAGAATCACGCATTTTGCCAAATTCTCACGCTGATCACAAATTTCTCACGCTCTGTTGTGAGAAATTCAGTGATCAACGAAAATGTAAAAACTAATATCAACTGCATGGGCCACGGGAGTTGGACGCAGAAGCAGCGGCGGGGACAGATGCAGATGGGGAGCGGGGATGGCGAGTGTTTGCCGGGCTGGCGAGTGTTTGCTGGGCTGGCGAGTCGCTCACTGCAACTTCGGCCATGGAAGTGCAAGAGTCCAGGGCCATTGGAGGCATCGGAAGCGTTGCGCCGCTGCCGTGAGAGTCTCTGTGCCAAATTCGCCCAGGTGACCAGCATGGATCAGGCTGCAGCTCAGCACATCCTGGAGGACAACCAGTGGCTGCTGGAAGTAAATACCAAGCACTGGGCAGAAACAGTGGAAGATAGTGGACTTCAAATGGGAGTGGTTGGAGAAAGCACCCTGCTTGCCGGCTAGATTTTCACTTACTGTAGTTGCAGGAAAAATGTTCCCAATGTTGGGGAGGTTCAGAACCAGGGGTCACAATGATAAATATTTAAGAATAAAGGGTAGGCCAGTTCGGACTGAGATGAAGACAAACTTTCTTCACGCAGAGAGTTGTGAATCTGTGGAATTCTCTGCCACAGTAGGCAGTGCAGGCCAATACACTGGATGTTTTTAAGAGAGAGTTACATTTAGTTCTTGGGGCTAATGAAATCAAGGGATATGGAGAAAGAGGTACTGATTTTAGATGAATAGCCATGATCATATTGAATAGAGAACTGGCTGGCAAACAGGAAGCAAAGAGTAGGAGTAAACGGGTCGTTTTCACAATGGCAGGCAGTGACTAGTGGGGTACCGCAAGGCTCAGTGCTGGGACCCCAGCTATTTACAATATACATTAATGATCTGGATGAGGGAATTGAAGGCAATATCTCCAAGTTTGCGGATGACACTAAGCTGGGGGACAGTGTTAGCTGTGAGGAGGATGCTAGGAGACTGCAAGGTGACTTGGATAGGCTGGGTGAGTGGGCAAATGTTTGGCAGATGCAGTATAATGTGGATAAATGTGAGGTTATCCACTTTGGTGGCAAAAATAGGAAAACAGACTATTATCTAAATGGAGGCCGATTAGGAAAAGGGGAGATGCAGCGCGACCTGGGTGTCATGGTACACCAGTCATTGAAAGTAGGCATGCAGGTACAGCAGGCAGTGAAGAAAGCGAATGGTATGTTATCTTTCATAGCAAAAGGATTTGAGTATAGGAGCAGGGAGGTTCTACTTCAGTTGTATAGGGTCTTGGTGAGGCCACACCTGGAGTATTGCGTACAGTTCTGGTCTCCAAATCTGAGGAAGGACATTATTGCCATAGAGGGAGTGCAGAGAAGGTTCACCAGACTGATTCCTGGGATGTCAGGACTGTCTTATGAACAAAGACTGCATAGACTTGGTTTATATTCTCTAGAATTTAGGAGATTGAGAGGGGATCTTATAGAAACTTACAAAATTCTTAAGGGGTTGGACAGGCTAGATGCAGGAAGATTGTTCCCGATGTTGGGGAGGTCCAGGACAAGGGGTCACAGCTTAAGGATAAGGGGGAAATCCTTTAGGACCGAGATGAGAAGGAATTTTTTCACACAGAGAGCGGAGGGTCTCTGGAACTCTCTGCCACAGAGGGTAGTTGAGGCCAGTTCATTGGCTATGTTTTAAGAGGGAGTTAGATGTGGCCCTTGTGGCTAAGGGGATCAGAGGGTATGGAGAGAAGGCAGGTACGGGATACTGAGTTGGATGATCAGCCATGATCATATTGAATGGCGGTGCAGGCTCGAAGGGCCGAATGGCCTACTCCTGCACCTAATTTCTATGTTTCTATGTCTATGTTTCTATGAATGGCAGTCATAGAGTGATACAATGTGAAAATAGGCCCTTCGGCGCAACTTGCCCACACTCGCCAACATGTCCCAGCTACGCTACCTGCTTTTGGACCATACCTCCAAAGCTGCCCTATCCATGTATCAGTCTAACTGTTTCTTAAATGTTGGGATGGTCCCTGCCTCAACTACCTCCTCAGGCAGCTTGTTCCACACACCCACCACCCTTTGTGTGGAAAAAGTTACCTCTTAAATATAATTCATACCAAAAACATACTTCTACAATGCACTAAAACATGATTTTAATACATCAAATGTCAAAAAGTCCCTACCCTGGGAGGGGGGACACTGCAATCCCTCTCCCCACTCGGCTGCTCCACTCCGTCACCGGGTCCCCCCAAAGCCAGTGATCAATGATGGCTCAACCTCCCCACTTTCAAAAATGCTCCACGGCCCCTGGTTCAGATGGAGAACACTGCCAGATGTGAGCGGGGAACTGAGGCCAGTTGTCCATGATATCTGGATCCCAATGCTCAGCGCTTTATGTTTCGGAGTTGGCTAATGTTATTGATTTGTAATTAGCCTGATTTGTAATTAGTTGACAAAACTTAATTTATTAATCTGGAATATCCAGGGGGATGGGATAAGTGTAATATTAAAATGACATACAAGGTGTCAGGCTGTCTGTCACAACATACAGCCCCGATAACCCATTATTTCTTTCAGTTAAATATTGGGAAGGTAGCACTATTGTCATTCAACTATTATGTTTGTTTACCTCACTGACTATTTCTAAACCCCCCCCCCCCCCCAATTCCTTTGACAGTTTGAATAGAAATGTCCCCAATCACGTTGTTTTATTAATTGAACATGTAGATGAACATCCTCCAGGAGAAAATCAGATAGAAACTGTTTCAGATGCGATATTTAAGAGCTTGTTCAAAGAAGGGGAATATTTTAAAGGAGTGACAGAGATACTTGCAGGGGAATGTAGGAGGAGATTATTATTCATCTTTAGTGTTAGCTTGAACCAGGACATCTGAAGATTCAAAGTTTAATATAGTAATTATACTGATACTGACTCCAACCAACCATGTGATGAATATCATCCATTCCGGAGGTTTGACTTTTATGATGCCTCACTTGGATTTCAACCACTTCAATGTAAAAGTAATTAGGAAAGGGGAGCTTTGGAACGACAAATTGCCCTCAGTACATATTAACTGTAATATAATAATGTATGCATGTTGGTAGGTGCAATCAAAACAAAGATATTTTTATCATTGTTGTGTTATGGATACCACAGAAAATAGTGTGTACTCTCAAGATCACATTTAATAGAATAATATTGCTTAAATATACAGTTATTGGACTTTGCATTTCGGAAAAGTCCCAGCTGAGAGGAAGACAGCAAAATACTGAAAATATTGGGGGTGAAAATGACTTCAGGACAGTTTGTTGGGCAAATGAAAGAAAATGGCAACAGAATACATATAGTTGAGTGGGTATAATTTTATGGATGATAAATTGTGTTCAACCACTTGATGACTTCTTTGACAAAGTAACTAGAATGTTAGATAACAAGGAAGACAATGGATGTAATAGGTATGCTACAATACCTACCGTTAGCAGCGCTGCAGTTCTGCCGCTCCCCGTGTGCGCGACTTTGGCGCCTTTCAGAGGGGGGCGGGTTTAAAATGCCGTTTTTTTCTGGGCAGTCCAAGCCGATCCATGTCGAGCGATTTCGTCGCTAAAGAGAAATCGCTCCGACATTTCATTCATAAAGGTATTTTTAAACTACGCTAGATTCTTTATTAACTAGAGTAGTTTAAAAATCATCTTCTAAAGCTCTGAATGGTGACAGCGGAACGGACCTAACGTAGGCGATAAAACAAGCTACACAGTTTATTTTTACATAAAAACTTGGTTTTTAGGAAGGCTTTAATCACATTTTCATGTTGTGAAAAGGGGACAAAAAAAATGTATGAACCGGCTGTATTTTTCATACAGACTTCACCGCAAACCGCAACGTTCCAATCCACCGCATTCCACTAAAACCCACTCTCTAGTTGATTTAAATGGCCATTAATTTACAGGCATTAAACACTAAATTCCTTCCATTTGGCCCAGAAATTCATGAAAATGAGATTTAAAAATTGTGTTGTATTGTGGATTATTGTGTGAATGTTATTTGGACACTTAGGCAATTAAAAAAAAGTTTATCTTTTCTTAAGAAATGGATAGATGTTTAGATCTGCTCATTGAATTTTGTAATTAGCTACAATTAGATAACTAACTAATTATATGCTTTAATTTCAAGTCATCCAAGTAAGATTGTTTCATATTTGTTTCAGAATGCTTCAATCTATAATAACTGAACATTTCATTGAGTTCTCTTAATTTTTAAGAAAGTTATGGGCTTTTAACTGTTATAGATCACAGCTTTTGAGTTAAGTCAATTGAAAGGCAATGGGGAACAAGATACTAATTTCCGAGTATGAAAATGGTCATAACTTTGTTAATACTGAAGATATGAAAGTGAATTAGGTGTCAAATTAAACTTCTTGTTATGCTTTATCTGATGGGATAAATTGCAGTCTTCATTTTTAAAATCTCAAAATTTTGTAACATTGCTGGATGTAGCAAATTTTACTTCGGAGTCACGTGAGTGACTACGTGAAGACCCCGCCAGCACGCATGCGCGACATATCGTCGTACGCATGCGGAAGCGACGGTCGGGAGGAGCGGGGCTCCTCTAGCGTAAGTTTAAATAGCTTACGCCAGGTAAGTCTCACCGGAGGTAGTGAGTCGACGACAGTGAATTTACAATGGACAGAAAATCGAAGCGAACAGCGGCCAGAGCAGCTGCCAAGGAGAGCAGCCAACAGCGAGCCGCCTCTCCTGAGCTACAGGTTTTGCCTGCAGCTCCCGACTTGTCGCCCTTTGCGACCGTTGGAACACCACGGTCAGGGAAGACCACCCGGAAGTCGGCCGGGGCCGACTCAGCGGAGTCCGGTCCCGAGGACACCCCGTTCGCAGATAGCGACGGTGGTCGTCTAAACCGCATGGAGCGGTTGATGGAGCAAATGCTCCAACGTGACTTGCTAATGCAGGGGCAAGGTCACAGTGGGACCCCTGGCAGGCCCACGGCAGGTTCCTATAGAGGACTGCCCAACGTCTCCCCCTCTGTACAAGGGAGCGTTGAGGGTCAGAACTGGGCTGACCCAGAAGAAGGGGAGTTGGCTGAATCAACGAAGGTGTCAGGGGCTGTGAAGACTATTTGGACATGGTGAGCAGGCACGCCATGCCTAATAAAAAAGGCTTGCCTATCCACCCCAAGCTGGCTGCCAGTATTAATTACATGGCAACCAACCAATTGCAGGAACAGGCCATCAATGCTACGGCAGATAAGTATATGGCACCAGAAAACTGCAATTCATTGAATGTGCCAGCGGTGAATAACCCTATTTGGGGAAATATGAGCCCCTCTAGTAGAGGGCAGGAGATAAAACTTCAGAGGATTCTGAAGCTCCTAACTGCAGGGATAACGGCGGTAGCAAGAACTGCAGTGGGCGTAGAGATGCCGGAAGAATTGCAGGATGCTCTAGCACTGCTCTGCAATACTCAATACGAAATTAATACGTTCAGGAAGAACATCATCAAGCCGGCGCTTCACCCCAAGTTTGCGGGGTTGTGTAAGCCTGGGAAGACTCAGCCTCCTAGCCTGCTGTTTGGGGAAGATCTCCCTAAGCCCTAAAGATCTTGACGAGGAGGCTAAGGCTTTGGGCCTTATAAAACCGGGCTACACTAAGCCACACCCACACAGACAGCACCCCTACACATCCACCGGGCAGAGTTACCTTAACAGGTCTGCCGGTGGTGAAAGCTCGAAGGCCGGGTATCCTGCACAGCGGTCTTTTTTAGGCCTAGGCCCAGACCGGCCTTCTTGGAAAATGCGCCACTCCCAGAACACACGCAACCAACCGAGGAAGCAAGGACAGAAACCACCACACCGGCAGTAACCATGGAGGTAGGTGGGTCTGGGGTCCCCAGAAACACATCTGGTCTAAATTCACTTTGTGTAGGGGGCAGGTTGCACATGTTCATTGAGAATTGGCTCACTTTCACCTCTGATCCTTATATACTCAGAAGTATTCAGGGATATAAAATTGAATTTGTTCACGAACTCCCTACCCCGGTACAACATGCACCTAGCCGGAAATTCGTCCTTTCACTTAAAGATAGGGCAGCAGGGCATGCTGAACTACATAGATTAGTACAGAAAGGGGTAGTTGAGAAAGCCATCAGAGAATCTCAGGAGTTCGTGTCCAATATTTTCACCAAAAATAAAAAAGATGGCGGGTGCCGCATCATCATTGATCTAACTGATCTGAATACTTCTGTTGAGTATATACATTTTAAAATGGACACCTTCAATACTGCTATACAGTTAATAGCCAATGGGTACTACATGGCATGCATTGACCTCAAGGATGCATATTATTCAGTACCCATTCACAAGGATCATAGGAAATACTTAAAGTTTGTCTGGATGGGACAATTATGGCAATACAAAGCTTTGCCTAATGGGTTATCGTCAGCACCCAGACTGTTTACTAAGATATTAAAACCAGCTTTGGCCTACTTAAGGAAACAGAATCATACTGTTATGGCCTATCTTGATGACATCCTCATAGTGGGGGAAAATTTGGAAATGGCTACTTTGGCAGTTACAGCCACAAAACATCTTTTCCAGAAGCTGGGGTTTACGATACATCCAGATAAATCAATATTGGAACCCGCTACCACCATGAAATATCTGGGGTTCATCATTGACTCAGTGCAAATGTCTGTTACGTTGCCACCAAGTAAGGTGGACGACCTGATAGAGGCTTGCAGGAGCCTCATTGGCGCTAAGGTCCCATCCATTCGGCAGGTGGCCAGAGTGATTGGGAAGATAGTAGCGGCATTCCCTGCAGCACAATTTGGGCCCTTACATTACCAAAACTTACAAAGAGCGAAAATTATAGCGCTCAAAAAACATACAGGCCATTTCGACAGGCCTATGGAAATTTCGGGGAAGGCGAAAGCCGAATTATATTGGTGGATGGGGAATGCCCAAAATTGTTCCAAACCTATCAATATTATCAATCCCTCGGTCATCCTACAAACGGATGCCAGTGCCGAAGGGTGGGGAGCTACTAACACTACCTCTAGTTGTGGAGGTAGATGGAGTGCACCAGAGTTAACCCTATACAAAAACTTGGGGATTAACTATTCGGAAATGCTGGCAGCATTTCATGGCCTTAAAGCATACTGCACTTATATGCACAAAGTTCATATTAGATTACAAATTGATAACACTACGGTGGTAGCATATATTAACCATATGGGCGGTATTAAGTCGATATCGTGTGACGAATTGGCTAACAATATCTGGCACTGGTGTCTGCAAAGAGAAATCTGGATCTCAGCTACTTACCTTCCAGGTAAGCTAAATATAGTGGCAGACACCAGATCACGTAAATTCAACGACAACATAGAATGGATGTTGGATCGGAGGGTGTTTTCAGATATTGTGGAACGTTATGGAACACCAGATATCGACCTTTTCGCGTCCAGGCTAAATCACCAATTACCAACATATGTTGCTTGGGAACCAGACCCGGGGGCAGTAGCGATGGATGCATTCACGCTACATTGGGGGGATCTATTTTGTTACGTATTCCCCCCTTTCTGCCTCATCAGTCGGGTCTTGCAGAAAATTAAGCAAGACTCTGCATCGGGTATTTTGGTGGTGCCCGACTGGCCTACCCAACCATGGTTCCCTATGGTACGGAAGATGGCCACGGAACCCTGTATCAGGGTGAACAAAAGACCTAGCCTGCTCGTTCATCCTGTTACGGGAGCAAGTCATCCGTGTCATGACCGCATGGACTTGTTAATTTGCAGATTCTAAAACGGCCACTTCGCGGATTCGGACTCTCCAACAGGACCATTGATACCATCACAGCGGCCTGCAGAGAGTCCACGAGGAAGCAGTACCTGACCTACATCAGGAAATGGGAAGGATACTGCGTCGCTACCAACACAACATATGAAACCGCCACCGTTTCGGAAGTGTTGGAATTCTTGGCTACCCTTCATTTCGATGAGGGTCTTAGTTACAGTGCCATTAACTGTGCCAGGAGTGCCCTATCATCCTACTTGGGCAAGGGGAGTGACCAATTGGGAATTGGGTCACATCCTCTAGTGTCTAAGTTTATGAGGGGAATATTTAATACTAATCCCCCTAGGGCTCGATATAGCCATGTTTGGGATATCAGCACAGTATTGACTATGCTGCGAGGATGGACACCTAACACGGGACTCCCATTGGCAAAACTCACCTATAAGATGGTCATGATTATGGCACTGATCACGGCACAGCGGGTCCAGTCCCTGCACAAGCTTAACCTGGATGATATGGCAGTCACCAGTGACAAAATTATTTTCTATGTGCAGGGACTGCTGAAACAAGATCGACCTGGAGTGTCTGGACATTACTTGGAGTTTCTGGCTTATCCAGCAGAACCTCGACTTTGTATTGTATCATTAATTTTGCGATACATTGCAGTCACCAAAAATCTTAGGGGCACGGAAACGGCTTTACTTGTCAGTCACAAGAAGCCCCATCATAGAGTCACGGTGCAAACCATATCCAGATGGTTAAGGGTGGATACTAATAAATTTAAATCTCACTCCACCAGGGCAGCATCCACCTCGGCGGCTAGAAGGATGGAGGTACCTATGGATCACATCCTGGCTACAGCGGGGTGGAGTAATGAGAAGACCTTCCACCGCTTTTATTATAAACCCGTGACCTCCTCTGATACTTATGCAGGGAGGATTTTGAGTGCTGCCAAATAGCCTACCCTTTAGGGATGCTACTTTGTTTTGGTATGAATAAATACCTGATTTTGTTTTTCAGCCAGTGTCTTGTCTGAATCCGTCCATCCTCTCATCCCAGCTTTAGCGGTGTGTGAGCATGGAGCTTCCAGGGCATGAAATCACAGAAGCTTTGAAATCTTCACGTAGTCACTCACGTGACTCCGAAGTAAAATAGTAAGATTAAACAAGAACTTACCAGTTTGAAGTTTGATCTTTATTTCATGAGGAGTTACGATGAGGGATTACGTGCCCTCCGCTCCCAACCCTCTATTATAAAGATCACCTGGTATGAAAGTTCTCTTGTTATCTTACTATATTAGTCATTGTGACTATGTTTTTCTGTGATTTCACACCACTGCTTTGAAGAGATGTCGCGCATGCATGCTGGCGGGGTCTTCACGTAATCCCTCATCGTAACTCCTCATAAAATAAAGATCAAACTTCAAACTGGTAAGTTCTTGTTTAATCTTACTATTTTGTTATAGATAATTTGGTCTGAGAAGTACCTCATAAAAGATTACTGCATTAGATAAGCACTTGTGGACTTGAACGTAATAGGTTAAGTCCAGGGGGTCAGATATGGGGTTTTATGTGAGGGCCAGATATATTGTCAGTGCAGAGGGGCTAGGAGCAAGGCCAAGTGTGCATCCAGAGCCAAGGTCTGGAATAGCATTAGGTGTGCAGTCAAAGCTGGGACCAGGGGACTGTTCAGCACTGGGAACCTAAGCAGGTTAGCAGCTATGATCAGGCTAGAATAGGGGTGGGGGGGGGGGGGGGGGCAGGCGTATGGCTGGACTCAGGGTCAGGAATGAGAGAAGGTATGCAACAGGAGTCAGGGTCAGTAGTAGCACCCGGTGTGCAGCGAGACCCAGGTTGGTCAACATGGGCCGTGTTATGATTATTATGATTGGTCCAGGAGAGGGACCTCACCGAAGACGTTCACTTTCCCTGGGATAATGGTCCTTTACCTAACAGAAGTGTTTACCCTTAAGTGTTTTGTGTTGAATCTATATTATGTGATATTATATGATTGGGTTCGGGAACTCATTCAATTTCCTCCCCGACTCTCCTCCTCCTCTCCTCTCCTCTCGTTTTCTATCCTCTCCTCCCCCAATCTCCTCTCCTCCCCTCCCTCTCCTCTTCACCGCTCTCATCCCCTGCCCTCTTCCCTGTCACTCTCATCTCCTCTTCTCCTCTCTCCTGTAAACCCCTTCTCTCCTCTTCACACCTCTCCTCTCTTACCTTCCTCTTCTCCTCCACCCTCTCTCTCACAATCCACATTCCCTCCCTTTCCCCATCTCGCCTCCCCTCCAATCTCCTCTCCCCTCCTTTCCTTTCTCTCTGCTAGTCCCCTCCCCAATCCTCCTTTCCCCTGCACTCCCCTCTCCTCTCTCTCCACTCCTCTCTTCTCCTCCCCTCCCATTCCCACTCCTCGCCTCCCATCCTTTCTCCTCCTGGTCCTCCTCCCCTCTCCTATCCACGCACCTCCCCTCTCCCCTGAACTACCCTCTCCTCCGCTCCCCCCTCCTCTCTTTTCCCCTCCTTGCTTTTCCTCTCCTCTCCCCCTTATCTCATTCTCCTCGACTCTCCTTTCCTCTCCTCCCCTCTCACCCCAATCCTCTCCTCCCCTTTCCCTTCTACTCTCCTCCCCTCCCCTATTTTCCTCTCCCCTCCTTCATTTCACCCCCCCTCCCCACCCTTCACATTTCACCCCCCTCCCCACCCCTCTCTTCCCCTCCCTCCCCTCTCCCATCCTTACCTCTCCTTTCCCCTACACTCCTCTCCTCACTTCTTCTCTCCTTTCCCTACCCTCGCCTCTCCTCCTCACCCACCCCCTCTCCACCCCACCCATCCCCCCCCCTCCTTTCCTTTGCTCTCCGCCGCTCCCCTCTCCGCCGCTCCCCTCCCCTCTTTTCCTCTCCCCTCCACACACATCCAGTCTCCTCTCCACCCCCTCACTTCTTCTCCCCTCACCTCTCCACCCTCTCCCTTATTGCTCCCTTCTCGCTTCTCTTCCTCCCCTAACCTATCCTATCATCTGTTACTCCCCTCTCCATATTCTCTGCCCCCCCTTGCCCATCCCCTCCCCTCTCTCCTCTCCCTTTGCTCTGACCTTCCTTCCATCGAGGGGATCTATCACAGTCGCTGCCTCAAAAAGGCTGGCAGCATCATCAAGGACCCACACCACCCTGGCCACTCACTCATCTCCCCGCTACCTTCAGGTAGAAGGTACAGGAGCCCGAGGACTCCAACGACCAGGTTCAGGAATAGCTACTTCCCCACAGCCATCAGGCTATTAAACCTGGCTCGGACAAAACTCTGAACATTAATACCCCTTTATCTGTTATTTGCATTTATCAATTTAATTTATTCATTCATCTGTGTATTTACGTATATAATGGTATATGGACACACTGATCTGTTTTGTAGTCAATGCCTTCTATGTTCTGTTGTGCTGAGCAAAGAAAGAATTTCATTGTCCTGTCAGGGACACATGACAATAAACTCTTTTGACTTTGACTTTTGACCTATAAAAATCTCACCCCTCTCGCCTGTCCTCTGGCTCTGTATTACCCTACAGAAATAGTTCAAATCGTGCCTCCGTGACCCTCTATGTGTGTGGCTCCGTGGCCCTGTGTGTGTGTGTGTGCCTCGGTGCCCCTCTCTGTGTGCCCCTCTCTGTCCTGGCGAACTTACCTTGGTAAAAGATTCCACATAACTACTCTATTTTCCGCCATGATAAATGGAGGGTTTGCAGGACCTGATACAACTGTAAGATCAGCCTCCTGGGTTCACAGGAATAAAGTTTTAGCCTACCTGCTTCTTACACCTCCGCTCCCCCCCCCCCAACCCAACCCAACCTTATCTACTAAGGCATTTATGGGTGGCACAGCAGTGGAGCTACTGCTTGACGGCGTCAAACCTTGGATGCTGTCTTGCACAGTTTGTTCTCTCTCTCCCCGTGATGGCCTGGGTTTCCTCTGGGTCACAACCCTGCCCTGGTTCGACTTTCCCAAATGTGACACCTCGCACCTATTTCCATCAAGCTCTTCTAACCACTCCCCAGCCCATTTGCCCAATTGTTCAAGATCCTGCTGTCATTTGTGATGATCATCTTCCCTATCTATGATACCACCCATATCCTCAAACTTACTAATAAAGAGTTGCCCTCCTTTCATATTACAGTGTACATCAGACAGAAAGTGTCTAAAATGTTTCTGAATATCACACGCATCTCAGTCAGACTCCAAGTCTAGTACGTTTGTTTCAATAGACAATAGGTGCAGGAGTCGGCCCTTTGAGCCAGCACCGCCATTCAATGTGATCATGGCTGATCATCCCCAATCAGTACCCCCTTCCTGCCTTCTCCCCGTATCCCCTGACTCCACTATTTTTCAGAGCCCTATCTAGCTTCACACAGAGAGTGGTGGGTCTCTGGAACTCTCTGCCACAGAGGGTAGTTGAGGCCAGTTCATTGGCTATATTTAAGAGGGAGTTAGATGGGGCCCTTGTGGCTAAGGGGATCAGGGGGTATGGAGAGAAGGCAGGTACGGGATACTGAGTTGGATGATCAGCCATGATCATATTGAATGGCGGTGCAGGCTCGAAGGGCCGAATGGCCTACTCCTGCACCTAATTTCTATGTTTCTAGCTCCCTCTTGAAAGCATCCAGAGAACCTGCTTCCACCGCCCTCTGAGGCAGAGAATTCCACAGACTCACCACTCTCTGTGAGAAAAAGTGTTTCCTCGTCTCCGTTCTAAATGGCTTCCTCCTTATTCTTAAACTGTGGCCCCTGGTTCTTGTCTCCCCCAACATCGAGAACATGTTGTTTGTTAAAGAAGGAACTGCAGATGCTGGAGAATCGAGGGTTACACAAAAAGCTGGAGAAACTCAGCGGGTGCAGCAGCATCTAAGGAGTGAAGGAGATAGGCGACGTTTCGGGTCGAGACCCTTCTTCAGACTGAAGAAGGGTCTCGACCCGAAACGTCGCCTATCTCCTTCACTCCTTAGATCGAGAACATGTTTCCTGCCTATAGCGTGTCCAAGCCCTTAACAATCTTATATGTTTCAATGAGAATCCTCTCATCCTTCTAAACTCCAGAGTGTACAAGCCCAGCTGCTCCATTCTCTCAGCACATGGCAGTCCCGCCATTAACCTTGTAAACCTACGCTGCACTCCCTCAATAGCAAGGATGTCCTTCCTCAAATTAGGGGACCAAAACTGCACACAATACTCCAGGTATTTCCAATCGGTAGTTTCAATCAAACGACATGCAGTAGTTTATTTTGCACGTAGTCAATAACATAACCCTTATAAAACACTGAATTAATTAATGATCGGTGAAGGAAAAGTTACAGAACATTTCACAAATTAACACCCAATGAGAAAGTAACATGTAAGAAATAGTCTGGAATGTCACAGTAATTCATTGTGTGAAGTATCAGTGGCTAGAAGAGGGTTGCTTGGAGACTGGACGTAATACATAGGTGTACTTCAAAAAGTACTTGAGTAAACATTCCCACTGCAAAGTAATAGCTGCACCGTCTTCAACAACTTAATCAAGAACATCATTTACACGATCAATTCCACCCCAGGATTAGTGAATAAAGGGCCTGTCCCACCAGCATGCAACTCTATGCGATTAGCGCGGCCTAACGTGGTCGCTTGAGCCGTCCGGCGTCGCGGGGCCGGTCCCACCTCGATCGCCGGAATTGTGCGGAGTACGTCCCGAAACCGCGCGGGGCTCCGAAAAACCAACTACGTCCAAAAATTCAGCGCGGCAACGGCTTGTCGGCTCGCAGTCGCCTCGACATTTACACACCGCCCCGACATCGTGCCTCCGTGAACCTATTTGTAAGTGCCTCCGTGACCCTCTATGTGTGTGCCTCCGTGGCCCTGTGTGTGTGTGCGCCTCGGTGCCCCTCTCTGTGTGCCCCTCTCTGTCCTGGCGAACTTACCTTAGACTTCGCTCCAGGTTCGCCTCACTTTGCGCCGCGTTGCGCCACTCACCCGACCTCCGCGCGGCCCCTACTGCCGGTTTGGTCGCGCTTGCCGCATGCAGGCGCCTGCTGGTGGGAACGGCCCTGTACAGGGGATCACCCAACCTCCGCGCGGCCCCCGCTTCTAGTTTGATCGCGTTCATCGCATAGAGTTGCATGCTGGTGGGACAGGCCCTTAAGATTCTCATTCTCCGACTGCTACCCAAACCGAGCCCCTCCTGGGCCATTGCTGTCTCTGCATTTGCGCAGGGGCTCAACCTGGAGGTATGCAGGCTGAGATGTCCCGCAGATCAATTGACAAGGCGAGGGCGCTCGAGATACATCAGTATGAATTGGGCCCGGCTTGTCTACATGAGTGGCAGCACACGCTCACCTCGAGGTGGGGGTGGATGGGGATTAATCTGCAGCGCAGCCCTTTGAACAGGATGGCAAGGATTCAGGAAACTGGTCTAAAATATAACCATTCTGACATTGGAAATATTTCTTCTTGAAATTGTCACAGTTCAATACTTAATCCTTGTCTGAGTCCGCGCAGAGACTTCAGTTGATTCTGTCCATCTGAACTGATCGGATTCCCCCGGAATCTGAAACAGATTGACGAATAAAGAGAATAAGGAGATTGAACATCAGTGTCAATAACATGGAATTAAGTTAATATTTCAACCACATTTACAGTCAAAAGTCACCAGAAAAGCATCAAATCCACGGATACTTTAAACTGTAACACACTTACATGATCCGCTTCAAATTCTTGCGTTTCTCAATGAGGCGGCGGAGATTGGGAACAGATACGTCTGTGGAAGAGTTTGCTCCCAGGTCCACAACTCTCAGTGAATGCATGTTCCTGAGACACGAAGAGAGATCGTACGTGCATGAATCTGTCAGGCCATTTTTATAGAGCCTGAGGATCAGACAGAGAAATAACAGGAGTCAGAGTCAGGGGGACTGTAGAAACAAGCCCTTTGGCCCAACAACAGTAGCCCCACCTGCCTGCGTTTGGTCCACATCCCTCCAAACCTGCGCTATTCATGTGCCCGTCGGGCCGTTTTAAAGGTTGGGATAGTCGAAGCCTCAACTATCTCCTCTGGCAGCTTGTTCCATAGACGCACCACCCTTTACCTGACATGGCAGCACTGGTTATTGCACTAATGGTAACGGTAACGACATAAGGTCATGGAATCATGGAGTTACTGTACACCATGGAAACCATGGGTCATCACAAATGTCCTCGTTCTTCAGAGAACGGGGTTTCCCCTCCCCCACTACAGATGAGGCTCACACCAGGGTCTCCGCCATGCCCCGCAACACTGCCCTCTCTCCCCATTCACAACAAGGGCTGAGTCCCCCTGGTCCTCACCTTTCACCCCACCAGCCAGCGCATACAACACATAGTCCTCCGCCAGTTTCGCCACCTCCAACGTGACCCCTCCACTCGCCACATCTTCCCATCTCCCCCCCGTCTCCCTTCCGCAAAGACCGCTCCCTCCGCAACTCCCTTGTCAATTCTTCCCTTCCCTCCCGCTCCACTCCTTCCCCGGGCACTTTCCCTTGCAACCGCAAGAGATGCTACACTTGTCCCTTCACCTCCCCCATCCACTCCTTTCAGGGACCCAAGCAGTCCTTCCAAGTCCGACAGAGGTTCACCTGCACCTCCTCCAACCTCATCTACTGCATCCGTTGCTCCAGATGCCAGCTGATCTACATCGGTGAGACCGAGCGGAGGCTGGGCGATCGTTTCGCCGAACGCCTCCGCTCGGTCCGCAATAACCAACCCGACCTCCCGGTGGCTCAGCACTTCAACTCCCCCTCCCATTCCATATCCGACCTCTCGGTCCTGGGCCTCCTCCACGGCCAGAGTGAGCAAGTTGGAGGAACAGCACCTCATATTCCGCTTGGGGAGTCTGCATCCTCTGGGCTTAAACATTGAATTTTCTAAATTCTGTTAACCCAGACTGCCCCCACCCCTCCCCACCTCTCCCTCAGCCCTCGGGCCCTGGCATTCCCTCTCTATCTCTCCCCCCCCCCCCACCCAAGTCGCACTAGCTTCTCATTTTCACACCACAAACAGATTACAATGGCCTGTTTCCTTTATCATCAATACTTTTTTGCATATCTTTCATTCATTGTTCCTTATCTCTCCACATCACTGTCTATATCTCTTGTTTCCCTGATCCCTGACCAGTCTGAAGAAGGGTCTCGACCCGAAACGTCGCCTATCTCCTTCGCTCCTTAGATGCTGCTGCACCCGCTGAGTTTCTCCAGCCTTTTTGTGTAACCATTAATTTGTATGGTTAGATTACCACATTCTGCCTTTGTGTTCAATGCCTGACAAATAAAGACCAGTAACTATTTTAGAACTTTCAAGAATGGTGTTCCCCATCCATTCACCATCAGCAGCACAACCCATCACCATGACACAAAGAAACAGAAAATAATAGAGCATGGAAAATGATAGAGCAAGGAAAGTGGGCAGTTGACCTGCTCTTCACAAAATTGGGAAAGGCAAGAGACTGAAATCTCCAAATTTCCTAAGAGTAGCTCAAGCTTCCATAGAAACATACAAAAATAGGTGTAGGAGGAGGCCTTTCTAAAATCAGGACCCCGTTCCTGCCTTCCCCCCCCCATGTCCCTTTATTCCTTAAAGCCCCAAGAGCCAAATCTAAATCTCTGTTGAAAACATCCAGTGAATTCCACAGATTCACAACTCTCTGGGCGAACACAGATGTCATGGAAGTGTTGGGAGGCCCGTGCTGTATGCCTCTATGACTGGTAGCTTAGTAGGTGAGGCAACATCTCTGGAACACATAGGTAACGTTCAGCATCTCAAGGCTTGGCAAGTGAAGTGGATAAAGATAGGGGGGGTGGGGGGGGGAGTGTTAATTGGCACCTGCTTTACAGTCTGGTACAGCAGTTGCACCGTGGCAGACAGGAAGGCACTACAACAGTGGGGTGAATACCGCCCAATACATCATCGGTGCCCCGCTCCCTGCGATGGATGCCCTCCACCGTAAACGGTGTCTGAAGCGGGCCGGGAAGATCATCAAGGACCCCTCACACCCTAACCATGGACTGTTTGCCCTCCTACCATCAGGGAGGTGGTACAGGAGCCTCAGGTCCCGCACTAGTAGGATGAGGAACAGCTTCTACAATAACACCATCACACTGCTGAACTCGGAGTCCCGCCGATAGATTTCTCCAGTCTCTCCGTCCACATTGTGTGCACCCTGTATTTATTTTTCCATATTGCTATCACTACGAACCGACGCTAAACTGCATTTCGTTGTACCTATACTTGTATCTGTGCAATGACATTAAAGTTGAATTGAATTGAATTGAATGAGTGGCAAAGGCTAGAGATGAAATGGGGACCAAAACGTATAAGCGAAGGAAAGAACAGGAATGAAGTGTGAATGTAGAAGAAGAAATACAACTTGCAGGGGACGGTGGGAGAGGGGGCGACATTGTGTTGACATCTGTGGAACCCGTCTGGGGCACAAGGAAGAGAAGGGGGAACGGGACGTTACTTAGCATTCCATAGTATAATGTTTATACCATTGGGTTGCCAACGGTGCTGATACTTACTCCAGTTCCTGCAGTTTGCATGGTTGGTTCCCCAGGGCCTCAGACAAACGTTTTATCCCCTGATCTCCAAGTTGGTTATCACCCAGTGACAGAACTTTCAGCGAGCAGTTTGTGACGAGAGCAGAGGCCAGATCCTCACTGCACGACTCGGTGAGACCGACGTCCCATAAACTGAGGACATTAGACAAGAATGTAAGAGAAGGACATTGACAGCACGAGTTAAAATAGCACAGCACCTGAACAGTCCCTTTGGCCCACAATGTGTGGTGAACATGATGCCAAAATCAACTCATCTGCTTGCATACAATTCATATCCCTCCATTCCATGCTCATTGATATGCCTAATCAAAAGTATCTTAAATGCCAATATCACATCTATCTCAACCACCACACTCTGTGTAAAAAGCCTTTCCAAGTACATCTCCGTTAAACGTTGTCTGCCTCACCTGAAAGCTGTGCCCTCTGGTATTTGATTTTCCATCTTGGGAAAAGGTTTATGGCTGTCTATCCTATCCATGCATCTCGTAATGTTGCACATCAGTCCCCCCATAAGTTTGTATGTTCAAGAGAAAACAATACAGTCTGTCCAACCACTCCCTGTATCTGATAATCTAGGCATAATTGCCTAATCTAGGCACATTAATGATCAACCTCCTCTGCAACCTTTCCAAAGCATCCACATCCATCCAGTAATGTGATGACCAGAATGGCATGCAAAACTCCAAATGTGTCCTATCAAACGTCCATTCAAGCTGCATCATGACTTCCTGACTCTTAAGGGCCTGTCCCACCAGCATGCAACTCTATGCGATTAGCGCCACCTAATGTGGTCGCTTGAGCCATCCGGCGTCGCGGGGCCGGTCCCACTTCGATCGCCGGAGCCGTGCGGAATTCGTCCCGAGTTCGTCCTGACACCGCGCGGGGCTCCGAAAAACTGACTATGTCCAAAAATTCCGCGCGGCAATGGCTTGTCGGCTCGCAGTCGCCTCGACGCATTACACACCGCCCCGACATCGTGCCTCCGTGAACCTATCTGTAGGTGCCTCCGTGACCCTCGATGTGTGTGGCTCCGTGGCCCTGTGTGTGTGTGTGTGTGCGTGCCTCTGTGCCCCTCTCTGTGTGCCTCTCTCTGTCCTGGCGAACTTACCTTAGACTTCACTCCAAGTTCGCCTCACTTTGCGCCACGTTGCGCCACTCACCCGACCTCCGCGAGGCCCCTACTGCCGGTTTGGTCATGCTTGCCGCATGCAGGCGCATGCTGGTGGGAACAGCCCTGTACAGGGGATCACCCGACCTCCGCTTCTAGTTTGATCGCGTTCATCGCATAGAGTTGCATGCTGGTGGGACAGGCCCTTTATACTCAATGCCCCACCATTGAAAGCAAGCATACCATGTGCTCTCTTGACCACTTTGTCTAATTCTTTGTCAACTATCAGGGAGATGGATCCCATGTACATCAATGCTGTTAAAGGTCGTGCCATTAATGGCATATTTTCTCTCTCATTTGATTGAAATGCAACACCACAGACTTGATCAGATGAAACTCTGGAGACATTTGAATATTTAAAAATAAATCATTATGCTCCCACCCCCACTTCAATTTTCAGTCATTGTTATTGATCATATAGTTATTCATATGGACATATATATAACCACTTCAATATAATATAATTTAACTTCACTCCCCATTTGGTACTTACCGCAGTTTCTGTATTTTGCAGCCTGGATACTTCAAAGCCACAGATACCAACTTCATTCCGGATGTTCCCAGTGTATTAGAACTCAGAGAAACGTTTATCAGGGAACGGTTTGTGCTGAGAGCGGCGACGAGATCCTCGGCACCAGAAGCCGTCAGACCGATACTACATAGCCTGGATGGACACAAAATGCTGGGGTAACTCAACGGGTCAGGCAACATCTCTGGAGAAAATGAATAGGTGACATTTCGGGCGGAAAAGAAAAGGACAGAACACAGAGCTGCAAAAATATGACGTTCGGAAGGGTGGAGTCCTTAATGGGCCCATTGTTGGCTGGGGAAGATGTGCTGCTGTCAACTGTGATACAAGGATGCGAACAGTGGAACAATTAGGTTGACTAGAATCTGGGATGGGGGCGGAGGGGGGGGTGATTCCTGGAGTTACCTGGGATTAGAGAATCCAAAGTCATAGTTCCTCTAATTTGCGTTTGACCTCACTGTGACAGTGGAGGAGGCCCGGCACGAAAAGAGATCTTGGGAATCGGATGGGGAGTTAAAATATTTGGCAATCGGGAGATTGCGTAGGCATAGGCAACTGAGCGCCAGTGTCCAATGAAACGATCGCCAAGTCCACACTTGATCTCACCAATATATATAGGAGCCCACACCGGGAGCACCGGATACAGGAGACGAGATTGGAGGAGGTGCATGTAAACTTTGACCTCACCTGAAATTACTGTCAGCGTCGCTGGATGGAGTCACGGGAGGAGGTGCAAGGACCAGTATTGCGCCTCCTGCAATTGCAGGGAAAAATACCTGGGGAGGGGGTGGTTTGGGTTGGAAGGGATGAGTAAACCAGGGAGTTACGGTGGGAATGGTCGGTGTAGAAAGCAGAAAGGGGTGGGGATGGGAAGATGTGACAAGTGGTTAGCTCCCAGTTTAGTTGATGAAAATGTTGCATGATGTATTGTAATGCGATGCCTGATGGGGTGAAAGTCGAGGAGTAGGGGGACTCTCTCCCTGTTGTGGCTGGGGGAAGGGGGAGCAAGAGAGAAACAACGAATTGGAGGATTGTGTGAGGCTCTCATCTATGATGAAAGTGGGATATTCCCGTTCCCGAATGAATGAGAACATCTCGGATATCCGACCATGGAACACTTCATCTTTGGAGTAGATACAGTGGAGACGAAGAAATTGGGAGTGTCTTTGCAAGAGCCAGGGTGGGAAGAAGTGTCGTCCATTTAACTGTGGGAATCGTGTTAAAGAAGGAACTGCAGATGCTGGAGAATCGAGGGTACACAAAAGGCTGGAGAAACTCAGCGGGTGCAGCAGCATTTAAGGATCGAAGGAGATAGGCTACGTTTCCGGTCGAGACCCTTCTTCAGACTGGTTAGAGATCAGGGGAACGAGAGATATAGACGGTGATGTGGAGAGATAAAGAACAATGGGAAACAGTAGGTTTATGATAGACGTCAGTCGATTGTCTATCTGCTGCGATGGAAACACACATTTCCTGCGATGGAACCATCACAGGCAATAGACTAACGACTGATAGTATAAACCAGCAGGTGCAGTTTCTTTGACATAACCTGAAGTTCAGAGAAAAACATTTCAAATCAGTGGCAATCTTTCTCTGCTCCTTATCTCAAATCCGCCCATACAGCAAACACGAGTGCACATAATTGAACCAATTACTGACATAAACATTTGTCAATATCAGGCATCCAATAGTGAACACAATTTCTCTCACGACAGTACTTACCGTAGAGTTTGTATTTTGCAATCTGTGTTCCTCAGAGCCGCACACAGCAGTTTCACTCCCGAATCTCCCAGTTTATTGTTATCTAGTCCCAGTTCCATCAGCGAGCCTTTTGCACTGAGCACAGAGACAAGTTTCTTCATGCAAGATGCTGTAAAACTGTTGTTTTTCAGCCTTGCGATCAATAAGATGTGACAAAAGGAGAGAAGAGGCAAAAGCAGAGAGTCAAAAAGCCGTTCCAAATATCAGTATTCACTGATGATCTCTGAATAATGCTTAACCTTGCACCATGTCGTTTTAGAAACAATCTATTAGAGTATTTTACTTACTCCAATTTCTGTATTTTATTTTCCGGGTTCATCAGAGGCTCAGATAGACGATTCACACCCAAATCTCCCAGTCTGTTATCCTTAATATCAAGCTCCATCAGCGAACGGTTTGCGGCAAGAGCAGCGGCAAATTCGGCAATTGGAGAAGCGGTGAGACCATTATTTCCCAACCTGGGCAACATAACCAAAATAAAAAGCATGAGTTCAGAACATTGCGAGATTTCACCAGTAATTCTTGGAATTGCATTGCGTGTCATCACAAACTGGTTCCAATAAGCGAGTTCGGTATTCCGACTGCGCATGCCCAGGTCATAGGTCACTCGTGATAAACATTCTTGGCAGCTGTGCTACTGCGTGTACACAGACCTGCGTTTCATCCATAGTCAGGATCGAACCCGGGTCTCAGGCACTGCAAGTGCTGTTGAATTGCTACTGGACCGTCCCCTCCCCGCGCGACCCAGGCATACAGCCAACGCGGGGAAGAAGCGCCATCTCCACTGCTCCGGGCCGGTGTCCTATCAGTCCAGGGCTGTCGATTAACATGGCGGGCCAGGTAGAGTTGAGCTGGAGTCAGCTCTTCTCCCTGTTGGCTGTGTGCCTGGGCCGCCACTGTTCACGAGAACGTTTACCACGATGTGACCTTTGACAAATCCCATGAAGTCTTGCGGTTTTCGGAATACCGAACTCGCTTATTACAACAAACATGTCATCAGGGGGTCATGACCCAAAACGTCACCTATTCCGTTTCTCCAGATATGCTGTTTGACCCGCTGAGTTACTCCAACTTTGTGTCTATACAACAGTCGCATACATCGGGAATTCCGGGACTTACCCCAGTCTCTGGATTTTGCAGTTCGGATCCATCAGAGCGACAGACACCAGCTTCATGGTGGAATCTCCCAGGTCATTATTTCCCAATCTAAACCAAACCAGACAACATTGAGGAACAAGTTGAACCAGACGACTGGTGTGATATAATTTCTCTCATTCAAATTAGTCATTAAACATATTGAATTGCATTTAAGCAATTAGTAACCAGATTATGTCATTACATTTCACTACTGACAGCATAAAGTCTTTGAGTCCAAATCCATATGTGTTAAAGTTTTCTCATAAATCATTGATTTATGAATGTTTGTCTGTGCAGTCTCATTTCCCAATTTCCCCCTGGGGTTTAGATCATATATGCAAAAACGGTTTGATTTTTGCTGTGATATCCTTGTCTTAATCGCGGAATATCAATGAAATGGATGAAATATGAAATAAATTAAAATTGACCTCGTGATTTGGTCAAAAATAATGTTTCAAAATTAATTCATTTGAGGATCTTTTGGAAATTCCGAGAGGCAGTTTGATTCATTTGTTAACCACCTTGTGAATGTAAATGTAAATGCAGCCCTTCTCAACTTAAACCTCTTCCCTCTAGCTCTTGAGTTCACCTGCACCTCCTCCAACCTCATCTACTGCATCCGTTGCTCCAGATGCCAGCTGATCTACATCGGTGAGACCAAGCGGAGGCTGGGCAATCGTTTCGCCGAACACTTCCGCTCGGTCCGCAATAACCAACCCGACCTCCCGGTGGCTCAGCACTTCAACTCCCCCTCCCATTCCGTATCCGACCTCTCGGTCCTGGGCCTCCTCCACGGCCAGAGTGAGCAACACCGCAAGTTGGAGGAACAGCACCTCATATTCCGCTTGGGGAGTCTGCATCCTCTGGGCTTAAACATTGAATTTTCTCAATTCTGTTAACCCAGACTGCCCCCTCCCCCTCCCCACCTCTCCCTCAGCCCTCGGGCCCTGACATTCCTTCTCCCTCTCCCCCCCCCCCCCCCCTTCCCCAGTCGCACTAGCTTCTCATTTTCACACCACAAAAGCTTACAATGGCCTGTTTCCTTTATCATCAATACTTTTTTGCATATCTTTCACTCATTGTTCTTTATCACTCCACATCACTGTTTATATCTCTCGTTTCCCTGATCCCTGACCAGTCTGAAGAAGGGTCTCGACCCGAAACATCGCCTATCTCCTTCTTGTTAAAGAAGGAACTGCAGATGCTGGAGAATCGAGGGTTACACAAAAAGCTGGAGAAACTCAGCGGGTGCAGCAGCATCTAAAGAGCGAAGGAGATAGGCGACGTTTCGGGTCGAGACCTATCTCCTTCGCCCGTTAGATGCCGCTGCACCCGCTGAGTTTCTCCAGCTTTTTGTGCAACCCTCTTGATTCTCTTACCCTGGGGAGAAAAGTGTGTATTCAGCCCATCCATTCCCCTCATGGTTTTATACACCAGTCCTCAGCCACCTGCGTTCCATGGCATAAAGTCCATGGAGTTAATAGCTGGCCCACCAGAACAGAACGTAATACTTCAAGTTCTGCCTCACCAAAGCCTTGTACAACTGCAACGTAACATCGAAACCTGTACACTCATTCCCCGGACTGACGACTGCCATCTTGCCAAACGCCGTTTTCACCACCCAATCTACGTCTCTCAGAGAACTATGAATAACTACTCCAAAATCCCTCTGTTCCCCACAAGGGGCCTTTCTCCCTGGCAGGCATATGATGCTATTAGTGTTTCTAAGCACTATAAATTACATTTAAAAACCTACTTTAGACATAAAAACATAGTTTGTTTGAATATCAATGTCACCAGTTTGATCCCCAAACCTATAGTCACTAAGTAGGCAATCAAAATATTTAGTTACCCCAAGTGCCGACACTTGCGCAGCCCAGGTCCCAGCCGCTGGAGCCCTTCACTTTGAATGTGGCAGCTCTCCAAATCGAGGTGTTTTATTGTATCGCAGTTGCCAATGACATGAGACAGGACAGCACAGTCAATTGGCGTCAGACGCAATCCACTGAATGAAAGTGTTTTCACAGATTCTAGTGCGTTCCGAGCCAGTCCACTATTATGAGACTCAAACAGGTAGTGCATTGTGTTCAGGAGGCTCCTTTTACCAGCTTCACTCCCTGCGTTTCCAGCCTGGCGTTTAACCTCCTCCTTCACCCAATCAATCACCTGGCAGGCAGTTTCAACAGGAAATCGACCCAGAAACTTCTCTAGGCACCGAGCTGACAATGAGGAGGAGAGACCAGCGACAAACCGGAGAAATATCTCAAATCGCCCGTCTGTCGTGCTGTGGGATTCAGTGAGGAGTCTCCGAAGATCCTCAGAATATGGAGTCAGGAATTGCACGAGTGCAGCTACAAACTCTTGGATGGTGAGGTGAGGGAATGTGTACACCACGTTCTGAACAGAATGATCTCCGACCAATAGTTCCGTCAGGAAGCCAGACAGGAACTGGGAAGGCTGCAGATTGTACTTGGCCAAATCTCCATCTGTAAACACAATTTTTTTCTCTGCTACACCTGTAAAGGCCATCTTACCAAGACTCAGTAACACCTCACGAGGGCTCTCAGTCTCACGGCCGTGGTTTTGCAGGATGTTGTAAATATAGTAGGAATATAATTGGGTGATGGTCTTGGGAACTCGGTTAGAGTCCTTACATCTTTTTGTGAAGAAAGGACCCAGTGTCAGGCCAAGGATCGAGCAGTAGGAGGGGTTGTAGCTCATTGTGTACAGGATCTCGTTCTCTTCCACGTGTTTGAAAACATCTGCTGCCACCGTCTGATCATCAAAATGCCTGGTGAAATATTCCTTCCGTTGCTCACCAACAAATCCCAGGATTTCAGCATACATACTAACCTTTGCATTGTACAGTAACTGTAGTGCACTGGGACGGGTGGTCACTAGCACCGAACACCCTGGGAGCAGTCTTTGCTGGATTAAACTGTACACAATATCAGACACGTTACACCGGAACTCGGGATCATGGCACATATGCTGAGGTTCTGTGTATCTCCGACTCTCAGTAAAATCTATCATGTCCTTGAATTCATCCAAACCATCAAATATAAACAGCAGTCCCTCTGGGTTCTTCCAGATCTCTCCCAGAATATTCCCAAAGTAAGGGTACTGATTCCGAATCAATTCCTTCAGGGTTATTTGGCAGTTAATGGTGTTTAAATCCCAGAATCTGAAACTGAAGACAAACTGGAAGTGTTGGTATATTTTCCCCGTGGCCCAATCATAAATAATTTTTTGCACCATTGTTGTTTTTCCAATCCCCGGAACTCCGGCCACTACTCCTAAACTCCCAAAGTTCACTCCGGTCGCTGACACCAAGCTTCTAGATTCGTATCCAAAGAAACGCATGATTTTCCCCCAATAAGTCACGTTATTGAAAAAGCAGCTCTGAAACAATTGATCAATACGGATTTTTTCCAACTCTCTCTGGATGCATTTCACTCTGCACTTCTCATGCTCCCGGCCTCTTGCCAGCAACTCGTGTTCCACCAGGCTCCGATCTCGAACAGTAGAGATGACAGTGAGCGTAGCGTATCGATCAACCAACTGGAAATCCTTAACCTTTTCCCCCATTGGGATAGTGTTCATGCTCAGTGTTTCTGTCCGTGTCCGCAGAGTCTCCTTGTGTTGCTCTTGAAGATCTATATTTTAGAAATACAGGCAATGGTTGAGACAAAGTTAATTCTAAAGATTGAATCAAAGACATGAAATGTAACGTGCATGAAAATGAGCAATGACCGAGAAACAGCATTTGCATTTTCTTTTGCTGTTCTGCCCGCTCTAGTTCTTGTCTTGCCCAGAGATAACTACGAACATCCAGTTGTGGTTCGACAGGATAGCTGATATAAACCGCCTGTGTTCACACCAAGTGTTCACAACCGATTTAATTCAAGTTAGTCTATTTCTTGCATTACTATGGGTTAGGCAGATATAATCGCAGTCGCATGTTGAATGGAAGTTTAATTATTAAAGGCAAAATTAAGTCATAAAAAATAATGCTAATGGCCCTGTCCCACTGTACGAGTTCATTCAAATGCTCTCCCGAGTTAAAATAAATCAAACTCATTGTAAGTACGTAGAATGAACGTAGCGGGTACGTCGGAGCTCGGGGACGTCTCTTAGCGGCTCGTAAAGCTAACGGCAGGTACTCGGGAAGACTCGCTAATGGCAGGTAAGCTCGGGAAGACTCGCGAAGATTTTTCAACATGTTGAAAAATGTCCACAAGAGCCCCGAGTATTTACGAGCGGCCATTACCGTAAATCTCCAAGTTCGAATCCGGGCAAACTCATGGAGGACTCTTGAATGAACTCGTACAGTGGGACAGGGCTTTAACTTTGCTAAAACATCGAACCACACATCACGAATCAGATATATGAAACCAAAAATACCTATGAAACCTAACAACAGAATAGTAGAGCACAGCACTGGGCCATTCGGCCCACGCTGTTTCTACCGAATATGATGGCAAGTTAAACTCATGTGCCTGTACAGGATTAATATCCTTATTTTCCCTCCTATATGCCAATCTAAACGCTGCATAAACGCCACTTGTATTTGCCTCCACCATTAAACCTGGCTAGGCGTTCTATGCCTTCACTACCCACTGTTCAAAATAAATTGCCCGCACATCTCGGCACATGTGGCGCAGCGGTAAAATTTATGACAACATCGCCTGCAGAACCAGAAACCCGGGTTCGATCCCGACTACACGTGCTGTCCATTTGGAGTTTGTACCTTCTCCCATTGACCGCGTGGGTTTTCTCCGAGATCTTTCGGTTTTTTCTCACACTCCAAAGACATAGAAACATAGAAAAATAGGTGCAGGAGTAGGCCATTCGGCCCTTCGAGCCTGCACCGCCATTCAATGGGATCATGGCTGATCATCCAACTCAGTATCCCGTACCTGCCTCCTCTCCATACCCCCTGATCCCTTTAGCCACAAGGGCCACATCTAACGCCCTCTTAAATATAGCCAATGAACTGGCCTCAACTACCTTCTGTGGCAGAGAATTCCAGAGACTCACCACTCTCTGTGTAAAGAATGTTTTCCTCATTTCGGTCCTAAAGGTATTCCCCCTTATCCTTAGACTGTGACCCCTTGTTCTGGACTCCCCCAACATCAGGAACAATCTTCCAGCATCTAGCTTGTCCAACCCCTTAAGAATTTTGTAAGTTTCTATAAGATCCCCCCTCAATCTCCTAAATTCCAGCAAGTACAAGCCGAGTCTATCCAATCTTTCCTCATATGAAAGTCCTGACATCCCAGGAATCAGTCTGGTGAATCTTCTCTGTACCCCCTCTATGGCAAGGATGTCTTTCCTCAGATTTGGAGACCAAAACTGTACGCTATACTCCAGGTGTGGCCTCACCAAAACCTGTACAACTGCAGTAGAACCTCCCTGCTCCTATACTCAAATCCTTTCGCTATGAATGCTAACATACCATTCGCTTTCTTCACTGCCTGCTGCACCTGCATGCCTACTTTCAATGACTGGTGTACCATGACACCCAGGTCTCGTTGCATCTCTCCCTTTCCTAATCTGCCACCATTCAGATAAGACGTACAGGTTTGTAGGTTAATTGGCTCGGCAGAAGCGTAAATTGGCCCTAGTGAGTAGGATAATGTTAATGCGTGTAAATCGCAGGTCGGTGCAGACTTGACGGGTGAAAGGGCATAATATGATAAGTTTTAATCTACAATTTAATAGGGAGATGGGAAAATCGTATCAGTACAAGTTGAACAAAGGGGACTATGGAGCCATGAGGATGGAGCTGGCTAAAGTTGACTGGAAAGGTACCCTGGCAGGCATGACAATGGAACAACAACGGCAGGTTTTTTGGGGAATAATAAAAAGTTGCATGATCAGTTCATTCCAAAGAGGAAGAAAGATTCCAAGGGGTGGAAGGGTCCGACAAGGGAAGTCGGAGAGAGCATAAAAATAAAAGAGAAGTATTACATAGCAAAGATGTGCGGGATGCCAGAGGACTGGAAAACTTTTAAAGAGCAACAGAAGATAACTAAAAAGGCAATACGGGGAGAAATGATGAGGTACGAAGGTAAGCTAGCCAAGAATATAAAGGAGGATAGTAGAAGCTTCTTTAGGTATGTGAAGAGGAAAAAATTAGTAAAGACCAAAGTTGGACCCTTGAAGACTGAAGCAGGTGAGTTTATTATGAAGAACAAGGAGACAATGCAGATGAGTTGAAAAGGTACTTTGGATCCGTCTTCATTAATGAAGACACACACAATCTCCATGATGTACTAGTGGCCAGAGGATCTAGGGCAGGGGTGGGGAACCTTTTCATGTTGGAATGCCGTATTAAGTTAGATGTAATCTAATTAGGCCGCATGCAAGAAACTTCAATTAGATAAACTTCAAAATGTACATTATTTTGTTAAAATAGTAGCAATGTTACAAAATTTTGAGATTTAAAAAATCAAGTCTGCAATTTATCCCATCAGATAAAGCATAAAAAGAAGTTTAATTTGACACCTAATTCACTTTCATATCTTCAGTATTAAGAAAGTTATGACCATTTTCATACTCGGAAATTAGCATCTTGTTCCCCATTGCCTTTCAATTGACTTAACTCAAAAGCTGTGATCTGGAACCGTTAAAAGCCCAAAACTTTCTTAAAAATTAAGAGAACTCAATGAAATTTTCAGTTATTATAGATTGAAGCATTCTGAAACAAATATGAAACAATCTTACTTGGATGACCTGAAATTAAAGCATATAATTAGTTAGTTATCTAATTGTAGCTAATTACAAAATTCAATGAGTAGATCTAAACATGTATCCATTTCTTAAGAAAAGATAAACTTTTTTTAAATTGCCTAAGTGTCCAAATAACATTCACACAATAATCCACAATATAACATAGTTTTTAAATCTCATTTTCATGAATTTCTGGGCCAAATGGAATGAATTTAGTGTTTAATGCCTGTAAATTAATGGCCATTTAAATCAACTAGCAAGTGGGTTTTAGTGGAATGCGGTGGATTGGAACGTTGCGGTTTGCTGTGAAGTCGGTATAAAAAATACTGTTGGTTCATACATTTTTTTTGGAACCCCATTTCGCAACATGAAAATATTATTAAAGCCTCCATAAAAACCAACTTATAATATAAAAATAAACGGTGTACCTTTTTTTCTCCCCTACGCAAAATCCTTCGCATTATCGGCGCTCACGGCTTTTGAAGGTGATTTTTAAATTACTCTAGATAATAAATAATCTAGCGTAATTTTAAAATAACTTCATTAATGAAATGTCGGAGCGATTTTTCTTCCGCAACGAAATCGCCCGACATGGATCGATTTGCCCAGTCTGTTGAAAAACGGCACTTTAAGCCCGCCCCCCTCTGAAAGGCGCCAAAGTCGCGCACACGGGGAGCGGCAGAACTGCAGCGCTGCTCAAGGTAAGTTTTGTAACATACCTAAAAATAGCCGTCATAACTTACTAATGTATTAAATGTGGCAATCAATTGGGGAGGATTATTTCGTTGAATATTCTTTTACTCTTTGGTATTTTAAATACGTTAATTTTAAGATTAAAATAAAAATAATAAATGACGAACAAAAACTTATGAATAAAAATAAAAGGATTTGTCCAACAAAATTTGGATTCATTCAAAAGGCCGCACTTAATGGCCTAGAATGTTTCATGTGACCTTAAGGCCGCCGGTCCCCACCCCTGATCTACGGTGATGGAGGAACTGAAGACGTTTCACATGGGGCAGGAAATGGTGTTGGGTAGACTGATAGGACTGAAGGCTGATAAATCCCCAGGGCCTGATGGTCTGCATCCCAGGGTACTTAAGGAAGTGGCTCTAGAAATCGTGGACGCACTGGTGATCATTTTCCAATGTTCTATAGAAATCAGGATCAGTTCCTGTGGATTGGAGGGTAACTAATGTTATCTCACTTTTTAAGAAAGGCTTGAGAGAGAAAACAGGGAATTATAGACCAGTTAGCCTGACATCGGTGGTGGGGAAGATGCTGGAGTCAAGTAGAAAAGATGAAATAGCAGCACATTTGGATAGCAGTAGCAGGATCGGTCCGAGTCAGCATGGATTTACAAAGGGGAAATCATGCTTGACTAATCTTCTGGAAAATTTTGAGGATGTAACTAGGAAAATGGACAAGCGAGAGCCAGTGGATGCAGTGTACACTTTCAGAAAGCATTTGATAAGGTCCCGCAAAGGAGATTATTGGACAAAATTAGGGCACATGGTATTGGGGGTAGGGTATTGACATGGATATAAAATTACTTGGCAGACAGCAAACAAAGAGTAGGGATTAACGGGTCCCTTTCAGAATGGCAGGCAGTGAATAGTGGGGTACCGCAAGGCTGTGCTGTGACCGCAGCTATTTACAATATACATTAATGATTTAGATGAAGGGATTCAAAGTAACATAAGGAAATTTGCAGATGACACAAAGCTGGCTGGCAGTGTGAACTGTGAGAAGGATGCTATGAGAATGCAGGGTGACTTGGACAGGTTGGGTGAGTGGGCAGATGCATGGCAGATGAAGTTTAATGCGGATAAATGTAAGGTTATCCACTTTGGTGGGAAAAACAGGAAGGCAGATTATTATCTGAATGGTGTCAAGTTGGGAAAAGGGAAAGTACAACGAGATCTGGGGGTCCTGGTTCATCAGTCACTGAAAGTAAACATGCAGGTACAGCAGGCAGTAAGCAAATGGCATGTTGGCCTTCATAACACACGGAGTTGAGTATCAGAGCAAAGAGGTCCTTCTGCAGTTGTACAGATCCCTGGTGAGACCACACCTGGAGTATTGGGTGCAGTTTTGATCTCCAAATTTGAGGAAGGACATTCTTGCTAATAAGGGAGTGCAGCGTAGGTTTACAAGGTTAATTTCCGGGATGGCGGGACTATCATATGTTGATAGAATGGAGCAGCTGGGCTTGTATACCCTGGAATTTAGAAGGATGAGAGGAGATCTTATTGAAACATATAAGATTATTAAGGGTTTGGACACGCTAGAGGCAGGAAACATGCTCCCGATGTTGGGGAGTCCAGAACCAGAGGCCATAGTTTAAAAATAAGGGATAAGCCATTTAGAACAGAGATGAGGAAAAACATTTTCACACAGAGGGTTGTGAATCTGATGAATTCTCTGCCTACATTCTCTGGATGCTTTCAAGAGAGTCGGATAGAGCTCTTAAAGATAGCGGAGTCCAGGGATATGAGGAAAAGGCAGGAACGGGTACTGAGTGGGGATGATCAGCCATGATCACAATGAATGGCAGTGCTGGCTCGAAGGGCCAAATGGCCTACTCCTGCACCTATTGTCTATTGTTTCTGCCCTGTGTCTCTAAATTAAACTAATCTCCATTAAACTTTCCCTCACTCACCTTATAGCTATGTCTTCTAGTGCTGGACATTTCTACCATGGGAAAATGTTTCTATCTGTCGCCGTTAGCTACAGTCACATCCTCATCCTAACTGCATGTCTGGAAACCCAGATCAACCAACGAGAGCGGAATTTATGGGCCGTATCAGACCACGCAAGCGAACTGTGGCGATTCACCATGACTGTACTGAAATATATCACCAAATGAGGGGTCCAGTGTCAGACCCCACAGCGCGAGACTTCAGGGCCTGTCCCACCAGCATGCAACTCCATGCGATTAGCGCGACCTAACGTGGTCGCTTGAGCCGTCCGGGGTCGCGGGGCCGGACCCACTTCGATCGCCAGAGCCGTGCGGAATTGTGCGGAGTTCGTCCCGACAACGCGCGGGGCTCCGAAAAACTGCCTATGTTCAAATATTCCGTGCGGCAACGGCTTGTCGGCTCGCAGTCGCCTTGACGCATTACACACCGCCCCGACATCGTGCCTCCGTGAACCTATCTGTAGGTGCCTCCGTGACCCTCTATGTGTGTGGCTCCGTGGCCCTCTGTGTGTGTGTGCGCCTCTCTGTCCTGGCGAACTTACCTTAAGACTTCGCTCCAAGTTCGCCTCACTTTTCGCCACTCACCCGACCTCCGCGCGGCCCTCGCTGCCGGTTTGGTCGCGCTTGCCGCATGCGGGCGCATGCTGGCGGGAACGGCCCTGTACAGGGGATCACCCGACCTCCGCGCGGCTCCCGCTTCTAGTTTGATCGTGCTCATCGCATGGAGTCGGATGCTGGTAGGACAGGCCCTTTCCTGGCTGGTATTGGTGGCTCCAATTAGAATTGTCAGACTTCAGTTGTTGAGGGTTTGGCAATTTGCTGGATTCTCTGCTGGCGACGCGTAATGTAGAAAATTACTGATGACTAAACAGCATGGAACACTTTATGTGGTCCGTTGCTGGACCCTTGAAGAACCCACAGGATGTGACAACATGGAGATCACTAACAGTCTGACCTGGTCGAATAACATATCATCAACAGTTAAGAGAGCGCAGCAGCGGTTGCACTTTCTGCGCCGGATGAGAAGAGCTCACCTCCCCCATCCCATCCTCACTACTTTCTACAGGGGCACCATAGAGAGTATTCTGACCAGCTGTATCTCCGTCTGGTTTGGGAACTGTAAAGCCTCCGACTGGAAGTCTGTGCAGAGAGTGGTGAGGACAGCGGAAAAAATCATCGGGACCTCTCTCCCCTCAATCGGGGATATTGCCACGAAACGTTGCGTGTCTAAGGCCAGCAGTATTATAAAAGACCCCACACATCTCCATCATGGACTGTTCACTCTGCTGCCCTCGGGGAAAAAGATATCGCAGCATAAGGAGCAGAACATCAAGGTTCTGCAACAGCTTCTTCCCACGAGCCATCAGACTCCTGAATGCCATGTAATGGGCTGCCACCATTGTCTATTTATCATTTTATCCTTTTTATCCATTTTATCCTTCTGTTAATCTATCGTGTTGCACAGGGAGCCAAATGCAACATAATTTCGTTTGGAACAATAAAGTTCGTTTGACTTTGACTTGACTGACTGGAGGAGCCAAGCACCAAATGAAGCTACAAGCGCAGGGCCGATGCTAGGAATCCTGCAGAGACTTTCTCTGTAAATTTCAATCCAACATTTGCAAGGACCAAGTCAGGAATGTGAAGGTGGATTCACAGGTAGATAGGGTGGTCAAAAGAGATTTTGGCACATTGGCCATTGGTCAGTGTTGGGAAGTTGGTAGATCATGTTGCAGTTGTATAAGACATTAGTAAAACCGTTTTATTATCTAAATGGAGGCCGATTAGGAAAAGGGGAGATGCAGTGCGACCTGGGTGTCATGGTACACCAGTCATTGAAAGTAGGCATGCAGGTGCAGCAGGCAGTGAAGAAAGCAAATGGTATGTTAGCTTTCATAGCAAAAGGATTTGAGTATAGGAGCAGGGAGGTTCTACTTCAGTTGTATAGGGTCTTGGTGAGACCACACCTGGAGTATTGCGTACAGTTCTGGTCTCCAAATCTGAGGAAGGACATTATTGCCATAGAGGGTGTGCAGAGAAGGTTCACCAGACTGATTCCTGGGATGTCAGGACTGTCTTATGAATAAAGACTGCATAGACTCGGTTTATACTCTCTAGAATTTAGGAGATTGAGAGGGGATCTTATAGAAACTTACAAAATTCTTAAGGGGTTGGACACGCTAGATGCAGGAAGATTGTTCCCGATGTTGGGGAGGTCCAGGACAAGGGGTCACAGCTTAAGGATAAGGGGGAAATCCTTTAGGACCGAGATGAGAAGGACTTTTTTCACACAGAGAGTGGTGGGTCTCTGGAACTCTCTGCCACAGAGGGTAGTTGAGGCCAGTTCATTGGCTATATTTACGAGGGAGTTAGATGTGGCCCTTGTGGCTAAGGGAATCAGAGGGTATGGAGAGAAGGCAGGTACGGCAGGCTCGAAGGGTCGAATGGCCTACTCCTGCACCTAATTTCTATGTTTCTATGTATTTAGAAAATTGTGTTTAGTTCTGGGCACCATGTGATAGGAAAGATGTTGTCAAGATGGAACGGGTACAGATAAGATTTACGAGGATGTTGCCAGGACTAGCGTGTACGAGGTCTAGCGAGAGGTTGAGTAGGCTGGAACTCTATTCCTTCGAGCGCAGGTGGATGAGGAGTGATCTTATAGAGGTGTATAAAATCATGAGAGGAATAGATCGGGTAGATGCAGAGTCACTAGCCCACAGTAGGTGAATTGAGGACCAGATGACATCGGTTTACGGTGAAGGGGAAAGATTTAATAGGAATCTGAGCAGTATCTTTTTCATACAAAGGGTGGTGGGTGTATGGAACAAGCTGCCAGAGGAGATAGTTGAAGCAGGAACCATCCCAACTTCGTTCGACAGGTACATGGATAGACAGCATTAGAGGGATACGGGCCAAACGCGGGCAGGTGGGACTTGTGTAGCTGCAACATGTTGGCCGATTTGGGCAAGTTGGGCAAAAGGGTCTGTTTCCAATGTATCGCTATGACACAGAAGTGGTTCAGGAAGGCAGTTCACCATCACAGCATCAAGAGCAATTAGTGGTAGGACATTGGATGCTGGACAGCGTGCAAAGCCCCATCACGTGAAAGAATAAAAAGCTTTGTGACAAATGTAATGGGATTCCCATAGCCCTGGCGCCAATCACGAAGGCCCAACTCCCAGATTCTGATAAACTCTAAACGGGCAGCCTAAGGCAGACAATCAAATTCTCAGAGTGACAGGAAGGCGTTGCAATTTCCAGTCCAATGCTTACCTTTCAGGTGAGTGGGGACTTGAGATACACACCGCTCTGTGTCCATGTAGGCAAACTGACCATCACCTGTTCAAACAGAGTAACTTGCATGAACACATTTGTGTGTAACATCCTAACATTAGCAGTCAGTATAGCTGAAATGTAATGTAAAATATGCTGTTCATCGTACCACGTTCCTGTACGTCTTCCAATAATCTGTTCAGCTTCGGTAACGTGCGACGTATTTTCACAAAGGATTCCCACATCACCCTTTGAGCCCCAGAGCCCTTCTCCATAACCAGATCCAGTAGGAGTATGGAACCGGCCGCTCGGTTTCCCTTCTCTGCGAGGTCAGTCACACTCTGTCATGAATAATGGTGTACAAAGTCATAATGATAGCAGAATCTGACCATTTGGCCCATCAAGTCTACTCCACAATTTAATCATGGCAGCTCTATCCCTCCTCCCAATCCCATTACCCCGACTTCTCCCCATACACACCTGACACCCATACTAATCAAGAATCTCTCGGCCTCAAAAACATCCGTTGACTTGGCCTCCACAACCTTCTGCGGCAAATAATTCCACAGATTCACCACCCTCTGACACAAGAAACTCCTCATCTCCTTCCTAAAGTAATGTCCTCTTCTGCTTTGCTCCCTTCTCGTACAACGGCATAATATTGACAATTTTCGAATATGTTAAGGCGAAGCCTTAAGGTTAATGTATATGTTAAGGTGTGGAGGGATGCAAGCAGCAGTCTGGAGGAAAGGGTCGGTTCTGGGATGGTATAGTCAGTGGCACTGTGATGGGGTACTGTCATTAGGCATTACTGACCCAGCGTGGGGACTGACTGACCCAGCACCAGGTCTGGCTACTAGAGGATCAGTGTTGATCAACTCCAGGATAACTGCTGAAGAAATACAAGAACCTCTAGTCTGCTAATATAACGAAGGCGGCACAGTGGAGTTGCTGCCTGACAGTGCCAGAGACCCGGGTTCGATCCAGACTATGGGTGCTGTCTGCATGGAGTTCGTACCTTCTCCCTGTAACCGCATGGACGTTCTCAGAGTACTTTGGTCTCCTCCTACACGCCAAAGACCTACATGTTTGTAGGTGAATTGGGTTGGTATCAATGTAATTGTTTAAATTAAACGACACCTCAGACGTTACTATTCGGCTCTTAACTCTGAGCTCCCGTGGATTTTGAAGAAACAGCACCAAAGATAAGCAGGAAAAAGCACTGATTGGCTCTAGCCCGAGTGTGAGGAGAGTTAGCAGTGAGAAGGGGAAAACAATTTAAAACTGAGGAATTTGGTTGGTAAATTAGGCAATTTCTCAGTCAATACGAGCAAGACAACTCTTAGGGAGCGTCATTGAGGGAGCGGCCTTGAAAGAAAAGTGTGAGTCTTTGGCTCGAGAGTCTTCGGAGAGAAGGCTGCGCATAAAGCTCGAGAGGACGGAATGCGGTGGACACATGTCGGGGCAGATGAGACAGTGTGAGGCTTGCAGAATGTGGGAGCCCAGGGACACTGATGGAGCCTCTGGCTGCTACAACTGTGGCAAGTGCGTCCAGTTTCAGCTCCTAAAGGGCCGTGTTGGGGCATTGGAGAAGCAGCTGGATGACCTCAGGGCCATCCGGGAAACAAAGAGTTTCCTGGACAGGACCTACAGTGACGTAGTCACGCTGAGGTTACGGGAAGAACCAAGGTGTGTGATGGAAAGGGTGGAAATCATGAAGTGCTGAAGATTCAGGTGGCTGTGCCGAATGGGGAACTCTCCGGGGAGACGATGTTTCCAGTCCGAGCGGCAGACATGTCGGTGGCTCCAATCCTGGAGATGGGACTCGACTGGCGAGAGACCGAAGTCGGACAGAGCCCTAGTGGTGGGCGACTCCATTGTCCGAGGAGTGGACAGGAGATTCTGTGGTGGCAGACGAGATGCGAGGATGGTCTGTTGCCTCCCTAGTGCCAGGGTTCAGGATGTCACAAGCAGAATTCTGAACATCCTCAAGATAGAAGGTGAACAGCTGGCAGTAGTTGTGCACGTCAGCACAAACGACATCGGGAAGAAGAGGAAGAAGGTTCTCCAACATGGCTTCAGAGAGTTGGGAAGAAGACTGAAATGCCGGACTTCTAGGGTGGTTTTCTCTGGATTGCTTCCAGTACCACATGCTAGTGAGGACAGGAACAGGGAGATAGGGGATCTGAATGTGAGGCTGAGGGGCTGGTGCAGGGAGCAAGGATTTAGATTTATAGACCACTGCGATCTCTTCTGGGGTAGATGTAACCTGTGCAAAAGGGACGGGTTACACCTTAACTCGAGGGGGACTGACATTCTGGCAGGCAGGTTTGCTAGGGCTACACGTGTGGGTTTAAACTAAATAGTGGGGGTGGAGGGATTGACAAATTTGGAGTATAAAGATGGAGTTGAAGGGGAAGTGGCTACAGGAAAAATTACAAAAGATTCTCAAATTAATGGGAAGGAGAGCTTGAGAATGGACAACAGAGTAAAGTCAGGGCCAATTGCAAGGGGGGGGAAGTGAATACGGGGTCAAAGTACTGTATATGAATGCGCAAAGTATAAGGAATAAAGTGGACGAGCTTGAGGCTCAGTTAGAAACTGGCAAGTATGATGTTGTGGGAATTACTGAGACATGGCTGCAAGAGGGCCAGGGCTGGGAACTGAATATTCAAGGGTATGCCTCCTATCGAAAAGACAGGCAGGTGTGCAGAGGGGGTGGGGTTGCCCTGTTCGTGAGGAATGAAATTCAGTCCCTTGCAAGGGGTGACATTGGAACAGGAGATGTGGAGTCAGTATGGATAGAACTAAGGAATTGTAAGGGTAAAGAGACCCTAATGGGTCTAATCTACAGGCCCCCAAACAGTAGCCTGGACATAGGACACAAGTTGAATCACAAGTTTAAATTGGCATGTTGTAAAAGTAATGCTGTGGTTGTTATGGGAGATTTCAACATGCAGGTAGACTGGGAAAATCAGGTTGGTACTGGACCCCAAGAAACAGACTCTGCAGAGTGCCTTTGTGATGGATTCTTTGAACAGCTTGTATTGCAGCCTATCAAGGAGAAGGCAATTCTGGATTTAGTGTTGTGTAATGAACTGGATTTGATAAAGGACCTCGAGGTTAATGAGCCATTCGGAGGCAGTAACCATAACATGGTCAGGTTTCATCTACAAATGGAGAGGGAGAAGAATAGATCGGAGGTGTCAGTGTTGCAGTTGAATAAAGGGGACTATGGGGCCATGAGGGAGGAGCTGGATAAAGTTGACTGGAAAGATACACTGGCAGGGATGACAGTGGAACAAAAATGGCAGGTGTTTCTAGGAATAATACAGAAGGTGCAGGGTCAGTTCATTCCAAGGAGGAAGAAAGATTCCAAGGGGAGAAAGGGACGACCATGGCTGACAAGGGACGTCAGGGACAGTATAAAAATTAAAGCGAAGAAGTACAACGTAGCAAAGATGAGCGGGAAGCAAGAGGATTGGGTAATGTTTAAAGAACAACAGAAGATAACTAAAAAGACAATACGGGGAGAAAAGATGAGATAGGAAAGTAAACTAGCCAAGACTATAAAGCAGGACAGTAAAAGCTTCTTTAGGTATGTGAAGAGGAAAAAAATTGGTTAAGACCAAAGTTGGACCCTTGAAGACCGAAATAGGTGAATTTATTATGGGGAACAAGGAAATGGCAGATGAGTTGAACAGGTACTTTGGATCAGTCTTCACCAAGGAGGACACAAACAATCTTCCTGATATCAGTTGTATAGGGTCTTGGTGAGGCCACACCTGGAGTATTGCGTACAGTTCTGGTCTCCAAATCTGAGGAAGGACATTATTGCCATAGAGGGAGTGCAGCGAAGGTTCACCAGACTGATTCCTGGGATGTCAGGACTGTCTTATGAACAAAGACTGCATAGACTCGGTTTATACTCTCTAGAATTTAGGAGATTGAGAGGGGATCTTATAGAAACTTACAAGATTCTTAAGGGGTTGGACAGGCTAGATGTAGGAAGATTGTTCCCGATGTTGGGGAGGTCCAGGACAAGGGGTCACAGCTTAAGGATAAGGGGGAAATCCTTTAGGACCGAGATGAGAAGGATTTTTTTCACACAGAGAGTGGTGGGTCTCTGGAACTCTCTGCCACAGAAGGTAGTTGAGGCCAGTTCATTGGCTATATTTAAGAGGGAGTTGGATGTGGCCCTTGTGGCTAAGGGGATCAGGGGGTATGGAGAGAAGGCAGGTACGGGATACTGAGTTGGATGATCAGCCATGATCATATTGCATGGCGGTGCAGGCTCGAAGGGCCGAATGGCCTACTCCTGCACCTAATTTCTATGTTTCTATATAGTAGTGGCCAGAGGATCAGGGGTGACAGAGGAACTGAAGGAAATCCACATTAGACAGGAAATGGATAGACTGATGGGACTGAAGGCTGATAAATCCCCAGGACCTGATGGTCTGCATCCCAGGGCACTTGAGGAAGTGACTCTGGAAATCGTGGATGCATTGTTGATAATTTTCCAATGTTCTATAGACTCAGGATCAGTTCCTGGGGATTGGAGGGTAGCTAATGTTATCCCACTTTTTAAGAAAGGCAGGAGAGAGAAAACGGGGAATTATAGACCAGCTAGCCTGACATTGGTGGTGGGTAAGATGCTGGAATCAATTATAAAAGATGAGATAGCCGCACATTTGGATAGCAGTAACAGGATCGGTCTGAGTCAGCATGGATTTATGAAGGGGAAATCATGCTTGACTAATCTTCTCAAATTTTTTGAAGATGTAACTAGGAAAATGGACAAGGGAGAGCCAGTGGATGTAGTGTACCTGGAATTTCAGAAAGCATTTGATAAGGTCCACATAGGAGATTAGTGGGCAAAATTAGGGCACATGGTATTGGGGGTAGAGTGCTGACATGGGTAGAGAAGTGGTTGGCAGGCAGGAAACAAAGAGTAGGGATTAACAGGTCCCTTTCAGAATGGCAGGCAGTGACTAGTGGGGTACCGCAAGACTCGGTTCTGGGACCGCAGCCATTTACAATATACATCAATGATTTGGATGAAGGTATTCAAAGTAACATTAGCAAATTAGCAGACGACACAAAGCTGGGTGGCATTGTGAACTGTGAGGAGGATGCTATGAGAATGCAGGGTGACTTGGACAGGTTGGGAGAGTGGGCAGATTACGTTTAATGTGGATAAATGTGAGGTTATCCACTTTGGTAGCAAAAACAGGAAGGCAGATTACTATCTACATGGCGTCAAGTTGGGAAAAGGGGAAGTACAATGGGATCTGGGGGTCCTTGTACATCAGTCTATGAAAGTAAGCATGCAGGTACAGTAGGCAGTGAAGAGAGCGAATGGCATGTTGGCCTTTATAACAAGAGGAATCGAATATTGGAGCAAAGAGGTCCTTCTGCAGTTGTACAGAGCCCTAGTGAGACCACACCTGGAGTATAGTGTGCAGCTTTGGTCCCCTAATCTGAGGAAGGACATTCTTGCTATTGAGGGAGTGCAGCGTAGGTTTACAAGGTTAATTCCCGGGATGGCAGGACTGTCATATGCTGAGAGAATGGAGCAGCTGGGCTTGTATACTCTGGTGTTTAGAAGGATGAGCGGGTACCTCATTGAAACATAAGGTTCTTAAGGGCTTGGACACACTAGAGGCAGGAAACATGTTTGCGATGTTGGGGGGAGTCCAAAACCAGGTGCCTCAGTTTAAGAATAAGGTGTAAGCCATTTAGAACGGAGACGAGGAAACACTTTTTCTCACAGAGAGTGGTGAGTCTGTGGAATTCTCTGTCTAAGAGGGCGGTGGAGGCAGGTACTCTAGATGCTTTCAAGAGAGAGCTAGATAGGACTCTTAAAAATAGCGGAGTTAGGGGATATGGGGAGAAGGCAGGAACGGGGTACTGATTTGGGATAATCAGCCATGATCACATTGAATGGCGGTGCTGACTCCAAGGGCCAAATTGCCTACCCCTGCACCTATTGTCAATGAGGGGTTTGGTGCGAAAACCGCAGCAAGGAGCGGGTGTCAAGTTCAAAACTTGTTCACACAAGAGGGGGATAGAAGAGAAGTCGTAATAACACAGGGGAATGCGTTTGCAGTGAACTGGCAAATGGGAAAAGTTACGGTTATGTACGATTTGTATTCTTCTTCTCATCCAGACTGGGGATCAGCCACTAGGATCGTGAACACCAGTCACTGATTAATTTGGCGGCTGCTTTCAATGTCTTTATTGTTGCTAATTCTTCAAGTGGCACTGCTAACCTTGTGCACACTGCAGCAATTACAAAGCTGTAAAACGGTCGTCAGATAAAGAAGACAATTCAAACATGAGAAATTATGAAATATTCCAGAATACAAGACAGACAAGTGTTTGCAATTTATCAGAGTAAAATGTATCTCTCCCTTCTAGCCCCTTCTCCTGCCTTGTCCCCATAACCCCCGACACTCGTACTAATCAAGAATCTATCTATCTCTGCCTTAACAATAATCATTAACGGCCTCCGCAGCCTTCTGCGGCACAGATTCCCTACTCCCCGACTAGAGAAATTCCTCCTCATCACATTCCCAAAGGAACGCCTTTAATTCTGAGGCTATGGCCTCTAGTCCAAAACTCTCCCACTAGGGGAAACATCCCCTCCAAGCCTTTGGTCCACACACTCCTTCGCCATTTCATAGTCCATCCGTTCCTTTGCATCTGTTCCGACAGTCAGTGAAGAAATAGGATATACATTCATTCTAAGTCCCATCTGCTTACATGGTACTCTGGTCCACTGAAGTGATCCGCGCCCATTAACATGAAGCTGATTCCATCCACTCCCTCTTCAATCGCCTGCTCCAGTCTGTCCCGGTAGAATCTCGTCAACCGGAACAGCTCGAGATCATCACAATGTGACAAGAAGGTGGAGATTTTGGAGTTTGGATCTGTAAAAACGGGAGGGGATGGTCAATAACTTCCGAGAAACCCACACTCACCATTGGTCCTCTGCGCACACACACACAGCCATTAGTGTATCACTCTCAGACTCGATGACTCTAACTGGGCATGGGGAAATAGATTCAAGGAAAGTCCTGTTATCTCCATCGTAACCCAAAAAGTCCAGAATTAAAATATATCTTGGCCTTCCAATTTAATGTACCAATGTAGACATAAAAAGCTGGTGTAACTCAGCGGGTCAGGCAGCATCTCTGGAGAGAAGGAATAGGTTTTGGGTAGAGGCCTTTATTCACACGGAGAGTCAGGTGAAAGGGAAACGGGGAACATAGACGGTGATATAGAGAGATATAGAACAAATGAATGAAAGATATGCAAAAAAAGTTATAATGATAAAGGAAACAGGCCATTGTAATACCAATATTCTGTGCTCCTGGAAATGTTCTAATCTTCTGGCGACGTGCTTTATTTATCAAACAAAACAGCTGACATTTCCACTGGTTGTTGGGAGGCATCTTCCACACCCAGGTCTGCCCAAGGCTAAAATACTCTTCCTATTCCGTTGGCTCACAGTTTGGAATATTGCATGCAGTTCTGGTCGCCCCTTTGCAGTAAGCATGCGCAGCTTCAGACAGAATGCAGAAGAGATTTACAAGAATGATGCCTGGATCAGGGGGTATTAGCTATCAGGGGAGGTTGGGCAATCTTGGATGGTCTTGTATGGGGCACTGGAGGTTAAGCAGGCAGGTGCCGTGAGTAATCACTCAAGGTAGGCAGTCAGTCGGCTTTATAAAATAAATAAAACCGCGCATGCACAGATTGTTCTCTCCGTAAAAATAAAAAATAAAAATAAAGACAGTAACAATTCAATTTGCCCAAGGCTTCCAAGTCCCCTTTATTCTGAATCATTGAATGGGTGGGGGGGGGGGGTGAAGGGTGATGTCAGGTGGACAGATGGTGGGAAAAACGGGAGTACAGGGAAAAGTTGAACCAGTTGTCATCTGATTGAATGACAACGCTTGTTCAAGGGACCAATTGTGTAGCGGCAGATTTTTCAGATCTTTCAGGTAATTAGCACCCTAGCCGCTAATTGGATGAGAATGGATAAGGGGAATATCTTCGATACGCATGCAAGCTGCCTCAGAGACCTTCAGAGCTTCCTCATTGATAAAACTCCAGCACACAGTCTTTTGATGAATATTTACTTCATTGTCAGTAGAAAACAGTAAGATACATCCAAGGTTTTTCCGACTTGTTACGGCAATCTTCTTCAAACTCCAGCTTATTACTTTAGATATCAGAAAGCTCCTCGTGTCTCCGTAACAATGACATGGTCGAAGGACTGACCTTCTCCATCGTCCGTCCAAACTAATCCAAAAACTAAACTTCTGCGCAAGCAGTTAAGCTGCAAACACGCCCAAAAAACACGTCATAAATCCCACCCACATTACAACGGGCAGTCTAAAATTTAAAGTCACATGTCATTCTCAATGACACGCAAAATAGGCCAAATGGCCACTACAAATTGGGCAGATAGTTCCTTTCACAGTGTGTGGAGAGTCTGTGCCAGGGGTAAAGTTGCGGGGAGGGTAGGAGTGTTGGGTCAGGGATAATGCCGGTAACTTACTCACTCACCGCTGCCGCGGCGCTCCACGTGCCACCGCACTGTAGATGGGGATAGAAGCAGCTCAGGTAGCTGCGAACGGGAGCCGACAGCAGAACTGGCCGCCACGTCAGCGCGTTCTGCTGGCCTGCTTACCTCTGGCAGGGCTCTCACCTGCCGCTCGCTCACGTCAGCGGCTTCCTGCAAATCCTTAAAGTTCCCAAAGCCGAGTAACCTCAACCTGACATGAGTGAGGCCAGCGAGCGGCAGGAGAGGTTTTTAGACGGAGAGCTGCCAGAGGTGAGCGGGGGCCAGCAGAAGGAGCTAAGGTGGCGGCTGGTTCCGCTCTCCAGCACAGCCACCCGAGCTACTTCTCCCCCCCCCCCCCCCCCCCCCCCCCCCCGGCCTCAATGCGGTGGCATTGCACGCCCCTGTGCAAGGAGCATCGCAAGTGCCATGCTCCCAACCCCTCCTTCACAACATATGTGCCCTCCCCACAACTTTACCCCGGGCCAGACTCCCCAAACACCGTGAAAGGAGCTCTCCCCCCCCCCCACCCCCACACCCCGGGAAATACAGTATTTAAACACACAATGCACTTACCACGTTATTGGTACACGAACTCCATTCTTCTCTCTTTGTTTCCTAACATACACTTAAAATAATGACAATCCATATTTGACAACCCCGCCAACAAACCACCGCTGCGCATGCGTAGTAAGCTGCTGCGCATGCGCAGTGCTGCAAAGGAAGAATTTCTGCTGCCTTCAGCCCCGATTATCATTGACGCTTGAAGCAGCGCTGACGGCACGTGGGCTGCACAGAGCTTCAAGGGTTACAAGCGCTGCGGATGAAAGGCACGGAGTATTATGCCTACCTAAGAGATCGATCTCTTACATAGGCATAATTCTCCCATGCTTTATTATTTATATTTAGTAATTAATATGTTATAATTTTAGTCAGGGTAGGCAGTGCCTACCTTGCCTACCCTGACGGCACGTGCCTGAGGTTAAGGGTAGACTTGATAGAAGCAGCGGGTGCAGGGAATGCGCTGCCAGTGGTGGTGGTGAATGCAAATACAGCAGTGGCATTGAAGAGATTCCCGGGTTGGCATGTGGATATGCAGGGAATGGACAGGTAGGAGGGAGAGGTTTAACGCCATTAAATCCGACATGGACATTATTGCCGGAAGGTCCTGTTCCTCTGCTATACTATTCTATCACTATTACTAAGCACCCCATGCTGTCCATGGAGTCCCTGCTCTTGGTTCTCAGAAGAACCCATGGCTGAGTCAGTCCCTCAGCATGCAGATCCTGGTGTCAGAACCCTACACTGCAACTTTTGGACACTTGCAGCACTCAGGGCCTCTTCAACCGTGAGGCTAATGTCCCAATTAGATGACATCTTTCTACGTCCACTATGCGACTGGGCAGTGGTCCGTCCACCGAACTATTGTCCGTTTGGCAAGATTTGAACCATCAGGACAAGTGGACAGACAAATAACTTTAAAGATCATTTTGGGCTTACCTGTGTCCATCCTGATTCCTTCAAACTTGTAGCTGTTTGTATCTTTGGTCGTGCTGCTGTGGTCAATCACTGTCTGCTGAGGAGCAGGGACCAGACAGCGATGAAAGTGTGAAAAACTCCTCACAGCCCAAGTTAGCTGTTACTTCTATATCGGAGGAAGTCGCTCACTACAAAAATAACTGAAAAAAGAAAAAAACAAACTCAAGCACCATGTTCTGAGTATCATTAATCCAAAGATGTACCCTGAACTTTCAGACGTTGTTGAATTTTTGACTCAAATTCCAACGTAGACCCCTCAGTACTTTACTGGCCTTTATCTTGCACTAAATGCTAGACCCCTTATCCTGCATTGGTGCACTGTGGATGGCTTGATAGTAATCATGTATAGTATTTTCGCTGACTGGATAGCACGCAACAAAAAGCTTTTTACATGTACCTTGGCACATGTGAGAAAATGTACGACAAAACTAAACCGAACACTGCATTATCTCTCTGCTTTTCCTAATGTTAGAGGGATCCAGCTGTTGGGATGGCGAAGGAAGCTACAGTGAAGAAGAGGCAGAATATCTGTGTTGACCGGTGATATTTGAATGCGCAAAAATGAGATGATATTTACATCCACTTTGATAGAACATTACTAACTGACGGGGAACATAATTACAATTTGTTCTTGATTCCCGAAACACTTTACACTGTTCCCACTTCCTGCAAAGTCCAGAATCCACACACGCTGAATTTTTATACTCGTTTATTATATTGTTTACAGTGCACTATGTTTACATATTTCTAACTGATATTTCTTCACACAGAGAGTGGTGGGTCTCTGGAACTCTCTGCCACAGAGGGTAGTTGAGGCCAGTTCATTGGCTATATTTAAGAGGGCGTTAGATGTGGCCCTTGCGGCTAAGGGGATCAGAGGGTATGGAGAGAAGGCAGATACAGGATACTGAGTTGGATGATCAGCTATGATCATATTGAATGGCGGTGCAGGCTTGAAGGGCCGAATGGCCTACTCCTGCACCTAATTTCTATGTTTCTATATTCTGTGGCAAGTATGAATTTCATGGTTGTATCTGGGATATATGACAATAAAACACTCTTGATACTGGAGCTGTATTTAATCCTATCAGAAGGTGTGGAAAACTCAACCTCTATATCAGACAACAGCAGGAACGCAGATATCACCACTGCAAGCACAGGATCAAACCGAAGTCAAGGCTTCCTGGGGCGCTGATCTGAATGTCCTTCCACCATTTAAAGGCGGATGGTAAACAAAGACCAGAAATAAATAGCAGCTGCGATAGCCTCCTTTGAAAAGCAAAAGGATCTGCTGTCTCTGTGTGGAAATTATTCTTCCTTCAATCCAGCCGATAGAAACATAGAAACATAGACAATAGGTGCAGCAGTAGGCCATTCGGCCCCTCGAGCCTGCGCCGCCATTCAATACGATCATGGCTGATCATCCAACTCAGTATCCTGTACCCGTCTTCTCTCCATACCCCCTGATCCCTTTAGCCACAAAGGCCACATCCAACTCCATCTTAAATATAGCCAATGAACTGGCCTCAACTACCTTCTGTGGCAGAGAATTCCACAGATTCATCACTCTCTGTGTGAAAAATGATTTTCTCATTTCGGTCCTAAAAGACTTTCCCCTTATCCTTAAACTGTGAGCCCGTGTTCTGAAGTTCCCCAACATCGGGAACAATCTTCCTGCATCTAGCCTGTCCAAACCCTGAAGAATTTTGTAAGTCTCTATAAGATCCCCCCTCAATCTTCTAAATTCCAGCGAGTACAAGCCGAGTCTATCCAGTCTCTCTTCATATGGAAGTCCTGCCATCCCAGGAATCAGTGTGGTGAATCTTCTCTGTACTCCCTCTATGGCAAGAATGTCTTTCCTCAGATTAGGAGACCAAATCTGTACGCAATACTCCAGGTGTGGCCTCACCAAGACCCTGTACAACTGCAGTAGAACCTCCCTGCTCTTGTACTCAAATCCTTTTGCTATGAATGCCAACATACCACCCGCTTTCTTCACAGCCTGCTGCACCAGCACAACTACTTTCAATGACTGGTGTACCATGACACCCAGGTCTCGTTGCATCTCCCCTTTACCTAATCGGCCACCATTCAGATATTAATCTACCCTCCTGTATTTGCCGCCAAAGTGGATAACCTCACATTTATCCACATTATACTGCATCTGCCATGCATTTGCCCACTCACCCAGCCTATCCAAGTCACCCTGCAGCCTCCTAGAATCCTCCTCACAGCTAACACTGCCCCCCAGCTTCGTGTCATCTGCAAACGTGGAGATGTTGCATTCAATTCCCTCATCCAGATCATTAATATATATTGTAAATAGCTGGGGTCCCAGCACTGAGCCATGCGGTACCCCACTAGTCACTGCCTGCCATTGTGAAAATGACCCGTTTACTCCTACTCCGATCTAGGTGATTGAAGATAGACACAAAAAGCTGGAATAACTCAGCGGGACAGGCAGCATCTTTGGAGAGAAGGAATGGGTGATGTTTCAAGTCGAGGCCTTTTATCAGACTCGACCCGAAATTTCACCCATTCCATCTCTCCAGAGATGCTGTCTGACCCGCTGAATTACTCCAGCTTTTTGTGTCTATCTTCGGTTTAAACCAGCATCTGCAGTTCCTTCCTGCACAAGTTCAGTATTGATAGGAGAGGTGCAGGTTGCTGTAGTTTGAGACTCAGAACTCTGCATGCGAGCAGCAGCCTGTCCAACAAAACACACATATGCTGTCTGAAGAAAGGTCTCGACCCGAAACGTCACCCATTCCTTCTCTCCAGAGATACTGCCTGTCCCACTGAGCTACTCCAGCATTTTCTGCCTAACTCACGTACCCAAGAACAGGAAGTGGTTGGTCACGCTCTGGAAATCATTTCAAACCGCTCCTGCAACCCACTGTCAGAAAGCTTTGAACAAAATTGGTTTAAGATTCTGTTCAACCCTTTCTGCTATATGGAGTGTACAATCTGGATTTAAACATCCATTGTATAAATTCTCTCTGCTGCATTCCTGCTAAGGTCTCGGTGGGATTCCTGCCCACTGTTATGCCGAGTAGAAACATGGAAAATAGTTGCAGGAGTAGGCCATTCGGCCCTTCGAGCCAGCACTGCCATTCAATATGATCACGGCTGATCATCCAAAATCAGTTTCCCGTTCCTGATTTTCCCCCATAACCCTTGACTCCGTTAGCCCTAAGAGCTAAATCTAACTCTCTTGAAAACATCCAGAGAATCAGCCTCCACCGCAGCAGAGAATTCCACAAAATTCACAACTTTCTGGGTGAAAACGTTTTTCCTCATCTCAGTCCTAAATGGCCTACCCCTTATCTTTAAACTGTGACCCTTGGTTCTGGACTCCCCCAACATAAGAACCATTTTTCCTGCATCTAGCCCATCCATTCCCTTAAGAATATTACATGTTTCTATAACATCCCCCCTCATCCTTCTAAATTCCAGTGAATACAAGGCCAGTCGACCCATTCTTTCCTCGCAAGTCAATCCGGTCATCCCAGGAATTAACCGGGTGAACCTACACTGCACTGCCTCAATGGCAACAATGTCATTCCTCAAATTAGGAGACCAAAACCACACACAGTACTTTAGGTGTGGCCTCACCAGGGCCCTGTACAACTGCAGAGGAGCCTCCTTGCTCCCAAACTTAAACCCTCTTGCAATGAAGGCCAACATGCCATTAGCTTTATACAATGCCTGCTGGACCTGCTTACTTTCAGTGACTGATGTAGAAGGACACCCCAAATCTCGTTTAACCTCCCCTTTCCCTATTCTGACACCATTCAGATAATAATCTGCCTTCCTGTTCCTGCCACCAAGTGGATAACCTCACATTGATCCACGTGATACTGCATCTGCCCACTCACCCAACCTATCCAAGTTACCCTGCCTTACGTATAGAAGGCAGGAGAATAGGGTTGCGAGGGAGAGAGTGAGGAGATTGAATGGTGGAGTAGGCATGATGGGCCGAATGGCCAATTCTGCTCCTCGAACTTGTGAACATTAACTGATTGGGGATGATCAGCCATGATCGCATTGAATGGCGGTGCTGGCTCGAAGGGCCGAATGGCCTACTCCTGCACCTACTGTCTAACTCTTGCAGTTAATCGGGGACCAACTTTCTCTCTCCGCATCGTGCTTGATTCGACCCTGAGTAACCACGGGCTGCTTTGTGGGTGTGTAGCAAAGCAGGATACGACCGTGTGCAACCCGCAGTGAGCTGTAGATGTAGGTTTCCGCTCGTGTTCCCGGAAAGAGAAGTATCCGGTCAGCTGGGCCGCGTAAGTGGAAAATTCCGATGAGCCCGCATGGGTTGAAATCCCAGGTTGCGGCTACCACTGGGTTAACCGCAGACCCAACAGAAGTGTGTGTCTGGGAGTCGGAGGGGCACCTTGTACGGGGCAGAACATTGAAATGGTCGGTCACGGTAAAGGTGGACTGCAGCAGTCCCGTGTCCACCCACCCTCACAGAACGACCTGACACACACCCACTCACTCACTCACTCACTCGCGGACGGGCCAGAGAGCGTGAGGAGGGTGAGTGGGACAAACGGAGGAAAAACAGACAGGAAAATCAAAGGCTGCCTTACCCCTTACGTGGCGCTCGCTTTTAGTTTTGGTTTGGATTTCCGGGTAGAACGCACAACCTACTTCCTTGTTATTCCATCTCAACTGACGGGGGGAGGAGGAGCGGGGCGGGTGTTCTTGGTTAGTTCAGCCAATGCCAAACTGTATATCGGACCCACCCCTTCTTCTTCGTGTGACCCAGAGGGAGGGTTTAACCCTACAACACTTCTACAACACGTCTACAACACTTGTCCCTTCACCTCCCCCATCCACTCCTTTCAGGGACCCAAGCAGTCATTCCAAGTCCGACAGAGGTTCACCTGCACCTCCTCCAACCTCATCTACTGCATCCGTTGCTCCAGATGCCAGCTGATCTACATCGGTGAGACCAAGCGGAGGCTGGGCGATCGTTTCGCCGAACACCTCCGCTCGGTCCGCAATAACCAACCCGACCTCCCGGTGGCTCAGCACTTCAACTCCCCCTCCCACTGCGTATCCGACCTCTCAGTCCTGGGCCTCCTCCACGGCCAGAGTGATCAACACCGCAAGTTTGAGGAACAGCACCTCATATTCCGCTTGGGGAGTCTGCATCCTCTGGGCTTAAACATTGAATTTTCTCAATTCTGTTAACCCAGACTGCCTCCCCCCCACCTCTCCCTCAGCCCTCTGGCCCTGACATTCCTTCTCCATCTCCCCCCCCCCCCCCCCCCAGTCGCACTAGCTTCTCATTTTCACACCACAAACACCTTACAATGGCCTGCTTCCTTTATCACCAATACTTTTTTGCATATCTTTCACTCATTGTTCCTTATCTCTCCACATCACTGTTTATATCTCTCGTTTCCCTGATCCCTGACCAGTCTGAAGAAGGGTCTCGACCCGAAACGTCGCCTATCTCCTTCGCTCCTTAGATGCTGCTGCACCCGCTGAGTTTCTCCAGCTTTTTGTGTAACCCTCGATTCTCCAGCATCTGCAGTTCCTTCTTTAACACTTCTACTATCTTTGGTTTAACCTGTGAAAGGCAGCGTGTGGAACCCACAGTGGTGTGTCAGAGGTTGGGAGGCGTGTCAAAGAGTAACACACCGTGGAAACAGGCCTAACTTACCCACACTGGCCAACATTTGGTCCATATCCCTCTAATGCGTAGAGAGAAAGTTGGACAAAGGACATTTATTGTCACATACACCAATTGGTGCAGTGAAATTTGACTTGCCATGCAGTACACAAATAAAGATAAGACACAACACTAAAGAATTAACAATGAACATAAAATCATCCCCCCACATTAGTTCCCACTGTGGTGGAAGGCACAAAGTCCAGTCCCATCCCCATGTCCACCCATAGTCGGGCCTATTGAGGCCTCCGCAGTCGGCGCTACGGCGGCCCGATGTTTTAGGCCTTCTCGCCGGGTGCTGGTGTTCCGGCGTCGGGAGAGCCCTCACAGTGGCTTGGGACACCTGGAACGGCCGCTTCCCTACCGGAGTCCGTGGCTTCCGAAGCCGACAAGGCCGCGCCGGATGGAGCTCCACAACTGGCGATCTCGCCGAGAGATCCCAGGCTCCCGATGTTAAAGTTCAGCGCTGCCGCCCGCAGCCGGCCGCCCCGCAGCTGCCGAAGCCGAGGTTCTGGGCGGCCCCCTCAGCAAACGCCGCTCCAGGCCCCCTGGTAGGCCGCGAGGACGGGTCGACGGTGCAGCCTGGAGAAAAGCTGCCTCTCCGACCAGGTAGGGACCAGGAAAAGTAGTTCCCCCCCCCCCCCCCCCCCCCCCCCCATAAAAAAGGCTAGGGATCCAAAAACAAACACTAAAACTCACTAAAAATAAAAGAAAGAAGTTAAAAAACACACAGCTGCAGGCTGGGCAGCCACACCAACTGGACGGCGCCCCCTGGAGGTTGGTGCCCGATTAACTGCAACAGTTAGACAATAGGTGCAGGAGTAGGCCATTCTGCCCCATTGTCTAGCTGTTTCTTAAATGTTGGCATAGTCCTACCCTTAACTCTGTCCTCTGGTAGCTTATTCCATATGCCCACCACCCCGAGTGTGAAAGAGTTACTCCTCTGATAAATCTTTTCCCCTTCACCTTAATGTTGTCTGGCCCTTGCTTCAACTGCTCTGGGCAAGAGACACTGTGCATCGACCCGATCTATTCCTCTCATGATTTCATACTCTAATTCTATAAGGTCACTTTTCATCCTCCTACGCTGCAAGGAATGGAGTCCCAGCCTACTCAACCTCTCCCTGGGAATGATCAGCAGGGAAAAGTGGTGGAATATGGTGGGGCTGATGGTCTTAAATGTGTTGCTTTCAATGCAAGGATTATTTTAGAGAAGGCATGTGAATTTAGGGCCTAGCTCAGGGCTTGCGACATTGTTAGCATTCATAGTTAGCATGTTAGCATTCATAGCGGTATGTTAGCATGGTATGTTAGCATTCATAGCGAAAGGATTTGAGTATAGGAGCAGGGAGGTGCTACTGCAGTTGTACAGGGTTTTGGTGAGGCCACAGCTGGAGTATTGCGTACAGTTTTGGTCTCCAAATCTGAGGAAAGACATCCTTGCCATAGAGGGGGTACAGAGAAGATTCACCAGACTGATTCCTGGGATGTCAGGACTTTCATATGAGGAAAGACTGGGTAGACTTGGCTTGTACTCGCTGGAATTTAGAAGATTGAGGGGGGATCTTATAGAAACTTACAAAATTCTTAAGGGGTTGGACAAGTTAGATGCTGGAAGATTGTTCCCGATATTGGGGGAGTCCAGAACAAGGGGTCACAGTCTAAGAATGAGGGGGAATTCCTTTAGGACCGAGATGAGGAAAACATTCTTTACACAGGGAGTGGTGAGTCTCTGGAATGCTCAAAGAAGGTAGTTGAGGCCAGTTCATTGGCTATATTTAAGAGGGCGTTAGATGTGGCACTTGTGGCTAAAGGGCTCAGGGGGTATGGAGAGAAGGCAGGTACCAGATACTGAGTTGGATGATCAGCCATGATCACATTGAATGGCGGTGCAGGCTCGAAGGGCCGAATGGCCTACTCCTGCACCTATTTTTCTATGTTTCTATGTTTCTATTGATGTTATGGCTATTGCGAAAACATGGTGGGGATTGTGAGACGACTGGCAGCTCAATGCTCCCGGGTTTCAATGTTTCAGACATGATGGAAAGGGATACACAAAAGGTAAAGTTTCGCTACTAATCAGGGAGAATGTCACTGCGGCTCTCCCAGAGGATATACTGAAGTGTTTATCTGTTGCGGCAGAATGGATAGAGTTTACAAATAAGGAAGGTGAGAAAACATGAATGAGATTATACTATAGAATGAAAGATATGCAAAAAAGGTTACAATGATGTGAGGGATAAAGTGATTAAACCCCACTATTGTAAGGAATCATGAGAGGATTCTAACTTGTAAACAGGATTCTAACCGATAGAGGCCAGGGAGAGGATTCTGACACAGCTGTGAATGAAGTTACCAGAACTGTCCTTGAGTAAGGATGAATGGCATTGTATAGCGGTAGAAGGGGAGTGATGGATGCGACCCTTGCCAGTAGAGACTAGCTTTAGTTCAGATATAAAAAAACTGAGACAGGTCAGTTGGAGGTGAGCAAACTAGGCCAGGTCAATTGCAACTGAGCATGCTTAATGAAATAAATGAATATTACTAACACACTCCGAGTCGAGAAATTTCTCGGTACCATGAACATGCTATGTATGATGTGGGAGGTACTGGGGGATGTACCTATAGACTGTGCACCTCAGTGCTCTGATTGAGAAGAGCCAGAAGGGGAGGTTAAGCCAGCAGAATTGTGTGTATAAAGGGGCTTTACTTTACTGACTTTGGTGTGTCTCAACTTGGAGAGGCACCCGAATCTGCAGACTCGCAAATAAAGCATCTCTTGTTTCCATGATTTAGTCTCCGAGTAGTGATTGTGAGCACAAACTATATCTCACAATGATAAAGGAATCAGGCCATTGTAATACCAATATTCTGTGCTCCTGGAAATGTTCCAATCTTCTGGTGCCGTGCTTTATTTATCAAACAAAACAGCTGACATTTCCACTGGTTGTTCGGAGGCATCTTCCATATCCAGGTCTGCCCAAGGCTAAAATACTCTTCCTATTCCGTTGGCTCGCAGTTTGGAATATTGCATGCAGTTCTGGTCGCCCCTTTGCAGTAAGCATGTGCAGCTTCATACAGAATGCAGAAGAGATTTACAAGATGGATGCGTGGATTAGGTGGTATTAGCTATCAGGGGGGAGGTTGGGCAATCTTGGATGGTCTTGTATGGGCCGCTGGAGGTTAAGGGTAGACTTGATAGAAGCAGCGGGTGCAGGGAATGCGCTGCCAGTGGTGGTGGTGGATGCAAATACAGCAGTGGCATTGAAGAGGTTCCCAGGTTGGCATGTGGATATGCAGGGAATGGACAGGTAGGAGGGAGAGGTTTAACGCCATTAAATCCGACATGGACATTATTGCCGGAAGGTCCTGTTCCTCTGCTATACTATTCTATCACTATTACTAAGCACCCCATGCTGTCCATGGAGTCCCTGCTCCCGATTCTCAGAAGAACCCATGGCTGAGTCAGTCCCTCAGCATGCAGATCCTGGTGTCAGAACCCTACACTGCAACTTTTGGACACTTGCAGCACTCAGGGCCTCTTCAACCGTGAGGCTAATGTCCCAATTAGATGACATCTTTCTACGTCCACTATGCGACTGGGTCAGTGGTCCGTCCTCCAAACTGTTGTTCGTTTGGCGAGATTTGAACCATCAGGACAAGTGGACAGACAAATAACTTTAAAGATCATTTTGGGCTTACCTGTGTCCATTCTGATTCCTTCAAACTTGTAGCTGTTTGTATCTTTGGTCGTGCTGCTGTGGTCAATCACTGTCTGCTGAGGAGCAGGGACCAGACAGCGATGAAAGTGTGAAAAACTCCTCACAGCCCAAGTTAGCTGTTACTTCTATATCGGAGGAAGTCGCTCACTACAAAAATAACTGAAAAAAGAAAAAAACAAACTCAAGCACCATGTTCTGAGTATCATTAAACCAAAGATGTACCCTGAACTTTCAGACGTTGTTGAATTTTTGACTCAAATTCCAACGTTGCCTCTTTAGACCCCTCAGTGCATTCCATAAATTTACAGTGAGTTTCAGATTAATGGAACATTAATCTTTGTAGTGTCTGCAATAGGGTGTCAGCCACCTCAGCAGAAATGAGGTGCTGGATTTCCCGGTTGTGCGTGGCTACATACTGCGAGTGGAGGTGAAAGTGGGAGTATTTGTTGTCGATTATCCGTCAGCCTCACTTGGACCACCTTTCATACCCCTGGAAGTTTCTCTGCATTTGCCGTCCGTGCAAGACACAAGGTGTGGGGGAGTCGCTGAATTGGTCGCTGTGAGAATTACTGCGTTTGTCATAGATCTCCGATGATGGACTGTCTCCTCAGGAGCCAAAGAAGGTTCAATTGAATTTGACGGCAAATCAGTAGCAAACACACCAACTAACAGTGAGAGAGAGGCCACAAGTAAACTCAATTCTACTTAGGGAAATAACAACCTAGCATCGTTAATGTTAAATTCTTCAATTCAAGTACCATCCTCCCCGGGTCACACGTGCCTCTGACCCTTGGGGCCATTTTAGGTCAAACATGGTCCTATCACCGACAATCCACGTTCCCAGGGTCACACATTGTCCGATCCCCAGATCCCATCTTCACCGGGTCACACTCTGTTCCATCCATCTATCTTACCCGGATCACACAATTCCCCCTTTTCCAGGGCCATTTTCTCCAGATCACACACTTTCCTATCTGGCCTGGGGCTCGTCCTCTCAGGTCATCAAACTGCCCCATTCCCACATTCCATGCAATGGCGAAGAAAGGTCTCTACATCCTTAGAAGTCATGAAACATTTGACATGTCCTGAACAAACCTCATTAACATCTACAGATGTGCCGCAGAAAGCATTTTATCGGGAAGCATCACAGCATGGTTTGGGAACAAGGCATTTCAGAGAGGTGTGAAGCCCAGACCATCACAGCCCAGACCATTACACAGACCAACCTCCCTATTTCACTCTATCTCACTTAACACTGCCTCGGCAAGCCCACCAGCATAATCAAGGTCTAGTCTCACCCTGGTCCCTTCCTTTTCTCTCCTCGCCCATCTGGCCCTGGCAAGAGGTAGAGAAGATTGGAAACGCACACTTCCAGGCTCAGGGACAGCCTCTTCCCAGCTGTTATCAGGCAAATGAGCCACCCTCCCACCAACTAAAGAGTGGTACCGGCCTTCCACCTGCCTCATTGAAGACCTTCAAACTATATTTAATCATAGGTACACAAAAGTGCCGGAGAAACTCAGCGGGTGCAGCAGCATCTATGCAGCAAAGCAAATAGGCAATGTTTAGGCCTGGAACGTTGCCTACTTCCTTCGCTCCATAGATGCTGCTGCACCCGCTGAATTTCTCCAGCATTTTTGCGTACCTGGGACTTTCCAGCATCTGCAGTTCCTTCTTAAACAATATATTTAATCGTACTTTCCTGGAAACGAGGAACATAGACGGCGATATAGAGATATATAGAACAAATGAATGAAAGATATGCAAAAAAAGTTACAATGATAAAGGAAACAGGCCATTGTAATACCAATATTCTGTGCTCCTGGAAATGTTCCAATCTTCTGGCGCCGTGCTTTATTTATCAAACAAAACAGCTGACATTTCCACTGGTTGTTGGGAGGCATCTTCCGCACCCAGGTCTGCCCAAGGCTAAAATACTCTTCCTATTCCGTTGGCTGACAGTTTGGAATATTGCATGCAGTTCTGGTCGCCCCTTTGCAGTAAGCATGTGCAGCTTCAGAGAGAATGCAGAAGAGATTTACAAGAACGATGCCTGGATCAGAGGGTATTAGCTCTCAGGGGAGGTTGGGCAATCTTGGATGGTCTTGTATGGGGCACTGGAGGTTAAGCAGGCAGGTGCCGTGAGTAATCACTCAAGGTAGGCAGTCAGTCGGCTTTATAAAAAAAATAAAACCGCGCATGCACAGATTGTTCTCTCCGTAAAAATAAAAAATAAAATAAAGACAGTAACAATTCAATTTGCCCAAGGCTTCCAAGTCTCCTTTATTCTGAATCACTGAATGGGTGGGGGGGGTGAAGGGTGATGTCAGGTGGACAGATGGTGGGAAAAACGGGAGTACAGGGAAAAGTTGAACCAGTTGTCATCTAATTGAATGACAACACTTGTTCAAGGGACCAATTGTGTAGCGGCAGATTTTTCAGATCTTTCAGGTAATTAGCACCCTAGCCGTTAATTGGATGAGAATGGATAAGGGGAATATCTTCGATACGCATGCAAGCTGCCTCAGAGACCTTCAGAGCTTCCTCATTGATAAAACTCCAACACACAGTCTTTTGATGAATATTTACTTTATAGTCAGTAGAAAACAGTAAGATACAGCCAAGGTTTTTCCGACTTGTTACTGCAATCTTCTCCAAACTCCAGCTTATTACTTTAGATATCAGAAAGCTCCTCGTGTCTCCGTAACAATGACATGGTCGAAGGACTGACCTTCTCCATCGTCCGTCCAAACTAATCCAAAAACTAAACTTCTGCGCAAGCAGTTAAGCTGCAAACACGCCCAAAAACACGTCATAAACACGACTTTCCAGCATCTGCAGTTCCTTCTTAAACAATATATTTAATCGTACTTTCCTGGACTTTATCTTGCACTAAATGCGAGACCCTTTATCCTGCATTGGTGCACTGTGGATGGCTTGGTAGTAATCATGTATAATCTTTTCGCTGACTGGATAGCACGCAACAAAAAGCTTTTCACATGTACCTTGGTACATGTGAGAAAACGTACGACAAAACTAAACGCTGCATTAACTCTCTGCTTTTCATAATGTTAGAGGGATCCAGCTGTTGGGATGTCGAAGGAAGCTACAGTGAAGACGAGGCAGAATAATCGTCTGTTTAAGCCCTCTTTATTGAATGGGGGGTTTAGACATTGGAAAAATTTAGGATTTACAAGGATAGAACATCTTTACAGGAATGGGAAATTTCTCTCATTTCAAGAGTTGAAAGATATTTATGGATTGCAAGCAAATAACTTACTTAGATATTTACAAATCAGAGATTATGTCAAATCAAATACGCAAGATTATAGAAATAGAGAACCAGATTTACTGGATGAAGTGCTTAGTAAGCATCCAAACACAGAGAAATTAATAGCATATATATATAACATCCTTTTGGACAGGGAAATACCAATAACAGAATCATTTCGACAAATATGGGAAAATGAAACTGGTTTACTGATATTAAAAGATTTTTGGAAAGAAAGCTTACAACGTATACATCGTTGTTCGTTAAATGCCAGACATACTTTGATACAATTCAAAGTATTACATAGATTACATTATTCAAAAAAAAAAGAATTTTTCCTAATATATCACCATTGTGTGATAAATGTCAGCACATAGAAGCTGATTTAACTCATAGTTTTGTAATATGTACAAAACTTCATAGTTATTGGACTGAGATTTTCAAAATTATTTCTATAGTTCTTAAGATCACATTAAATCCTGACAGAAAGCTAATAATATTTGGTGTTTTAGATTCAAATCAAACATTAACAGTAAACCAAAGAAATTTTCTTGATTACTGTTTAATAATTGGAAAAAAATTAATATTAAAATTTTGGAAGGGACCATTATCCCCTACAATCAACATGTGGACAGGGGAAATGTTGGAGACGTTGCAATTGGAGAGAATTAGGTTTATCCTAATGGATAAACACGAGCTTTTTGAACAAATATGGTCTCCATTCACTGATTATATGAAGGGGTAGCTGGGCTCAGCATTGAAACTCAACAAGTACCCGGTGGTAGAATCAGATGAAAAGGTTTGAGATTTGTATACTTGTCTCTATATATATATTATTAGAAATGGTTCCATTCATTGTTAAGATGTATACTGTTTTTCTATCTTTAAGTATAATAATTGTTTGTTAGTTATATGGGTTTTTTTATTTTATTTTTTTATTTAAAAAACATTTTTTTTCTTTCTCTTCTCACATATAATTAAAATTATAATCACACTTTTTAAATTAAACATCTATTCTTTCTTTACTCTTTTTTTCTCTTCATTATAATCAAATTGAGGCTTATATATATTGCTTTGTAATACTCATAGAACTTTAGAAATATGTAATGTGCATATCTGAAAAAATTATTATATTATTTGTAATACGTATGGCCGCTAATAAAAATATATATTTTTAAAAAAAAATAACTGTGTTGACGGGTGACATTTGATGCGCAACAGTGAGATGATATTTGCATCCACTTTGATAGAACATTTCTAACTGATGGGGAACATAATTACAATTTGTTCTTGATTCCCGAAACACTTTACACTGTTCCCACTTCCTGCAAAGTCCAGAATCCACACACGCTGAATTTTTATACTCGTTTATTATATTGTTTACAGTGCACTATGTTTACATATTCTGTGGCAAGTATGAATTTCATGGCTGTATCTGGGATATATGACAATAAAACACTCTTGATACTGGAGCTGTATTTAATTCTATCACATGGTGTGGAAAATTCAAACTCTGCAACAGACAACAGCGGGAACGCAGATATCACCACTGCAAGCACAGGATCAAACCGAAGTCAAGGCTTCCTGGGGCGCTGACCTGAATGTCCTTCCACCATTTAAAGGCGGATTGTAAACAAAGACCAGAAATAAATAGCAGCTGCGATAGCCTCCTTTGAAAAGCAAAAGGATCTGCTGTCTCTGTGTGGAAATTATTCTTCCTTCAATCCAGCCGATAGAAACATAGAAACATAGACAATAGGCGCAGGAGTAGGCCATTCGGCCCCTCAAGCCTGCACCGCCATTCAATACGATCATGGCTGATCATCCAACTCAGTATCCTGTACCTGTCTTCTCTCCATACCCCCTGATCCCTTTAGCCACAAGGGCCACATCTAACTCCCTCTTAAATATAGCCAATGAACTGGCCTCAACTACCTTCTGTGGCAGAGAATTCCACAGATTCACCACTCTCTGTGTGTAAAATGATTTTCTCATCTCGGTCCTAAAAGACTTTCCCCTTATCCTTATCCTTGTTCTGGAGTTCCCCAACAATCTTCAAGCATCTAGCCTGTCCAACCCCTTAAGAATTTTGTAAGTCTCTATAAGACCCCCCCCCCCCCCCCCCCCCCCCTCCCCTCAATCTTCTAAATTTCAGTGAGTACAAGCAGAATCTATCCAGTCTCTCTTCATATGGAGGTCCTGCCATCCCAGGAATCAGTCTGGTGAATCTTCTCTGTACTCCCTCTATGGCAAGAATGTCTTTCCTCAGATTAGGAGACCAGAACTGTACGCAATACTCCAGGTGTGGTCTCACCAAGACCCTGTACAACTGCAGTAGAACCTCGCTGCTCTTGTACTCAAATCCTTTTGCTATGAATGCTAACATACCATTCGCTTTCTTCACAGCCTGCTGCACCTGCATGCCGACTTTCAATGACGGGCGTACCATGACACCCAGGTCTCGTTGCATCTCCCCTTTTCCTAATCGGCCACCATTCAAATAACAGTCTACCCTCCCGTATTTGCCACCAAAGTGGATAACCTCACATTTATCCACATTATACTGCATCTGCCATGCATTTGGTCACTCACCCAGCCTATCCAAGTCATCCTGCAGCCTCCTAGCATCCTCCTCACAGCCAACACTGCCCCCCAGCTTCGTGTCATCTGCAAACTTGGAGATGTTGCATTCAATTCCCTCATCCAGATCATTAATATATATTGTAAATAGCTGGGTTCCCAGCACTGAGCCGTGCGGTACCCCACTAGTCACTGCCTGCCATTCTGAAAATGACCCGTTTACTCCTAGTCCGATCTAGGTGATTGAAGATAGACACAAAAAGCAAGTCGAGGCCTTTTATCAAGCTCGACCCGAAATTTCACCCATTCCATCTCTCAAGAGATGCTGTCTGACCCGCTGAGTTACTCCAGCTTTTTGTGTCCATCTTCGGTTTAAACCAGCATCTGCAGTTCCTTCCTACACAAGTGGAGGATTGACAGGAGAGGTGCAGGTTGCTGTAGTTTGAGACTCAGAACTCTGCATGCGAGCAGCAGCCCGTCAATACAAAACACACATACGCTGTCTGAAGAAAGGTCTCGACCCGAAACCTCACCCATTCCTTCTCTCCAGAGATACTGCCTGTCCCACTGAGCTACTCCAGCATTTTCTACCTACCTCACGTACCCAAGAACATGAAGTGGTTGCTCTGAAAATCAATTCAAACCGGTTCTGCAACCCACTGTCAGAAAACTGAACAAAATTAGTTCAAAATTCTGTTTACCCTTTCTACTATAGGGAATGTACTAACTGGATTTAAACATCCATTGTATAAATTCTCTGCTGCATTCCTGCTAAGGTCA
>OY740823.1:2246027-2556027 GCA_963514005.1 Raja brachyura | reverse complement strand
GAGAGAGATATATAGAGAGAGAGATATAGAGAGAGAGATATATAGAGAGAGAGATATATAGAGAGAGATATATAGAGAGAGATATATAGAGAGAGAGATATATATAGAGAGAGAGATATATAGAGAGAGATATATATAGAGAGAGATATATATATAGAGAGATATATAGAGAGAGATATATATAGAGAGAGAGATATATAGAGAGAGAGATATAGAGAGAGAGATATATAGAGAGAGAGATATATAGAGAGAGAGATATATATAGAGAGAGAGATATATATAGAGAGAGATATATAGAGAGAGAGATATATAGAGAGAGAGATATATAGAGAGAGATATATAGAGAGAGAGATATATAGAGAGAGAGATATATATAGAGAGAGAGATATATAGAGAGAGATATATAGAGAGAGAGATATATAGAGAGAGATATATAGAGAGAGAGATATATAGAGAGAGATATATATATATAGAGAGAGATATATATAGAGAGAGATATATAGAGAGAGAGATATATAGAGAGAGAGATATATAGAGAGAGATATATATAGAGAGAGAGAGATATATAGAGAGAGAGATATATAGAGAGAGAGATATATAGAGAGAGAGATATATAGAGAGAGATATATATATATAGAGAGAGATATATATAGAAAGAGAGATATATATAGAGAGAGAGATATATATATAGAGAGAGATATAGAGAGAGAGATATATAGAGAGAGAGATATATATAGAGAGAGAGATATATATATAGAGAGAGATATATATATAGAGAGAGATATAGAGAGAGATATATAGAGAGAGATATATATATAGAGAGAGATATAGAGAGAGAGATATATAGAGAGAGATATAGAGAGAGAGATATATAGAGAGAGAGATATATAGAGAGAGAGATATATATAGAGAGAGAGATATATATATAGAGAGAGAGATATATAGAGAGAGAGATATATATAGAGAGACATATAGTCTATGCTGTATAGACACTGAACTGTTCTGTATTTATGCTTACAATATTCTGTTGTGCTGCAGCAAGCAAGAATTTCATTGTCCTATCTGGGACACATGACAATAAACTCTCTTGACTTGACTAGCCCTTATCCTTAAACTGTCACCTTTGGTTCTGGACTCTCCCTTCTGGACAGCAGAATCATTTTTCTGTCCATTCCCTTAAGAACGTTACACATCTCTATAAGATCACCCCTCATCCTTCTAAATTCCAGGCCAGTCGACCCATTCCTTCCTCGTATGTCAATCCTGCCATCCCGAGAATTAAGCGAGTGAACCTTCGCTGCACTCCCTCAATGGCACCAATGTCCTTCCTCAAATTATGAGACCAAGACCGCACACAATACTCCAGGTGAGGCCTCACCAGGGCCCTGTCAGTGAGATCTCCTTGCTCCCAAACTCAAATATTTGCCAACATGCCATTAGCTTTATTCACTGCCTGCTGTACCTGCTTACTTTCAGTGACTGATGTAGAAGGACACCCAGGTCTCGTCGAACCTCCCCTTTCCCTAATCTGCCTTCCTGTTCTTGCCACCAAGTGGATAACCTCACATTGATCCACATGACACTGCATCTGCCCACTCACCCAACCTATCCAAGTTACCCTGCCTTACGTAAAGAAGGCAGGAGAATAGGGTTGCTAGGGAGAGATTGAGGAGGCATGATTGAATGGTGGGGTAGGCATGATGGGCCGAATGGCCCAATTTCTGCTCCTCGAATTTATGAACATTAACTGTTGCAGTTAATCGGGGACCAACTTTCTCTCTGCGCATCGTACTTGATTGCACCCCTGAGTAACCACGGGCTGTTTTGTGGGTGTGTGGCAAAGCAGGATACGACCGTGTGCAACCCGCAGTGAGCTGTAGATTGTTGGAGTCTGAAGAAGGGTCCCGACCCGCAATGTCGCCCATCTCCTTCGCTCCTTAGATGCTGCTGCACCCGTTGAGTTTCTCCAGCTTCTTGTGCAACCCTCGATTCTCCAGCATCTGCAGTTCCTTCTTTAACTGTCTGCAGATGTAGTTCTCGTGTTGTCGGAAAGAGAGGTATCCGCTCAGCTGCGCGTTGCGGTGTAAGTGCAACATTCCCATGAGCCCGGACGGGTTGAAATCTTAGGTTGCGGGTACCACTGGGTTAACCGTAAACTCAACACAGGGAGGGGGGAGGGAGTGGTGTGTGTGTCTGTGTGTGTGTGTGTGTGTGTGTGTGTGTCTCCCCCCCTCTCTCTCTCTCTCTCTCTCTCTCTGTCTGTCTGTCTCTCTGTGTGTGTCTGTGTCTGTCTGTCTCTCTGTGTGTGTCTGTGTCTGTCTGTCTCTCTGTGTGTGTCTGTGTCTGTCTGTCTCTCTGTGTGTGTCTGTGTCTGTCTGTCTCTCTGTGTGTGTCTGTGTCTGTCTGTCTCTCTGTGTGTGTCTGTGTCTGTCTGTCTCTCTGTGTGTGTCTGTGTCTGTCTGTCTCTCTGTGTGTGTCTGTGTCTGTCTGTCTCTCTGTGTGTGTCTGTGTCTGTCTCTCTGTGTGTGTCTGTGTCTGTGTCTGTCTCTCTCTCTCTCTCTCTCTCTCTCTCTTGTTCGTCTGACCCAGAGGGAGGGCCGCTGCAAGGGAGGGTTTAACCCAAAGATACTTCTACGATCTTTGGTTTAACCCAAAGATCCAACAGCAGGATCTTTGGTTCCGTCCCTAACCAGTCTGAAGAAGGGTCTCGAGCCGAAACGTCGCCTATCTCCTTCGCTCCTTAGATGCTGCTGCACCCGCTGAGTTTCTCCAGCCTTTTGTGTGCCCAGGATCTTTGGTTCAACGTGTGGAAGGCAGCCTGGATTTAAGAGAGAGTTAGATAGAGCTCTAGGGGCTGGTGGAGTCTAGGGGATATGGGGAGAAGGCAGGCACGGGTTATTGATTGGGGAAGATCAGCAATGATCGCAATGACTAGCGGTGCTGGGTCGAAGGGCCGAATGGCCTCCTCCCTGCACCTATTTTCTAATCTAATCTAAAAGTAGTATGTCAGAGGTTGGGAGGCGTGTCAGAGAGTAACACACCATGGAAACAGGCCCATCGGCCCAACTTACCCACACTGGCCAACATTTGGTCCATATCCCTCTGAACCTGTCCTATCCATGTTCCTGTATAACTGTTTCTTAAATGCTGGCATAGTCCTAACCTTAACTATCTCCTCTGGTAGCTTGTTCCATATGCCCACCACCCCGAATGTGAAAGAGTGACTCTTCTATTAAATCTTTTCCCCTTCACCTTAATGTTGTCTGGCCCTCGATTCACCTACTCTTCAAAGTCAAAAAGTCAAAGTCAAAAGAGTTTATTGTCATGTGTCCCTGACAGGACAATGGAAATCTTTCTTTGCATAGCACAACAGAACATAGAAGGCATTGACTACAATTCTATACATAAATACACCCATGACTTAATAAATTAATAAAGTGCAAATAACAGATGGAGGGATATTAATGTTCAGAGTTCCGAGCCAGGTTTAATAGCCTGATGGCTGTGGGGAAGTAGCTATTCCTAAACCGGGTTGTTGCAGTCTTCAGGCTCCTGTACCTTCTACCCAAAGGTAGCAGGGAGATGAGTGTGTGGCCAGGGTGGTGTGGGTCCTTGATGATGCTGCCAGCCTTTTTGAGGCAGCGACTGTGATAAATCCCCTCGATGGAAGGAAGGTCAGAGCCGATGATGGACTGGTCAGTGCTTACTACTTTTTGTAGTCTTTTCGTCTCCAGGGCGCTCAAGTTGCCGAACCAAGCCACGATGCAACCAGTCAGCAAGCTCTCTACTGTGCACCTGTAGAAGTTAGAGAGAGTCCTCCTTGACAGACCAACTCTCCGTAATCTTCTCAGGAAGTAGAGGCGCTGATGAGATTTCTTAATAATTGCATCTGTGTTCTCGGACCAGGAATGATCTTCAGAGATGTGCACGCCCAGGAATTTGAAGCTCTTGACCCTTTCAACCATCGACCCGTTGATATAAACAGGGCTGTGGGTCCCCATCCTACTCCTTCCAAAGTCCACAATCAGTTCCTTGGTTTTGCTGGTGTTGAGGGCCAGGTTGTTGTGCTGGCACCATATGGACAGTTGCTCGATCTCTCTTCTATACTCTGACTCATCCCCATCAGTGATACGTCCCGCAATAGTGGTGTCGTCAGCGAACTTGATGATGGTGTTCGTGCTATGACCGGCTACGCAGTCATAAGTATAGAGTGAGTACAGCAGGGGGCTGAGCACGCAGCCCTGAGGTGCTCCCGTGCTGATTGTTATCGAGGCTGACACATTTCCACCAATACGAACAGACTGTGGTCTGTGGATGAAGAAGTCGAGGATCCAATTGCAGAGGGATGTGCAAAGGCCCAGTTCTGCGAGTTTGGTAACCAGCTTGGAGGGGATGATTGTGTTAAATGCCGAGCTGTAATCAATGAATAACAGCCTGACATATGAGTTTTTGTTGTCCAAGTGGTCCAGAGCGGAGTGGAGGACCAGCGAGATCGCGTCCACCGTTGATCTGTTGTGGCGGTAAGCGAACTGCAGTGGGTCCAGGTTTTTGTCGAGGTAGGAGTTGACAAGCTGACCTAATTCTATAAAATCACCATTCACGAAATAGAGTCCCAGTGTACTCAACCTCTTCCTATAGCTCATGGGAAGGATCGGCAGGGAAAAGTGACGGAATATGGCGGGGCTGATGGTCTTAAATGTGTTTATTTCAATGCAAGGATTATTTTGGAGAAGGCAGATGAACTTAGGGCCTAGCTCAGGGCTTGCGACATTGATGTTATGGCTATTACAAAAACATGGTAGGGATTGTGACACGACTGGTGCCTCAACCACCTGCTCTGGCAGCTTGTTCCATACACCTACCACCCTTTGGTGAAAAATATACCCCTCAGATTCCTATTAAATCTTTTCTCTTCACCTTAAACTTATGTCCTCGATTCACCTATGCTGGGCAAAAGACTCAACCATATCTATTCCAATCATGATTTTATACACCTCTATTAGATCATCCCTCATCATCCTGTGCTCCATGAAATAGAGTCCCAGCCTACTCAACCTCTCCATATAGCTCTGGCCCTCTAGTCCTGGCAACATCCTCGTAGATCTTCACTGTACCCTTTCCAGTTTGATGACATCTTTCCTATAACATGGTGCCCAGAACTGAACACAATACTAGGACTAGAGGGTGTGAGGTACAGGGAGAGGTTGAGTAGGTTGGGACTCTGTTCCATGGAGCGCAGGAGGATGAGGGATGATCTAATAGAGGCGTACAAAATCATTGGAGGGATAGATCAGGTAGATGCACAGAGTCTTTGCCCAGAGTACTGGGAATTGAGAGCCATGGGGACAAGAACCTGGCAACGTCCGCGTCAGCTGCAGCAGAGTCGGGGACAATCTGGTCCCTCCACCCACTCAGAGTCACTGCATCGGTACACCCCCACCGACCTCCTCCCCACTCCCGGCCGCCGTGATAGACGGCCCGCGGTCTGCGAGTGTGGAACCAGCCAGCGTGGAGCCCGGATGCTGGGACAGAAGACGGGCCTGCTACACTGGAATCCATGGTAAGTGCTTGCCTGCAGTTCACCGCTTGTACTCCAGTTGGCGTTGCATGGCAACAGTATGTTGCAATGTTACAACATTTTGAGATTGTAAAAATCAAGTCTGCAATTTATCCCATCAGATAAAGCATAAAAAGAAGTTTAATTTGACACCTAATTCACTTTCATATCTTCAGTATTAAGAACGTTATGGCCATTTTCATACTCGGAAATTAGCATCTTGTTCCCCATTGCCTTTCAATTGACTTAACTCAAAAGCTGTGATCTGGATCAGTTAAAAGCCCATAACTTTCTTAAAAATTAAGAGAACTCAATGAAATTTTCAGTTATTATAGATTGAAGCATTCTGAAACAAATATGAAACAATCTTACTTGGATGACCTGAAATTAAAGCATATAATTAGTTAGTTATCTAATTGTAGCTAATTACAAAATTCAATGAGTAGATCTAAACAACTATCCATTTCTTAAGAAAATATAAACTTTTTTTAATTGCCTAAGTGTCCAAATAACATTCACACAATAATCCACAATATAACATAATTTTTAAATCTAATTTTCATGAATTTCTGGGCCAAATGGAAGGAATTTAGTGTTTTATGCCTGTAAATTAATGGCCATTTAAATCAAACTTGCGAGTGGGTTTTAGTGGAATGCGGTGGATTAGAACGTTGCGGTTAGCGGTGAAGTCGGGAGGTCAAATACAGCCGGTTCATACATTTTTTTGGACCCCATTTCGCAACATGAAAATATTATTAAAGCCTCCATAAAAACCAACTTTTAATATAAAAATAAACTATTTACCTTTTTTTCTCCCCTACGCAAAATCCTTCCGGTTGTCGGTGCTCACGGCTTTTGAAGGTGATTTTTAAATTACTCTAGTTAATAAATAATTTAGAGTAATTTAAAAATACCTTAATTCATGAAATGTCGGAGCGATTTTTCTCAACGAAATCGCCCGACATTGATCGATTTTCCATGTCTGTTGAAAAACGGCACTTTAAGCCCGCCCCCCTCTGAAAGGCGCCAAAGTCGCGCACACGGGGAGCGGCAGAACTGCAGCGCTGCTCAAGGTAAGTTTTGTAACATACCTACAGTATGGGTCATGGGTCGTGACCCAACTGCCACGCGGCCTCCCTGTTATTTGATATTATTCATATGGAGGAGGAAATATAATAGCTCTAAAACCTACCATCATTTTGCAATCTCACTAAAGATAATCCCCCTCACCCTCTCCCCTCCACCTCTCTCTCCCTCCCCCCCATCTCTCTCCCCTCCCTCCCATCTCTCTCGTTCCCTCTTTCTCCCAGTTGTTTCACCTCCTCCCTGTAAGCCAGCTTATTGTCGTCCCTGATGAGGCCCACCACTGTTGTGTCATCTGCGTACTTCATGATGTGGTTTGTACTAAACCTGGCACAACAGTCGTGAGTCATCAGGGTGAACAGCAGTGGACTCAGGACACAGCCCTGAGGGGAGCCGGTGCTCAGAGAGATGGTGTTGGTTACTCCATCTGAGCCTGGAATGGAGTCCTCTCACCCCTCCCCCCTCTCCTCGTCTCCTTCCCCTCTCTCTCTCTCTCCCCCTCCATTTAAGAGTCACTGTCCCTTCAGCACGGCAGCGGTGCAATGCTTCCAACGCCTCAGACGGCCCGGGACTCTTGCACTGAGGCTGCTCCATGGCCGGAGCTGCAGCGATAGACTCGCCAGCCCTGGCTCCCTGCATCTGTCTGCGCCACTGGTTCTGCTTCCATCACTCCCTCAGCCCCGGCTCTCCAACACCCGCGGCCCATTTACTTTATACAGGGCCGGATTTAGATGAAGAGAGGCCCTATGCTATTTCACTTGTGAGGGACACCCCCCCCTCCCCCTCCCCCTCCCTCCCATTCCCCCACCCCCACAACTAAAGGACTATGACTACCCGAAAGTGACAGTGTGACACTTTTAGATCCTACTGTATGTTGTCATGAAACAGTTGGTTTTACAATACATATTGGATTCACCGCAGAGCGGGCGAGGCCTTACCTCGATCGCCGTTTGAAGCTCTGGAGTGTTGGGCCTGCTGCTTCAACATCAAGGAGCTGTGGTTTGCGGAGCTCCCAGCCTCGGGCCGCGCTGATTTCAACATCGTGGAGCCTTGGGATCCCTTTGCCGAGTGTCACCAGCGTGAATCTCTGCCCAGCTCAGCCTATGGACTTCGGGAGCCGTGGTCTCCGGTAGGAAGTGGCTGGTTCGGAAGTCCAAGCCGCTGAGAATGTTCTCCCGTTCTGACGTCGGATGGTGACCCCAAAATTTCATTGCACCAATTGGTGCATGTGACAATAAGTGTCTCGTGAATTGCATGTGGAAGATTAAGAAATAAAGAGACTACAAATACAGTAAGAGCAAAAATGTTTTTTTCTCACCTTCTTCATAGCAAAATCATCCAGAGGTTCACCAAGGTCTGTTTGTCTAAGTTTGTCACTCTGAATGCACAGAATGCTCATTGCAGACAACCTCTCTTGAGACATTGTGGACCTTAATTCATTTTTTATTCTTTTGAGTTTTGAAAAAGACCTCTCTCCCGAGCAGTTGGTAACCATTAAGCTAAGAAACAGCCGCAAGATTGCTTCCACATTAGGGAAGGCCATCTGAATTGTTTCCTTGTATATTATTTGATAAAGGTCTGCATGAGACAGAGAGTGCTCTTCAGTATGCCTATGGCTTTGTCTCACGTACGAGTGAAAGTGCAAAAGTTCATCTATCCAGGGCAACATCTTCTGGGGATACTTCCATCAACTCTTCACAACCTTGCTGAATTTCTTGCCTAGATGCGGTCAGATTAGCAAGAAAGGAAAACTGTTGTGCAACTTCACTGTACACAGAACCTCTTCTTTTTAAATTGCTTTCAAGTGCATCTCGTATATTAATAAAGGATTTTATCCTAAACTTATCTCTTGAAGAGAGTTTATCTAAAGCATCAGGACCAGGTCCACTTCCATCATTTCCTAGCCATTTCCTTACTCTTTGTCTCCCTGTGACAGTTCTGTAGTTAACATCTGGCAAGGTGGCCTTTGCTTGTTGCTCAAGCTCATCAAAATCTTCTCTAATTTTGCTTACAAAATCCTGACGGGAACTGCGCAAACTTGCACAAGTACTCAATAACTTTTTGGATTTCTGAATGGCTTGTGGAAATGACCTAGCAGACGGGTCCAAAAATGCAGCATAAACACAAATTCCAGTTCATCCATTTTCTGCAAAAGATTGTTAGCTTGAAGCCTGGTATCACCCTTGACATTAACATCAGAGTGCAAATGACCGAGGGCATCAATGATAGCGCTGTAAAGGGCCTGTCCCACCAGCATGCAACTCTATGCGATGAACGCGATCAAACCGGCAGCGGGGGCCGCGCGGAGGTCCGGTGATCCCCTGTACAGGGCCGTTCCCACCAGCATGCGCCTGCATGCGGCAAGCGCAACCAAACCGGCAGCGAGGGGCCGCGCGGAGGTTGGGTGAGTGGCGCAACACGGCGCAAAGCGAGGCGAACTTGGAGCAAGTCCAAGGTAAGTTCGCCAGGACTTAGAGGGGCACACAGAGAGGGGCACCGAGGCACACACACACACAGGGCCACGGAGCCACACACATAGAGGGTCACGGAGGCACTTACAAATAGGTTCACGGAGGCACGATGTCGGGGCGGTGTGTAAATGTCGAGGCGACTGCGAGCCGACAAGCCGTTGCCGCGCGGAATTTTTGGACATAGTCGGTTTTTTGGAGCCCCACGCGGTGTTGGGACGAACTCCGCACAAGTCCGCATGGCTCCGGCGATCGAAGTGGGACCGGCCCCGCGACGCCGGACGGCTCAAACGACCACGTTAGGTCGCGCTCATCGCATAGAGTTGCATGCTGGTGGGACAGGCCCTTAACTTTCCAAAATAGCTTCTGTGGCTTTTGCTGGTGCCTCCCACCGAGTGTCTGACAAGTATTTAGGCACTTTTGACTGAGGTTGCACAAATGATTGTAGAACTGTCCATCTCTTTGTGGAGGATGAAAAGAGGGTATAAATTTCATTGATAATTCCAAAACAGTTCACTGCATCATGGCAGCAATCAACAGCCGAACGGCCCACCAAATTTAATGAATGAGCACGCATGGAATAAATCTTGCAAACGTGTTTTATTTCGAGGATTTTTTTGCTGCATACCCTTGTACCTACCAGCCACGTTGGCAGCTTTGTCATAAGACTGCCCTCGGCATTTTCTAAAGTCAATTTCAAGCTCAGTAGTGAGATAGTTAAACACAAAATCAGCCATGCTTTCTCCCGAGTGGTCTTTTAGCTCAAGGAAAGTTAAAAATCCCTCGCTCGGTAAACCGTCTTCAGGTGATACATATCTGATAATTAAAGTAAACTGATCATTATGTGAAATGTCAGGATGGAATCCACTGACAAGCTGAAATATCCAGCCTTTTTCAAATCAGCCAGAAGTGCATCCTTAACTTTTTTTGCCACGAGTTGAATTATTTCCTCAGATACAGTTTTTTGAGGGACTTTTAGAGGGATTTCGTGATCCGGAGTTTCCATACCGATTTTTATTAATGGATCAAATTTTGCAGCTAGAAGTCCAAGATAGTTGCCGTCATTTGGAGATCCAAATTGTTCATTGTCTCCTCTGCATGGTGAGCCTCGTTCTGCAAGAGTGCATATTAAGGCAACAATTCTCTCCATGACGTGCCGCCAGTACAGCTGCTCTGCTTCTATTTGTTCCCGTAGCTTTGACGTTAATGTGTGCCCTTGCTTTCTTGTTTCTTGTTAAGGTCCAAGAACACAGATGCAATTATTAAGAAAGCTCATCAGCGCCTCTACTTCCTGAGAAGATTACGGAGAGTTGGTCTGTCAAGGAGGACTCTCTCTAACTTCTACAGGTGTACAGTAGAGAGCTTGCTGACTGGTTGCATCGTGGCCTGGTTCGGCAACTTGAGCGCCCTGGAGAGGAAAAGACTCCAAAAAGTAGTAAACACTGCCCAGTCCATCATCGGCTCTGACCTTCCTTCCATCGAGGGGATTTATCACAGTCGCTGACTCAAAAAGGCTGGCAGCATCATCAAGGACCCACACCACCCTGGCCACACACTCATCTCCCTGCTACCTTCGGGTAGAAGGTACAGGAGCCTGAAGACTGCAACAAACCGGTTGAAGAATAGCTACTTCCCCACAGCCATCAGGCTATTAAACCTGGCTCGGAACTCTGAACATTAATATCCCTCCCTCTGTTATTTGCACTTTATTAATTTATTAAGTCATGGGTGTATTTATGTATAGAATTGTAGTCAATGCCTTCTATGTTCCGTTGTGCTATGCAAAGAAAGATTTTCATTGTCCTGTCAGGGACACATGACAATAAACTCTTTTGACTTTGAAGTAGGCCAACGTGGCATTCCTGTGCTTCTCTGAGTTTTTCACGAGTTTGGATAAAGTAGTGGTTCACCAATCATCAGGCCCTTCAGAAGCTAAAGATGTAGCAGAAGAATAAGATGCAATGCTTGGAAAGAGTTTACAAACAAAGCAATATATCCGGCCTTTTGCGGGAGAATACACAAGCCACTCCCGGCTATATGTTTCTCCGTTGACTTTTGTTGAATAAAAAAGAGCCTCGGTGCAAGACCTAGACTGATTTTTATACACTCGCTTGGAATTTCAAAACGGCCCACAACGATGCTGAACTGGAGACGGGCCGCTTCCTACCCAATAGGATACGTCCTCATGTGATAATTTTGTCCACAAACCAAAGTCTGAGCCAGTACATCCATATTTGGCATTATCGATCAGTTTTATATTTTCATTTTGAGCCGGCATCATGGCTGCTTCCTCATATTCAGCATGATGTTCCACATCCTGCTTTCTGTTCCAGGGAGGTTTTCACCTGGTAGATGGCTGGATAGCTCCACCAGACTGATTTCCTTGTGTTAGTAGCAATGTATCTGCTTCACCGCTGGCACTTGTTGCCTCTGTCTGTGGCTGACCCACGAAATCAGTGATTGGTCTTAACTTCTTTACCGTATCATTTTCAAGTCTCTTTCTCTTGCCCTTGCTAGCACCACTTCCAATTTTTTTACTCATGGTCAGATTAGAATCTGAAAAGAAAAAGAAAAATTAATCTTCAACAGTTGTTAGAAAGGAAAACATGAAGGGGTGTTCTCTGCAGTCCACTTGAGGGAAGAAAAAAAAATCTGTAGAATAGTTGGGAAATATTTCTTAAAGAATTGTTCCTTATTGACAATTATATTGCACAACCTGAATCAAATCTGAACCAAATCTGCTTGAAAAAGGCTAACTTATAACTGAACAAACAGGTTCACTTCTTAATAAACAGACAACTCACAAAGCAGTTTGGTGGACCAATTCAAACCTTACTAATTATCGGCCGATGGAAGAGGCAAGGAAAACAAACCCCATCCAAGTGAGCAGCACAGACACTTGACTGTCCTCTCTCCACTTCCCTGAACACAGAATTACATGGTATTATATACTGTTGAGGCGGTTGATGTCCCACCGACAGTTTAAAATAAAATGGTCTAAGGCCGGAAGATGGCCATGAGGGGGGGGTTCCAAGAGGAGCGGGTCCATTGGAGACGGGGAAAGGGATCATCAATGAGGGCGAGGACTCCTTTCCATGGAAGAACGGTGTGAGGCGGAGGCGACGGAAGAAGAGCTCCAAATAGCGGTGGCCGCGGAACTCATTGAGGTGGGTATGGAGGGGGACAAAGGTGAGGCCTCTGCTGCGGACAAACCGTTCGGTATCTGACAGGGGGAGGTCAGGGGGGATTGTGAGATATAGTTTGTGCTCACAATCACTGCTCAGAGACTAAATCGTGGAAACAAGGGATGCTTTATTTGCGAGTCTGCAGAATCGGGTGCCTCTCCAAGTTGAGACACAGCAAAGTCAGGAAAGTAAAGCCCCTTTATACACACAATTCTGCTGGCTTAACCTCCCCTTCTGGCTCTTCCCAATCAGAGCACTGAGGTGCACAGTCTATAGGTACGTCCCCCAGTACCTCCCACATCATACATAGCATGTTCATGGTAATGAGCAGTTTCTCGACCAGGGGTGGGTAAGTAATATTCATTTATTTCATTAAGCATGCTCAGTTGCTATTGACCTGGCCTAGTTCCTTGTGTTTTAATTGAAAAGCTAGTATCTGGTGATTTATGGCTGCATCCCCATCTTTGCTGCCACTATACCATGCTATCAGTGGTGCTCAAGGATGATGCTGGTTACCTCATTCATAAAGATGTCAGACTCCTTGCCCGGACCTTCACAACAGTGGGGGTTTAATCACTCTATTTCTCACAGGATGGTGAACATACGGCAGGGATGGGGGTTGGGACCGGAGGAAGGCAGGTGAGTGGACTGAGGCCGAGGCGATGTCAGGTGGGGAGGTGGTGGGTGGTCAGGGGGTATTGGAGTATGAGGACTGTAGTGTGGGTGGGGAAGGGTTGGGGTCGCATGGTTTGAGGGGAATGGGGAAGACCCAGTGGAACAGCCACTGAGGTTACCAGGGTTGGGGGGGGACTAGCATTAGGACCAAGCACAGTCAAACCCAGGGGAGTGGTAGCCTGCAGCGTGGAAACCTCAGGCCTAGTGCTGAGTCCAGGCTGCAGGTAAGACGATGGCTATGGGCTGCTGGAGGGCGGTGGAGTGGCGAGGGTCGGCGGGGAAAGAGTGGGAGGTCCCGGTGGGTGGATGGTCGGTGGGGCAGCGAGGTTTGACGGGTCCGGTGTGGCGGCGAGGTGGTGTCGTGGTTTTAAGACTCAAATTTGGATAATATGACACAGACACAGAGAATTCTTCAAGAAGACGAAAAGTCTTTATTTGCAAATATTGGCTGGAGCAGTCAGAGATGACACCTTGGCCTGTTCTCTAATTGCTCTCTGAATCCCAAAAACAAGCAGCTTTTTATCACAGTTTCTAGCCCTATCTCTGCTGCATTATCTTTCATGCTGTACTCCTTTCTCATCAATCTTTCTTCAGTTCTAATTTTCTGTATCTCGCCACCATTAAATTCCGACCTTGGCTGAATCTTATTAAACTTTACATTTCCCCTCGTAACTCTCCTTCACTCGCCACCCTTAAATTCCAAACTATTGCTTTTTAATCTCCCAGCTATGTTTTAGCTGAAGCCATTTTATACTGTTACACACACCATTTTAGTTTATGTTTTATACAAGGATATGAATGTATTTATTAAGAATACAAAAGTAAAAATAAGTAGCTTGTTTATAACTTAAAGTAACTTGTTTATAACTTCCATAGTGGGTCGGCCCGGTGCGGCGGCAAGGTGGGTGGGCCCCCAGTGCGGCGGCAAGGTTCGGCGGGGGAAAAGCATTAAATAAACTACATACCTTTTGCTTTGTCCTGCACTTCCAAGGATCTGTGGAGCAAATTCCTTTCCACAACGAATATATACCGCACCTGCATTTTACCTGCGATCTCGAGGCCCTAAACTTAAGCTTGTATAGCTTATACGTAAATCCAGCCCTGAGTTTATAAGTAGGTATGTTACAATACCTACCTTTAGCAGCGCTGCAGTTCTGCCGCTCCCCGTGTGCGTGACTTTGGCGCCTTTCAGAGGGGGGCGGGTTTAAAATGCCGATTTTTTCTAGGCAGTCCAAGTCGATCAATGTCGGGCGATTTCGTCGCTAAAGGGAAATCGCTCCGACATTTCATTCATAAAGGTATTTTTAAACTACGCTAGATTCTTTATTAACTAGAGTAGTTTAAAAATTATCTTCTAAAGCTCTGAACGGTGACAGCGGAACGGACCTAAGGTAGGCAATAAAAGAAGCTACACAGTTTATTTTTACATAAAAACTTGGTTTTTAGGGAGGCTTTAATCAAATTTTCATGTTGCGAAAAGGGGACAAAAAAAATGTATGAACCGGCTGTATTTTTAATACTGACTTCACCATAAACCGCAACGTTCTAATCCACCACATTGCACTAAAACCCACTCGCTAGTTGATTTAAATGGCCATTAATTTACAGGCATTAAACACTAAATTCCTTCCATTTGGCCTATAAATTCATGAAAATTAGATTTAAAAATTATGTTATATTGTGGATTATTGTGTGAATGTTATTTGGACACTTAGGCAATTTAAAAAAAGTTCATCTTTTCTTAAGAAATGGATAGACGTTTAGAGCTACTCATTGAATTTTGTAATTAGCTACAATTAGATAACTAGCTAATTATATGCTTTAATTTCAGGTCATCCAAGTAAGATTGTTTCATATTTGTTTCAGAATGCTTCAATCTATAATAACTGAAAAATTCATTGAGTTCTCTTAATTTTTAAGAACGTTATGGGCTTTTGACTGTTCTAGATCACAGCTTTTGAGTTAAGTCAATTGAAAGGCAATGGGGAACAAGATGCTAATTTCCGAGAATGAAAATGGTCATAACTTTTTTAATACTGAAGATATGAAAGTGAATTAGATGTCAAATTAAACTTCTTTTTATGCTTTATCTGATGGGATAATTTGCAGACTTGATTTTTAAAATCTCAAAATTTTGTAACATTGCTATAAGAGTTTTGAAATTTGCGTCGATCACAGAATTTGTCACGACAGAGCGTGAGAAATTTGTGATCAGCCTGAGAGCGTGAGAATTTGTCCAGATGGGTGATTCTCACGCTCAAAGCGTGAGAGTTGGCAGCCCTGACATATATATATACACAATAAATAAACAGATAAAGTGCAATAGGCTGTTATTTTTCAGAGTTTGGAGTTTGGTGGTGGTGGGTCCACTCCTGTTTAAATCTCACAATTACTCACTCCCAACTCTCACCCAATGTTGGCAGCCCTGAATTAGGAGACCAAAACTGCACACGATACTCCTGATGTGGTCTCACTCGGGCCCTGTACAACTGCAGAAGGAACTCTTTTCCTTGTTGTATGACTGACTGACTGACTAAGCGAATAAAATGAATATTTGCCGTTATTTGGACTTTTGATGACACCTTACAAGGTTGAGTAGAAGAGGACTTTCAGTTTCCATTAATTAAAAAATATCTATTATATGTGCATTGGATGTGATATGTCTCTGTGGTCGGGCCTGGGAATCGAACCTGCCACACTGGGGGCGCGGCGACGGAGCGATGACACCGGCTGAGTTGAGCTGGGGAAGGGCGGTGAAGATTCAGGGCGGTCCTGAATCGATGGGCCCGCCCCCATTTGCTGTCAATCACCGGGCAGCTTCCTCATCACCAAAGAGGGCCGCCCGAAAGCGCGTTCTCTTGCGCGTGCGCGTCACGGCCCGGCTCGCGCTCAGACCGTTTGCCGTCCAACCGTCAGCGCAGGCCGCTCCCTCCCTCTGTTCCCATTGGCTCCAGGTGGCGTCCGTCACCGATCCCAGCCAATAGCAGAGGCGGTCCCGGCAAAAAAAGGGGGGGCGTGTCCTCGCTGACCCCGCCCCCGGCCGAGCCAGCGGGAACAACCCCGCGCGCATGCGCGGCGGATCTCCATTCACACCGGCTGGACTCGCGCCGTTTGTGAACCGGGCTCGAGCTCATCAGTGAAGCGGCTTCTGTGGCCGCAGCTGAGCCTCCCTGTGAGGCCCCGAGTTTATAGATCACGGTGCACACAGGCTTCAGCAGCGGGAATGTTCACAAGCTCATAAATTCATAAACTGTAGCAGCAGAATTCGGCCATTCGGCCCATCGTGGGTGGGGGGTGTATAGGAACGAGCTGCCACAGGAGGTGGTTGATGCTGGGACTATCCCATCGTTTAAGAAACAGTTAGACAAGTACATGTTTAAGAAGGAACTGCAGGTGCTGGTTAAATCGAAGGTAGACACAAAATACTTATACTGTGGCAACTCAGCGGGTGAGGCAGCATCTGGGCAGAGAAGGAATTGGCCAAGTTTTGTGTTGAGACCCTTCTTCAGACTGAGGGGGCACGGACAAGAAAGAATGTCGGCGGGGACAGGAGGACTGGTGGGAGGTCGACACAAAATGCTGTAGTAACTCAGCGGGTGAGGCAGCATTTTGGGTTGAGACCCTTCTTCAGACTGAGGGGGGACGGCCAAGAAAGAATGTCGGCGGGGACAGGAGGACTGATGGGAGGTAGACACAAAATGCTGGAGTAACTCAGCGGGTGAGGCAGCATTTTGGGTTGAGACCCTTCTTCAGACTGATGGGGCACGGACAAGAAAGAATGTCGGCGGAGACAGCAGCATTTGTGGGAGGTAGACAAAAATTGCTGGAGAAACTCAGTGGGTGAGGCAGCATCTATGGAGAGCAGGAATAGGCAACGTTTCGGGTCGAGACCCTTCTTCAGACTAGTGGAAGAACAGGAGAGGAGATGGAGAGAGAAAGCAGGGGCTATCTGAAGTTAGAGAAGTTAATGTTCATACCGCTGGGGTGTAAACTACCCAAGCAAAATATGAGGTGCTGTTCCTCCAATTTGCAATGGGCCTCACACTGACAATGGACAGATTGGGAATGGGAGGGGGAGTTGAAGTGCTGGGCGACCGGGAGATCAGCTTGGTTAATGCGGACTGAGCGGAGGTGTTGTGCGAAACGATCGCTGAGCTGCGCTTGGTCTCGCCGACATAGAGAAGTTGACAGATGCAGCAGATGAAGTTGGAGGAGGTGCAAGTGAACCTCTGCCTCACCTGCAAAGACTGTTTGGGTCCTTGGATGGAGTGGTGGGGAGGTAAAGGGACAGGTATTGCATCTCCTGCGATTGCAGGGGAAAGTACCTGGGGAGGGGGTGGTTTGGGTGGGAAGGGACGAGTTGACCAGGGAGTTTCAGAGGGAATAGTCTCTACGGAAAGCAGAAAGGGGTGGAGATGGGAAGATGTGGCCAGTAGTGGGATCCCTTTGCAGTAGGCAACATAACCAGTCTGTCCTGGTTACGAGTGGGGGGAGGGGGAGTAAGAACGGAGCTACGGGATATCAAGGAGACCCTAGTGAAGGGTGAGGCAGCATCTATGGAGAGAAGGAATAGGCGACGCAGGCAAGTGTAGCAGGGACATTGTTGGCCGGTGTGGACGAGTTGGGCCTGTTTTCACACTGTATGACTCTATGACTACGCCATTCAATCATGGCTGATCTATCTTTCCCTCTCAATCCCATTCTTCTGCTTTCTCCACGTAACCTGTGATACCCGCACTGATCAAGAATCTGTCAGAATCCACCTTGTAAACACCCAATGACTTGGCTTCCACAGGAATGAATTTCACAGATTCACCACCCTCTGGATAAGGAAATTCCTCAGTTCTAAAGGTAGTCCTTTTATTCTGAGGCTATGACCGCTGGTCCTAGACTCTCCCACTAGTGGAAACATCCTCTTCACACTCGCTTTATCCATTTCTTTCACTGTGATGTGGAGGGTGCAGTAGGGTTCAGGATAATGATGGGGTGTAGAGCGGGTTCAGCAGGGTGGGGAAGGAGTATGTGAGGAATGGGGCAGGTGCAGGGTGTATTTAGTAGAGGGGGGCTGGGGAGGATGCAGAAAGGGATCAGGATGATGGATAGGGTGGGTGGGGAGGATTCAGGACAGTGGGGATGTGTGTCTGGAATGTGGAGGGTGCAGACAGGATTCAGGTAGTGGACCAGGTGGGTGGGTGACAGCATGGTGCCAGATGGGGTGAAATGTGAGGCTATCCTCTCCAGCGGACAATTAAGCAGCAATGCTGTATTGTGTAAATGCTTTTATCAATCGTCATGGTGCCTTGGTGCAGCCGCACCTGTACTATTAAATATCATTTAGTCTCCCGACCTAAATGAGGAATAACGATTGCATAAAGTTTCATCAGACTGCTGTTGCAGGTCTACCGTGTGTGCAGAGACCGAGTGCTCAGCTTCTGTTCTTTAGTGTTTGATGGAACGAGGGGTGACCTGAATGAAACGTCTCCATATTGGATGTATGCCAGAGGTTTTGTTATGTTATGCTGCAAGTAAGGATTTAAAACATGACTCCTGGTTTTCTCCTGAGTGGATCAGGTCCAGGGGTTAGACTAGCTGTGACTAGGCTGGTGGCCGGTGTGTGTATGGGGTGGCTTGTTTCTGACTCTGAGAAATGGTGGACCAGTGACTGTCCAGCTCCACCCAGTGTAAATGTGTTTTAGGTTTCTGCCTTCCTCACTCTGTCTACCGGTGAGTCTCACAATTGTATAAACTTTTATCAGGTCTCCCATCAGCTTTTGACGTTACAAAGGGACTAATCCAAGTTTGTTCAAACTCTCCCTATAGATTATACAATTTAATCCAGGCAGCATTCTGGTAAACTCTTCAGCAACTTATCCAAAGCCTCCACATCCTTCCAGTAATAGGGCAGCCAGAACTGCACACAATGCTCCAAATACGGCCTAACCAAATTTATACAGGGCTGCAACATGACTCTCTTGTATTCAATGCCCCATTGGATGATACAAGCATGCCATGCACCTTCTTTCCCACTTTATCTACTTGTATTGCCACTTTCAGGGAGCTGTGGACTTGTTATCCTGATACCCTTGATCATCAATGCTTTTAAGGGTCTCACTATTCACTGTGTACTTTATGTGCGGAGTAGACTAACTGACCGCTTCAGCTTGCAGCTCTTCACTGAGGTTACTTTCCCACTCTCTCCATTTTGCAGTTGAAATGCTTTGCGTGACTTGCTTGAATATATTCAATGTCCCCCACCCCATAACTCTGGTGGAGACAGTTACAAAGAATTAATGCATGATTCTGAAATGATGCCCTAGTATTATACAACTGCAGAAGGAGAAACTTCCTCATTGCATTCAAGTTTTTCCCGTCAGCGTTTCATTTCACTAAAATCGGTTCTTTCTTCAATCGTTAAGTGAGTACAGGCTCAACATCTTCAACCATCATCTACTCCATCCCAGGAATCGGTCCAGTGAACCTTCTCTACACGGACTCCAATGTGAATCTCTGCACTCACTGCCCCAGGTGTGGTCTTACCAGCACCCTGTAAAGTTGCATCAAAACTAGCCTTATGTTAATGTTCCAAACCGTTGCAAATAAACACTGGCTTTATGTTAGCTTTTCTAATTATTTGATGTACCTGCATGTGAATTTCTTTTTTCATCCTGTAGAATTTCGGTGTTCCGACTGCGCATTCCCAGGTCAAAGGTCACACTGCATGAACTGCTGGAAGCAGTGGAGCTGTGTACTTATAGACCTTCATTTCATCTGCTTTTTCGACCTTCGAATCTTCTAGGTAAGAAAATACTGCTTTCAAACTATGAATTAGTTGTATTAATTGTTCTTTTGTTAAAAGCTAAGATTATTTTGTTGTATTTATTGCTTTATGCTTTGCTGAGTGAGCGAGATCGTGCCCGTCCATGGCCGGGGTGGGGCCCGGGTCTCCGGCGCTGCGGGCGCTGTTGAGTTGCTGCTGGGCCATCCTCGTCTCCTCCCGGGTGTCCCGTCCCTGTCGGGGGGTGACCCGAGGCAGCCGGAAGAGTCGGGCCCAACTTGCAGCCGCCGCAGGGAGGAGGCGCTGGCTCCGGCTCGCGGGGGATCGGGGACCGTCGGCTGCGCCTCTCTCCTTGTCCAGTGGCTGTTGGCTGGCCCACTCGGGGGCTGGAGTTGGTGCTTCATCTCCACACTGGTTGTGGGCCTGTGGCCACTGGTGTCATAGAAACATAGAAAATAAGTGCAGGAGGAGGCCATTCGGCCCTTCGAGCCAGCACTGCCATTCATTGTTATCATGGCTGATCATCCTAAATCAATAACCTGTGCCTGCCTTCTCCCCATATTCCTGGATTCCATCAGCACCTCGAGCTCTATCTAACTCTCTCTTAAATTCATCCAGTGATTTGGTCTCCACTGCCCTCTGTGGCAGCGAATTCAACAAATTCACAACTCTCTGGGTGAAAATGTTTTTTTCTCATCTCAGTCTTAAATGGCCTCCCCTTTATTCTAAAACTGTGGCCCCTGGTTCTGGATTCGCCCAACATTGGGCACATTTTACCTGCATCTAGCTTGTCCAGTCCTTTTATAATTGTATATGTTTCTGTAAGATTCCCCCCTCATCCTTCTAAACCCCAGTGAATACAAGCCTAGTCTTTTCAATCTTTCCTCATATGACAGTCCCGCCATCCCAGGGATCAATCTCGTGAACCTCTGCTGCACTGCCTCAATTACAAGGATGTCCTTCCTCAAATTAGGAAACCAAAACTGTACACAATACTCCAGATGTGGTCTTACCAGAGCCCTATTCAAGTGCAGAAGAACCTCGTTACTCCTGTACTGAAATCCTCTTGTTATGAAGGCCAACATTCCATTAGCTTTCTTCACTGCCTGCTGTACCTGCACGCCAACTTTCAGTGACCGGTGTTCAAGGACACCCAGGTCCCCCCTGCACCTCCTCCTTACCGAACCTAACCCCATTGAGGTAATAATCTCCCCCCTTGTTTTTACCACCAAAGTGGATCACATCATGTTTATCTATATTATACTGCATCTGCCCACACACTCAACCTGTCCAGGTCACCCTGCAACCTCCCAACATCCTCTTCACAGTTCACACTGCCACTCAGCTTTGTGTCATCTGCAAACTTGCTAGTGTTGCTCCTAATTCCCTCTTCCAAATCATTAATATATATGGTAAACCATTGCGGCCCCAACACCAAGCCTTGCGGCACTCCACTTGCCACCTCCTGCCATTCTGAAAAGGACCCGTTGACTCCTACTCTTTGCTTCCTGTCTGCTAACCAATTACCTATCCACGTCAACACCCTACCCCCAATAACATGTGCTCTAATTTTAGTCACCCGTCATTGCGGGGCTGTCGGTCGGCCCGGCGAGACAGGTGTAGTTGAGCTGGGGTTGGCGCTTCTCGACATTGGCTCTGGGCCTGGGGCCACTGGTGTCGTAGGTCCGGGGTCGCTCCACGTCTCGGGCCAACCCCTCGGGCGGGGATGGAACATTCGGGGGGGCGGGGGGGAGGGAGGGGTGGTCCAGTGGCGGTTTGGCAGCGCTTGCGGTGCAGGGGACCCGCAGGGGATCCTGGCTGTGGATGAGGTGCGGGTCTTGGTGCGCGCTCTCCCCTGTCTCCCACTCGCATCTGCCCCCTCTCTCTCTCTCTGTTACACCCCGCTCTTCCACTACCTATTCCTTTTGGGGGGGGGATGAGAGTTTTACACATATGGAAAAAGTTCACTTAAAAAGATAGACAAAGTACAAATTCTTAAGACCATACAAAGCTTTAATTTAACGTCTGACAGGTGTGGACCTAGGGACCCAGAGGCAACAGTTTCACGTCTGAATCTCCAGCAGCACACACAAAGAAATATCAGAATACACAAGCTGATATACGTACACACATTCAACCAATTGCATGACGTGATGTACAAAAAAACCTTCATCCACCTCCAAATATGGAGTTGTTTTTCACTCTTTGCCAAAAGCCAGACACCCCAATGGCATCCTCTGGCCCCTTCTTATCTGATTAACCGAAACAAAATTTGTAAAAACTACGAAGTTTTCAACTTGCATAAAGAACCTTGTAAGAGAGTTGTGAATTATTCAACTTAAGTTAAAAAAACCCTTGTCACGATGAGAGTTGTCCAAATCCCATCATGCATTACAATTGGCCTTTTACAACAGGAAAGCTTAAATTTGACAACAATCAATTGATAACTAACTCTTTCACATACATTATGTAGAAAGATAAAAATTTATACACAGTTTCTTCAGCCACAGTATGCTTTTTTTTTATGGTGAATGATCTTTGACCAATCCCATGATTCCTTGCGTTTTTCGGAATACCGAACTCGCTTATAGAAGCAGGAGTGAGCCAAAGAGCGATACATAGTTGCGAGCTGAGAAGCTGGATAATGGACCTTTAGTGAGGGAGAGGGAGGGGAAATGGGTGGTGGAGGGGAGTGGGGGGGAAGGAAGAAACTGGTCAGCGAAGGTCCAGGGGAAAGGAGAGTGGTGGAGTGTGTTGGGGGGGAAGAGAGGAACTTTTAGAAAATTAGAAAATTCAATGTTCATATCATAGGTTTGCAGGCGACCTTAGCAGTGTATGAGGTGTTCCACCCATTTGCGTGTGGCATCACTCTGGCAATGGAGGAGGTCCAGTACACAAAGGGAAGTAGGGGAATGGGAAGGGAAGTTAGTGGTTTGCAACTTTGTGATCCAGTAGGCCTTGGTGGACCAGTGCAAATGTTCAGCAAAGTGGCCACCAAGTCTGTGCTTGATCTCAAATTGACATGGCTGGTTTAGTTTAGTTCTGGTCATTGTTGATGGTGGGCAGTTGCGTGGTTCAACAATGGGCGGTCAACTGTGTCCTGTTGGAAATGTTCTTTGACTGAAACTTGTGTGATGTGAACATTGGTCACCAGTGCCTGCCCCTAAAGGTTTTGCTTTATGTAGACTTAAGGTCCTGTCCTCAAACTGCAACCCCCTATCTGTAGACCACTGCAGGGAGTGCCCTCTCTGGCACAGGATGTACCCAGGGATTGTGATGGAACAGTCAGACTTGCTGTCTGTGAAGGAAGGAACTGTAGATGCTGCTTTAAACCGAAGATAGACACAAAAAGCTGGAGTAACTGAGCGGGCTAGACAGCATCTCTGGACAAAAAGAAAAGGTGGCATTTTGGGTCTGAAGAAGGGTCTCGACCCGAAACTTCATCTCTTCATTTTCTCCAGAGATGCTGTGTGGCCTGCTGAGTTATTCCATCTTTTTGTGTCTATGTGAAGTTTGATTCTGGATGAATCCCGTTGTGTAAAGGGCCTGTCCCACCAGCATGCAACTCTATGCGATGAACGCGATCAAACCGGCAGCGGGGGCCGCGCGGAGGTCGGGTGATCCCCTGTACAGGACCGTTCCCACCAGCATGCGGCAAGCGCAACTAAACCGGCAGCAGGGGACGCACGGAGGTTGGGTGAGTGGCGCAACGCGGCGCAAAGCGAGGTTAACTTGGAGCAAGTCCAAGGTAAGTTCGCCAGGACTTAGAGGGGCACACAGAGAGGGGCACGGAGGCGCGCACACACACACACACAGGGCCACGGAGCCACACACATAGAGGGTCACGGAGGCACTTACAAATAGGTTCACGGAGGCACGATGTCGGGGCGGTGTGTAAATGTCGAGGCGACTGCGAGCCGACAAGCCGTTGCCGAGCGGAATTTTTGGACATAGTCGGTTTTTCGGAGCCCCGCGCAGTGTCGGGACGAACTCGGGACAAACTCCGCACAATTTTGCACGACTCCAGCGAGCGACGCCGGACGGCTCAAGCGACCACGTTAGGTCGCGCTAATCGCATAGAGTTGCATGCTGGTGGGACAGGCCCTTAAGGTTATTGGTGGGCAGCTATGTTTGGTTTATCCTTGTTGAAGCAGGAGTCCCCTGATGATTGTGTGGTGGACTTTGCACAGTCTGGTCTGAGTGACTCTGGCGACTCCATTGTCTTGTACTTTACACATACTTGGATAAACTACATTTTCAATGATTTAACTGAATGAAAGAAGAAACTTAAGATTTTAATTATAAAATGCAGTGTTCGGTGATTTAAATAGAGTCTGATGTATTCCTGAAGTATATTTGGATGAATGTACTGATTTTATTGACTTGCTGATGCAAGTCAATATTCAGTTAAAGTTTAAACTATACATGACCGTGGATTTACTGAATGCCACAAGGTCTGATTCAGTTGAAAGCAAACATTGAAATTGCTGTTTCATGTTTAGAAAATGTATCCAACCCCCATCCTTCCCGTGTGTTCACCATTCCCCATCCCCTCTGTCCTCCCCCTTTCGGATATGGAACGGTCTGTGTCAGCAGAGGCCTCACCTTTGTTTACCTCCGCCCCCACCTCACCGAGTCCTGGGTCCGCCACGATGTAGAGTTTTTCTTCCGCAGCCTCTGCCTCCGTGCCCTTTTCTATGGAAGGAGTCGTCACCACCCAGTGATGACCCCCTTCTCCCATCTCCAACGGACCCCCTGCTCTTGGACTCCCCTGGATAGAAACATAGAAACATAGAAAAATAGGTGCAGGAGTAGGCCATTCGGCCCTTCAAGCCTGCACCGCCATTCAATGTGATCATGGCTGATCATCCAACTCAGTATCCCGTACCTGCCTTCTCTCCATACCCCCTGAACCCTTTAGCCACAAGTGCCACATCTAACGCCCTCTTAAATATAGCCAATGAACTGGCCTCAACTACCTTCTGTGGCAGAGAATTCCAGAGACTCACCACTCTCTGTGTAAAGAATGTTTTCCTCATCTCGGTTGTAAAGGAATTCCCCCTTACCCTTGGACTGTGACCCCTTGTTCTGGACTCCCCCAACATCGGGAACAATTTTCCAGCATCTAGCTTGTCCAACCCCTTAAGAATGTTGTAAGTTTCTATGCTTCCCCCTCAATCTTCTAAATTCCAGCGATTACAAGCCTAGTCTATCCAGCCTTTCCTCATATGAAAGTCCTGACATCCCAGGAATCAGTCTGGTGAATCTTCTCTGTACCCCCTCTATGGCAAGAATGTCTTTCCTCAGTTTTGGTGACCAAAACTGTACGCAATACTCCAGGTATGGCATCACCAAAACCCTGTACCCTCTACGTTCTTTAGACCTTTTCATTTCCAACTGCTGGCAGGACATCAACCACCTCAACATTTCCACTCCACTTACTTATTCTAATCTCTCCCCCCTTGAACATATAGCCCTCCGCTCACTCTGCAGCAACCCCGACGATAATCAAACCCGCCAACAAGGGAGGTGCCGTGGTTGTCTGGCGCGCTGTCCTCTACTGGGCTGAGGCCAGGCGACATCTCTCAGGCAACTTTCTCCTACTTATCCTTGGAAAAGTCCACAAACAGAACTGTCCTGGCAGACCCATTGTTTCTGCCTGTTCAGGTTCCACTGAATTAATTTCTGAACATGCCTCCACTCTATCCTATCCCCCCCGGTTCAATCCTTCAATATCTATGTCCAAGACATCGCACACGCTCTTCGTATCTTCAATGACTTCTGTTTTTCAGGCCCCCACTCCCTCATCTTTACTGTGGATGTCCAGTCACTCTATTCCTCCATCCCCCACCAGGAAGGTCTTAAAGCCCTTTGTTTCTTCCTCGACCGCAGAACCTGTCAATTTCTGTCTACTAATATTCTCCTCTGTCTTGCAGTGCTGGTCCTTGCCCTAGCAGAGCTGGTCCTTATCCTCAACAACTTCCCCATCGATTTCTCCCACTTCCTCTAAATCCAAGGCGTAGCTTTGGGCACTCACATGGGCCCTAGCTATGGCTACCTCTTTGTTGGATACGTCGAACAATCACTGTTCTAGGAGTACACTGGCCCTATCCCCGAACTTTACCTCTGCTACAGCGATGACTACATCAGTGCTACCTCCTACATCCATGCAGAACTCACTGACTTCTTCAACTTCACGACCAATTTCCATCCTACACTCAAATTCACTTGGATCATCTCCAACATCTTCCTACTGTTTCAGGATCTCAACGTCTTCCATCACAGGAGACAGACTATTGACCGACATCCACTACAAACCCACTGACTCGCAAAGCTATCTAGACTACACATCATCCCACCTTGTTTCCTGTAAAGACTCTATCCCCTACTACCAATTCCTCCATCTATGCTGCATCTGCGCCCAGGATGAGGTTTTCATACCAGGGCATCGGAGATTTCCTCATTCTTTAGAAAACGGGGGTTCCCCTCTCCCATTATAGATGAGGCTCTCACTCGGGTCTCCTCGATATCCCATAGCTCTGCTCTCGCTTCCTCTCCCCCCACCTTAACAAGGACAGAGTCCCCCTTGTCCACAGCGTCCACGCTATCAACCATCGCATACAGCCTATAATCCTCCAACATTTTCACCACCTCCAATAGGATCCCACTACTGGTTGCATCTTCCAATCTCCTCACCTTTCTGCTCTCTGCAGAGACCGTTCCCTCCGCAACTCCCTGGTCAACTCACCCCTTCCCACATAAACCACCCCCTACCCAGGTACTTTCCCCTGCAACCGCAGGAGATGCAACACCTGTTCCTTTACCTCCCCCCTCGACTCCATCCAAGGACCCCGACAGTCTTTCCAGGTGAGGCAGAGGTTCACTTGCACCTCCTCCAACCTCATCTGCTGTATCGGCTGTCCCAGGTGTCAACTGTACATCGGCCAGACCAAACGCAGGCCGCCTTAACCTGCCTGATCTCCCGGTCGCTCAGCACTTTAACTCCTGCTCCCATTCCCAATTTGACCTTTCCGTCCTTGTCAGAGTGAGGCCCAGCGAAAATTGCTGGAAAGCACCTCATATTTAGCTTGGGTAGCTTGCACCCCAGCAGTATGAACATTGAATTCTCTAAATTCAATAGCCCATGCTTTCCCTCTCTCTCTCTCCATCCCCTTCCACTTTCCAGTTCTCCCACCGGTCTTGCTGTCTCCGACTGCAGTCTATTTCTGTCCCGCCCACTCCCCTGACATCAGTCTGAAGAAGGATCTCGACCCGTCACCCATTCCTTCTCTCCAGAGATGCTGCCTGTCCCGCTGTTTACTCCAGCATTTTGTGTCCACGTTCGATTTATACCAGCATCTGCAGTTCTTTCCTACACATTCCAATTTGTTTCTTGTGAGTCATCAGCCCGCAGATGTTCATAAGATCATAATTGACAGTAGTAGAATTAGGCCATTCGACTCATCAAGTCTACTCCATTCAATCATGGCTGATCTATCTCTTCCTCTTCACGCCATTCTACTGCCTTCTTACCACAACCTCTGACACCTGCACTAATCAAGAATCTTGGGGATATGGGGAGAGGGCAGGAATGGGGGTACTTATTGTGGATGATCAGCCATGATCACATTGAATGTCGGTGCAGGCTCGGAGGGCCGAATGGCCTCCTTCTGCACCTATTGTCTATTGTCTATCTCTGACTCAAAAGTATCCACTGACATGTCCTCCACAGCTTCTGTGGCAAAGAATTCCACAGATTCACTACCCTCTGACTAAATAAATGCTTAACCGTTTGCTTCCTAAAAGAATGTCCTTCAATTCTAAGGCTGTGACCTCTTGTCCGAGACTCTCCCACTAGTGGAAACATCCTCTCCAAATCCGCTCTATTCAAGCCTTTTACTATTTTGTATGTTTCAATGAGGTCCCCCCTCATTCTTCTAAACTCCAGCGAAGTTCAGGCCCAGTGCTGACAAATGCTCATCACAGGTTAACCTACTAATTCCTGGGGATAATTCTTGTAATATTTTATTGTTGATGGAAAAAAGTAATGGGTCAACTGAGCTGCATCATCCGTCGCCAATTTATAACATTCACGTTATAAAACTCAGGAGAAATGTTTTTTAAATTTTAGTTCAATAAAGGAAGAGCATTTAGGGGTTTCACTGCTTTCTTCAGGGTGGTCAGGTCTATTTCTTCCATCCTTCCCCCCCCCCCCCCCCCCACGAATATTCCGTAAAGCTGGAAGTCACGATGGGGGAAATCTCAGCATTGGAATTACACTTTCATGCTTGGAAAGAATATTTGGCTGGAATTTCAGGGTTCATCTTTGTCACACTGAAACTCGTGAACAATTGGTTAGCGTTTTCAGTCATTTTTTGGTCGAGACTTCCTGCATTATAATCACAACATCCTGCTCAAGTGCAAGAAGTTTCGCACATTACCATCCAACTCTGGTGACTGCCCGTCAGCAGAGAGAGCAGAGATGGGGACGAATGCCACAATACCAGCGGGTGATATAATGCATTTAGGGTTTGCTGTATCCAGCGATGGAGTTGCCACCTTACCGGAGACCCGGGTTCGATCATGAATATGGGTGTCGTGTTTACGTTGTTTGTACGTTTTCCCTGTGACCATGTGGGATTTCTGCGGGTGCTTCCACACTCTTTTTTCCATGCTCCAAAGACGTACATGGTCTGTGGGTTAATAGACTTCGGTATATTGCTATATTTAAGAGGGAGTTAGATGTGGCACTTGTGGCTAAAGGGATCAGCGGGTATGGAGAGAAGGCAGGTACGGGATACTGAGTTGGATGATCAGCCATGATCACATTGAATGGCGGTGCAGGCTCGAAGGGCCGAATGGCCTACTCCTGCACCTATTTTTCTATGTTCTATGTTTCTATGGTATGTTGTAAAATTATCCCTAGTGTGCACAGGGTTATTACTCGTCGACTCGGACTCGGTGGGCAGAATGGCCTGTTTCCAAGTTGTATCTCTAAAGTCTGAAGTGAGTGGGACTTGCATCTATGAAGAGGACCGGACAATAATGGATGGGATTGTGGGGCGGCGGGGTGGGGTAGCATTTGTCCACATAATCTCAGGACATCCCAAACCCTCAGGCATCCATTTGTGACTTTTATTCCTCAAAATCACTCTCAGTTATTGGGATAAAAAGTGAAAATACAGGGAACAGTCAGACGATCGGCTGGCAGTGTGTGCTGTCATCGACAGAAAGTGTTATCCTATTCCTTTGAATTGTTGTCTAATATTGCCTTTTAATCTGTTTATTACAGAGCAGTGGGATGCTTGAACAGCAATCACCACCATGGCTGATGGAGCGGACCAGGGAGGAGAACCAGTGAATTACATCGGATATAAATGTCCCAGAAAATGTGAGCGGATCAGGTTCCCAGACCCGAAGCTCACATGGAGAGAGGTAATCGGTGATGGACAGAAGGGTGAGTGACCTGAGCCGGAGGGAGTACAGGAATGATAGGGCAGATCTGACTACCAGGGTCATTTGATGGGTGTAAAGACAGTGCTCGCGGGCGGCTACTGGAGGGGAAAGAACATGCGATGATTGGAGGTTTTTAAAAGCGAGATAAGATTTCAGACTCAGCATGTCATTTCGCGGAAGAAGCAAATAAGTTACATTTAGTGAGCCTTGGTTAACAATGGACGTTGAAGGTCTGATCAGGGGGAAAAAGTAAATGTTTGTTGGAGATGGGAAGCTACTCTCAGCTAGTCATTTGAGATTTAAAGAGGAAATGAAAGAGAACGAATTAGGATAGTCAAAAGATGCCTGAATCTAAAGGATTGATTGTAGTTGTGGAATGAAAGTGGAAAAAGGGATGGGAGCCTGGCAAGTGAAAGCTGGATATGGATGAGGTGGTGAGGAAGGGTTGAGTGGCAGATGGGTAGAGATGAAAGGGCGACAAACTGGGACTAAAATGAGCCTAAAGCTCTTCAATGCCATTATCTTACCAGCTTCCATCACTACCCTTGACAGGGAGATGCCTTTTGGAATCTGCAAAGTTCTTGCAATCTCATCTTAAATCTGCCATCTAGTTATTGCTTCCATTACCCTTTAAAATAGAATTCTGAAATAGAGGGTGGTGAATATATGGAATGAGTAGCCATTTAATGCACTTGCAAGACCATTTGAAAAGATATTTGGACAGGGATATGGACAAGAAATGTTTGGAGCAATAATGGCAGACACTGACAAATAGGGCTGGCTTAGATTGGGCACCTTGGCCTCCGGGTTTGGCCAAAGCGTCTCTGTCTGTGCTGTGTGACCTCTGTGATTCTTACATGTAGTAGGTATGTTACAAAACTTACCTTGAGCAGTGCTGCAGTTCTGCCGCTCCCCGTGTGCGTGTCTTTGCACCTTTCAGAGGGGGCGGGCTTAAAGTGCCGTTTTTCTACAGACTGGGCAAATCGATCCATGTCGGGCGATTTCGTTGTGGAAGAAAAATCGCTCGGACATTTCATTAATGAAGGTATTTTTAAATTACGCTAGATTATTTATTATCTAGAGTAATTTAAAAATCACCTTCAAAAGCCGTGAGCGCCGACAATGGGAAGGATTTTGCGTAGGGGAGAAAAAAAGATACACAGTTTATTTTTATATCAAAAGTTGGTTTTTATGATGGCTTTAATAATATTTTCATGTTGCGAAATGGGGTCCAAAAAAAATGTATGAACCAACAGTATTTTTCCTCCCGACTTCACCGCAAACCACAACGTTCCAATCCACCGCATTCCACTAAAACCCACTCGCTAGTTGATTTAAATGGCCATTAATTTACAGGCATTAAACACTAAATTTCATTTCGGAGTCAAGTGAGTGACTTCGTGAAGAACCCGCCAGCACGCATGCGCGACATATCGTCGCAACGCATTGCTGCCGACGGCTGGAGGGGAGCGCGGCTCCCCGCCAGCCCTTCAGAGGGCCGACTCGGGTAAGGCTTAGCCCCCTAGAGTTGGTGTTCCTGTTGGGGGGGGAGTGTGTTCTCTCCCTACAGGAACGTGGATACCGTAAGGGCCAGGACATGTGGAGTCGCGGGCCACTTATCCCGGAGCCCTCCTCAATGGCTGCACCTGCGAGTCGGGCCGGGAAATAGGCGTGGTAGTCAGGGAGCCCTGTTTGGTACAGGACCTGACCCGCCGATACACCGGAGCTCCAGTGGGAGTTGGTGTCCTGTTGTGGCGAGTGTGTAGTGTGTTCTCTCCTCACAGGTACGTGGAAGCAGACGGGCCGGGAAATAGGCGTGGAAGTCGGGGAGCCCTGTTGCTACAGGGCCCGACCCGCCGCTGTGCAGGAGCTCCAGTGCTGAGTCGAGGAGCAGGAGCTCCAGTGCTGGTTCGAGGAGCAGGAGCTCTAGTGCTGGATCGAGGAGCAGGTAGACCCTGTTTCCGTATCGGGGTCGCCAACGGGCTCGTTGGTCGACCTGGGCTAGGGCTCGCGTGCTGCTGCACGGCCCTTCTCCCTGAGCCCTCGGAGAAGAGGGAGGGATGGAGCCCGGAAGCCTAACCCTTTAGGGGCAAAGGCGTCACCTGCCGCTAAACTGCGGACTGGTGTCATGGCGGGACTCTAGTCCACTGGGAGACCTGTCAGGACCAGTGGACTCCCCAACCACCGAGGCCGGGACGGGTCACTTGGGAGGAGTCCCGCCACGGTCGCCGAGTCCCCCATGGATGGGAGGACAAGACCATGCGCCTCAATTTCAGAATCCAGCACCTCCACATCCGGCCATGCATATCAAGGGCCGCTGATAACCATGAAGGTAAGGTGGTCTGGATTTCATGCACCTGCATGTTTAACTTCACATGTTGGTGGGAGACTACGGCTCTTTCCGGGGGCATGCGGCAGGAAGTTCTTGCCATTTATCTGGGTGGATCAGCTCTGGCTATACAGAGCTTTGCCAAATGGGCTTACACGCCCCTAGATTATTTCTAAATTGCTCCAATCAATACTGGCTACACTAGGAGACAAAATCACATAGTGTTGGCCTATCTAGGTGATATCCTAATTATTGGGAATCAGCCGAACTGGCAGTTTCAGCCACCGTGGAAATTTTTTCAGTAAATGGGGTACATTATCCATCCAGATAAATCAACGTCCTGCCCTTCACAGGTTAAGGGTATCTGGGGTTCCGGTGGATTCCAATCACGTGAGGGCCACCATACCAACTAACTAGGTTGGCGATGTCACCCAACTATGGTAGGGTCTAGTCTGGGCCAGTATACCATCAATTCGACTAACTACTGAGGTGATTGGCAAGATTGTAGCTTTTTTCCAGCTGCCCAATACGGGCCTTTGCATTATCAAAATTTGCAGAGAGCCAAGGTCTCAGCGTTAAAACTGAACTCTAGATATTTCGATAGACCAATGCAGCTGCCTTTCAAGGCACAGATTGAGTTACAATGGAGGATTGACAATGTTTATGTCTCACTTAAACCCATCATTTTGGCCAATCCGATGGTATACTTACAAACAGACGCAAGCTCCCATGTCTGGGGAGCTACGGACAACTGCTCCAGTTGTGAGGACAGATGGGACACCCTTGATTCTACCCTGTTGTTGTCACAAGGGATAAACTATTTGGAGATGCTGGGAGCATTTCACGGACTTCGAGCTTATTGTTCTAGCCTTACTGATGCTCATGTCCGTCTCCAAATAAATAATACCACTGTGGTGGCATATCTAAACTATATGGGCGGTACCAGGTCACTTTCATGTGATGAATTGGCAAATACAATTTGGCTCTGGTGTGTTTGACGGAATATTTGGATTTCAGCTACCTGTTTCCCAGGTGAGCTCTATACAGTGGCGGACACCAGGTCACGCAAATTCTTTGACAACATCGAGTGGATGATGAATCTCCAAATATCCGCTAAAATTACTGCCAAATTTGGTGAACCGGATATCGACCTCTTTGCGTCACGGTTGAACCATCAGGTACCAACATACGTTCGTGGGAACCCGATCCTGGGGCAATGGCGATGGATGCGTCTCGCTGGACTGGGGGAAATGGATTTCTATGCATTTCCTCCATTTTGCCTCATCAGTCGGGTGTTGCGGGTAATCCAGACCGATGCTGCTAAGGGCATTCTTATCATACCCGACTGGCCTACGCAGCCATGGTATCCGGTGGTCCTTGATATGATCAGTCACCCTTGGGTCCTCTCAGAGGGTTACCCATAATTGGTACAAACCCTGTGTCAGGGGGGACCACATCCCTGCCACAGTCATCTAAACTTGTTGGCTTGGAGGTTCTGCACAGGCCATTACTGCGGTATGGCATATCATCTAGAACCATGGATACCATCGGAGCGTCATGCTGGGAGTTCACCAGGCGGCAATACCTCTCTCACATCCGGAAATGGGAAACCTACTCTGGCCGCTCCCATATTACATACGACGCTGTAACCATAACCGACGTATTGGAATTCTGGCGGGGTTGCACCATGATGAACACCTGAGCTACAGTGCCATCAACAGCGCCTCGAGTGCGCTGTCATTCTGCCTCAATATTAAGGTAGGATCCAACAGGCTGGTGTCCAGACTCATGCGGGGAATATTCAATTCGAATCCGCCCAGACCACGCTATAATATCACCTGGGATATCGGGGAAATACTCACCCTGCTCAGGACGTGGTCGCCCATGGAGGGCCTGGAACTGGACAAACTCACCCTGAAGCTGGTGATGTTACTGGGACTGACTTCAGCACAGAGGGTACAGACACTCCGCAAAATCCGGATCGACAGGATGATCTCTACCCCTGCAGAAGTAGTCTTCGTCATAGACGAGCTACTCAAGCAACATAGACCTGGGTGCACAGGGCTGCAGCTGAAGTTCCTGGCATACCCCGCTGATGCAAGGCTATGTTTAGCCGCCCATATCCGTCACTATGTGAAAGTGACGAGAAAACTGCAAGGAATGGAGAAACCTCACCATAGAGTGACGGTCCAGACGATATCCAGGTGGCTCAGGATCGTCTTGGGTAAGTCACGTGTTGACACTAATATCTTCAAATCCCATTCCACCAGGGCATGCATCAACGTCGGCGGCAAGGGTCATGGAGGTGCCCATGGACCATATTCTTGCCACAGTAGGATGGCGAACGAAGCCACCTTCCAGCGGTTCTACAATACATCTGTTGCCGCTCCTCTACAGTTCGCGGAGGCCGTGCTGAATGCAGGTCAAGAACGTGGAGATGTCCCCGAATAAGGGGTTTTCTTTTGTTGTTAACAAATGTTGCTCTTGTTTTTCAGTACAAGCAGTCTGGAAAGTTGATTACTCCTATCCATCCTTATAAGTGGTGTGTGACAGCATGGACGTGGTCCAGGGCGTGGAATCACAGAGCTTTGAAGTCTTCACGAAGTCACTCACGTGACTCCGAAATGAAATAGTAAGATTGAACGAGAACTTACCAGTTTGAAGGTTGATCTTTATTTCATGAGGAGTTGCGATGAGGGATTTCGTGCCCTCCGCTCCCAACCCTCGATCATAATCAACTGGTAATTAGAGTCTCTTCAATCTTACTATGCCAAGTCATTTCTGTTGTTGTTTTCTGTGATTCCACACCGCTACTTTGAAGAATGTCGCGCATGCGTGCTGGCGGGTTCTTCACGAAATCCCTCATCGCAACTCCTCATGAAATAAAGATCAACCTTCGAACTGGTAAGTTCTCGTTCAATCTTACTATTCCTTCCATTTGGCCCAGAAATTCATGAAAATGAGATTTAAAAATTATGTTATATTGTGGATTATTGTGTGAATGTTATTTGGACACTTAGGCAATTTTAAAAAAGTTTATCTTTTCTTAAGAAATGGATAGATGTTTAGATCTACTCATTGAATTTTGTAATTAGCTACAATTTGATAACTAATTGTAGCTAATTACAATTGTAGCTAATAACTTAGATAGTTTTGAGTTAAGTCAATTGAAAGGCAATGGGGAACAAGATGCTAATTTCCGAGTATGAAAATGGCCATAACTTTCTTAATACTGAAGATATGAAAGTGAATTAGGTGTCAAATTAAACTTCTTTTTATGCTTTATCTGATGGGATAAATTGCAGACTTGATTTTTAAAATCTCAAAATTTTGTAACATTGCTACATGTAGTGAGCGAGAAATAATTGAAACGCCTACCTTGGAAAAGAAAAATCAAGACGGGTCATTTAAAAAACATTGCATTATATCATCAGGATTACAGGAAGCAATAGACTATTTGAAGTAACAAGGCCAAATGGAAGAGAATATGTGGCAATTTGATCCCTTCATCAACAAAGATAGAGTATAAAGTACAGCACATGAGAGGAATAGATCGGGTAGACGCACAGTCCTTTGCCCAGAGTGGGTGAATCGAGGACCGGAGGACATAGGTTTAAGGTGAAGGGGAAAAGATGTTATAGGAATCTGAGGGATAACTTTTTCACACAAAGGGTGGTAGGCGTACGGAAGAAACTGCCAGACGAGGTAGATGAGGCAGGAAATATCTCAATATTTATCAATTAATTAAAGCGCAGCTGGTCGATTTGACAAATTATTACTGTGCGAGACTAGCAGAGGCAATTGAAGAGGCGGTGGAGAATGTCGGCGTCATTCGAGCGTACGAGAGCTATTTCAGGGAGCAAGAGTACAAGGTAGGGAGAGCAATGGATGGCAGGGTTACTTGAGCCGATACCCGACTGCTTTCATGCACAAATATTGTGGGCCGAAGGGTCCATTCCTGTGCTGTACTGTCCTCTGTAATTAATGCTCGGTCACAAAGAATATCTCATACAGTGATGGTGAATTTTTCAAACACATCATGATAATAAGGATGTAGTGAAAAATATCTGCACGAAACCCAAAGTGTTTCACTGATTCACATCCCCTGCACAATTTTGAAACATTCACAACACAATAGTTCTATGTGGATTTTACAATTTTGAGATAATTAATTGGTGATCAACTTCTGTTTGCAGTCTTACATCCTTGTGTTTCCCAGTCATTACCCTTCTATTTGCAATTTCAAATATTCTGCCATTTGTCTGACAAAGCCTTTCGGCTTTCCATGCACCTTATTCATAATAGCCACTCCTTTAACTTCCACCCCCTGACTCTCTTGAATTTAAAGCAAGTTGCTGGTGTCTTCCACTGGGAAGACTGGTGCAAAAAAGTTATTAATTCCTCTGCCATTTCTTTATTTCCCATTATCACTTCTGCTTCATTTCCCTGCAGTCCAACGTCCACCCTTTTCTCTTTCCTACTCTTTATATAACTGAAGAAACTCTATGTTATTGACTGGCTTACCTTCCTATTTCATCTTTTCTAATATGGCAAGGTGATGGAACCAATTCACGGAGACAGAGGGCCGTAAAATGATGGCAGAAGCAAAGTGTAGAAGGTAGAAAAGAAAAACAGAGCTGAAAGCTTTGTGCCTTAATGCGAGAAGCATTCGTAATAAGGTGAATTAATTGAATGCACAGTTAGTTGTTAACGGATATGATATAGTTGGGATTACGGAGATATGGCTCCAGGGTGACCAAGGCGGGGAGCTCAATATGCGGGGGTATTCAATATTCAGGAAGGATAGGCAGAAAGGAAACGGAGGTAGGGTAGCGCTGCTGGTTGAAGAGGAGATTAATGCAATAGTAAGGAGAGACATTAGCTTGAATGCTGCAGCATCTATATGGGTAGAACTGCGAAAAAGCCATGGGCACAAAGCGCCTGTTGGTGTTGTGTACAGACCACCAAACAACAGTACTGAGGTTGGGGATAGCATCAAACAGGAAATTAGGGATGCGTGGAGCATAGGTACAGCAGTTATCATGGGTGACTAATCTACATTATAGATTGGGCCAACCAAATAAGTAATAACACTGAGGCGCTGCATCTCCTGTAGTGTATACGGGATGGTTTTCTAAGGCAATATTTAGAGGAACCAATGAGAGGGTAGGCCATCCTAGACTGGGTATTGTGTAATGAGGAGCGATTAGTTAGCAATCTTGTTGTGGAAGGTGCCTTGGGCAACAGTGACCATAATATGGTGGAATACTGCGTTAAAATGGAGAGTGACACAAATAATTCAGAGACGAGGGCCCTGAACTAAAAAAAAAGGTAACTTTGATAGTATACGACTGGCTAGGATAGACTGGCAAATGATACTTAAAGGGTTAACAGCGTGGATTCAATGTCAAAACATTTTTTAACGCATGGATGAATTACAACAATTGTTCATCCTGCCTGACGTAAAAAATAAAAGGGGGATCAACCCTAATGAGGGAAAATAGGGATAGTGTCAGTCCAAATAAGAGGCAAATAAATTGGCCAGAGGAAGCCGCAAACCAGAGAACTCGGAGTAATTTAGAATTCAACAGAGGAGGACAAAGGGGTTAATTAAGAGGGGAAAATAGAGCATGAAATAAAGCTTGCCGGGAATACAAAAGCCGACAGTTTCGATGTGAAGAGGAAAAGATTAGTGAAGCCAAATACAGGTCTCTTACTGGCAGAAACAGCAACATTTATAATGGGAAACAAGGAAATGGCAGAACAGTTAAACAAGTACTTTGGTTCTATCTGCACCAAGTAAGAAATAGTCGGGGACCGCGGAAATAGCTTGAGGGAGGAACTGAAGGAAATTCACATTGGTCAGGAAATGGTGTTAGGTAAACGGTTGGGCTGAAGGCAGATAAATCCCCAGGGCCTGAGAGTCTGCATCCCATAGTACTCAAGGAAGTGGCCCGAGAAATCGTGGATGCATTGGTGATCATTTTCCAATGTTCTGTAAACTCTGGATCTACAGGGATCTGGACTAAAGGATAGTTAGTGTAACCCCATTTTTTAAGCAAGGAGGGAGAGAGAAAACTGGAGATTATGGACCAGTTAGCCTGACATCGGTAGCGGGGTAATGCGTGAGTCGATTATTAAAGATGTAATAGTAGGGCATTTGGAAATCAGTGAAAGGATCGGTCAAAGTCAGCATGAAGGGGAATTCATGTTTGACGAATCTTCTGGAATTTTTTGACAATGTAAATCGTAGAGTGGATGTGGCAGAGCCAGTGGGTGTGGTGTATCTAGACTTTCAAAAAGCCTTTGACTAGGTCCCACACAAGAGATTAGTGTACAAAATTAGAGCACATGGTATTGGGGGTAGAAAGATAGAAACATAGAAAACAGGTACAGGAGGAGGCCATTTGGTCCTTCGAGTCAGCACCGCGATTCATTGTGATCGTGGATGATCATCCACAATCAGTGACCCGCGCCTGCCTTCTCCCATATTCCTTGATTCCACCAAGAGCTCTATCTAACTCTCTTTTAAATTAATCCAGTGAATTGGCCACCACTGCCTTCTTTTGCAGATAATTCCACAAACTCACAACTCTCTGGGTGAAAAAGTTTTTTCTCATCTCAGTTTTAAATGGCCTCCCCTTTATTCTTAGACTGTGGCCCTGGTTCTGGATTCCCCAACATTGGGAACATTTTTCCTGCATCTAGCTTGTCCAGTCTTTTTATAATTGTATATGTTTCTATAAGATCCCCTCTCATCCTACTAAATTCCAGTGATTACAAGCCCAGTCTCTCCAATCTATCTTCATACTGCATGACATGGATAGGCTATCAACATGGATAGAGAACGGGTTGGCAGACGGGAAGCAAAGAGTAGGAATTAACAGGTCCTTTCCAGAATGGCAGGCAGTAACTAGTGGGGTGCCGCAAGGCTAAGTGCTGGGACCCCAGTGATTTACAATATATATTGACGATTTAGACAAAGGAATTTAATGTAACATCTCCAAGTTTGCGGATGACACAAAGCTGGGTGACAGTGTGAGCTGCGAGGAGGGTGGTCTGAGGCTGCAGGGTAAATGGGGCTGAGTGGGAAATGCATGTCAGATGAATGACAGATGCAGTATAATGTGGATAAATGTGAGGTTATTCACTTTGGTGGCAAAAGCAAGGAGACAGATTATTATCTGAATGGTGTCAGATTAGAAAAATGGGAGGTGCAACAAGACCTGAGTGTCCTTGCACAGTAATCACTGAAAGTAAGCATGCAGTTACAGCAGGCAATGAAGAAAGCAAATGGCATATTGGCCTTCATAACAAGAGGATTTGAATGGAGGAGCAAGAAGTCCTATATTCATTGGCTTTTAGAAGGATGAGAGTGGATCTTATTGAAACATATTGTATTATGAAGGAATTTGACAGGGTAGATGCAGGAAAAATGTTCCCGATTTTGGGGGAGTCCAGAACCAGGTGTGACATTTTAAGAATATGGGGTAAGTCATGTAGGACTAAACCTTTTCACCCAGAGAGTTGTGAATCTGTGAAATTCTCTGCCACAGAAGGCTGTGGAGGCCAATTCACTGGATGTATTCAAGAGAGAGTTGGATATAGCTGTTTGGGCAAACGGAAACAAGGGAGATGGGGAGAAAGCAGGAACGGGGTACTGATTCTGGATGGTCAGCCATGATCATATTGAATGGCGGTGCTGGCACGAAGGGCTGAATGGCCTGCTCCTGCACCTATTTTCCATGTTTCTATATCGTGGTCGCTATCTCCTGGTAATTCCTTTATCTTGAATTCCCTTATCCAATCCGATTCATTACCCAACTCTAAATCCACAATTGCCTTTTCCCTGGTAGGCTCCACGACAAGGTGCCCTGAGAACCCATCCCAGAGGCACTCTACAAATTCCCTTTCTTGGGATCCAGTATCAACCTGATTTTGGACTGGGATACTTCATAGTCACATGTGGCAAGGCACAGTGAAATTCTTTGCATGCATACCCATGACCACCTACGGCTCCTCCTTGCTTTCCCCCCCAGCGGTTCCCCCACACCTGGTCTCCAATGCCCTCCTCACGGCGTTACACCAACGACGGGTCCTCCATTGGTCTTCCCCCTCCTCCTCAGGCCAGTCCCCCCACGCTCTCATCGACCGCTCACCGCGGGTCGACCCGGGCTTCGCCGCCGCCGGGAGATCCCGGTCTACCTACATATTGAAATCTTCCATGACCACGGTAACATTGCCTTTCTTATATGCTGATTGTATCTCCTGACCTAACTTGTATCCTATATCCTGGCGACTGTTTGAGGGGCCTGTAAATAATCCCATTGTAATTTCTCAGCACCACCCACAAGGACTTTGCGTCTTCTGATCCATTGTCATCCCTTGCTAAGGACAGAATTTAATTCCTTACCAGCAGAGCTATCTTCCCTTTTGTGCCCACCTGTCTGCTTTTCCTAAAGGACGTACAACTTGAATATTCAGCTCCCAGGACCGATCCTCTTGCAGCCGCATCTCTGTTATTCCCCCATCATTATACCTTCCAATTTCTAACTGTGCTACAAGATCATCCACTTTTTTCTTACACTACATGCATTCAAATGCAACAGCTTTAATTTGTTATTCACCCCACCCCCTCTCAATTAATCTGTCCCACACTTAACCCAACCTGTGGACCTGGCAACATCTGTGGAAGGAAACAGATATACGAGATTTTCCATTTGGGGCACTTCCTCAGAGTAGATTGAGGGGAACCTGTGGAGCTAACTGGACGGCATTTGACAATGAGCCTTGTAAAATGCTGCTGCATGTGTCGGGATCTTAGTTTAATTTATACGGTTTATAAGGTTTGGCACCACAGCAAACTTAAGGTTTAGCACTACACGCTACGAATCCCAGTTGTGGAGACACTGGTATCTTTGTCTCGTTGTAGGACATTGATCATTCTATTTATTCTGGATTTTAATTCATGTATTGTGGGTTTTTTATATATAATTTATGATGCTTTTATAAGTGATATACTAAGGTTTTAAATGCACTTTGTGATGTTTTTTTTTAAAATATGCAATGCATTTTTATGTAATGTCCCTTGTCTGGACCTTGAGTCCGAAATAAAGTTTATTATTATTATTAATATTCTCACGTGTACCGAGGTACAGTCAAATTTTTGTTGTTGTGTACTATCCGGTCAATTCATGATTACAATCAAGTCGTCCACTGCATAATTACTGGATAACGGGAAAAACATTTATTGCAAGTTAAAGTTCCATTAAAGATAGTTCAAAGGTCTCCAATTAGATTTTAATCCATTTTATATTGCCAGAAAAATATGCTATCTAATCATCGGTTATTGATGTGCCTGGTAATTACTTTGGCAAACAAACTTTTCAAGTTAAGTATTTGACATATTTTGATTCTTTAGCACCCGGCGATGCAACTATTGCAACTTTATCAATGGCAGTAAAGACGATATTGGCAGTAGGTGCCGTGATCATTTGGAAAATGCATTGAGTTGTATTTTGTTGAGTCCGCTGAAAATGAACAAACTGTTGAAATGGATGCAAGGAGGATGACGCTTGAAAGGGCTAGGGCTCAGCATTGCTGTTGCAGTGTCTGCCTCTGTTGGTCTATCATTTAGATACCGCTGGGAATTAAATGTACGGCGGCCGAGCACGCTCGCATCTTGGCTGCTGACCGACTAGACCGGCATGATGCTTTTTTTTTTATAGCTCCCGCGCACTTTGAAAACATTTTAATTCACGTTGCCGAGGGTTCTGAGAAACCTGACAATGAGCCCGTCCAGTTTAACAAGGATTCTGCCAGGACTCGAGACTCTGAGGTTATTCATGTCGCTGAAGATTAGTTTATCTTGCTCTGAATTGTAATGTTTTAACACATTGCAATACATTGGTGATACATAGCGAAACTCAGTCTATGTGGACACGCTCCAAACATGCGTGTTGTCATATCAACATCAAACTGAAGATTAATCCAGATCAGAAACATCATTTCCCATTCCTTTCATAGATGTTGTCTGAATATTTTTAAACTATTTTATTAATATTCCAAACCAACATAGTATAAAACGGTGGAATGATATTTTACCAAGGGGAAGCAACATCACTTGTAGATTACAGTGCCCTTCTCCGTTGAAATTAAATTATGCACCAGCGAACAAGCGGGCTCGCTCAAAACAAAACAATTAGGCATTGTAGAAATCAATTGTGTTCTTTGGGAGTTTCTAGAAAATCATGAGACCTCTGGTCATGTAACCTCAGGAAATTGACATTTAAGAGGCTTATGGATAGGCACATGTCCATTCAGTGAATGGAGGTATTACATCCCGTACAGTCAAAGTTTATTTGACCATGCCATGGTATTCGGTGGGAGCATTGGTGGCCCAAGGGCCTGTTATAGGGACAACACAACCCTGACTGGACTGATCCAGAATGGGGAGGAATCTGCCTACAGACAGGAAGTGTCACAACTGGCGTCCTGGTGCCATCGCAACAACCTGGAGCTCAATGCTCTTAAGACAGTGGAATTGATTGGAGACTTTAGGACAGCTCCCCCTCCCCTCACCCCACTCACCATCAACAACACCACAGTCACATCTGTGGAGTCGTTTAAGTTCCGGGAACCATCATCTCCAAGGACCTTAAGTGGGGGGCTACCATCGACTCCACAGTCAAAAAGGCACAACAGATGTACTTTTTATGGCAGCTGAGGAAGCACAATCTGCCAGAGGCAATTATGGACCAATTCTACACGGCCATCGTAGAGTCTGTTCTCACCTTCTCCATCATGGTCTGGTTTGGCTCAGCCATCAAGCACGACACCTGGAGGCTGCAGCAAATCGTTCGATCAGCAGAGAAGGTTATTGGCTGCAACCTTCCCTCCATTGACGAACTGTACACTGCAAGGGCCAGGAAGCGAGCGGGCAAGATCATCTCTGACCCCTCCTACCCTGGCCACAAACTCTTTGGATCACTTCCCTCTGGAAGGCGACTCCGGACTGTCAAAGCTGTAGCCTCCCTTTCATCTGGTATTTTGTTGGTTCACAAGTTTGATCAATGGTGTTTTATCATTAATGTTATATTATTATTAATGTTTAGTGTTTTCTGAGTCATTCGTAACTGTCACTGTATGTCATGTTGTTACATGTGGGCGGAGCACCAAGGCAAATACCTTGTATGTGAATACTTGGCCAATAAACTTACTTATTTGTTCTGATACTCTCACACAATTTCATGTGGGGTACCGCAAGGCTCAGTGCTGGGACCCCAGCTATTTACAATATATATTAATGATTTGGATGAGGGAATTGAATGCAACATCTCCGCGTTTGTGGATGACACGAAACTGGGGGCAGTGTTAGCTGTCAGGAGGATGCTAGGAGGTTGCAAGGTGACTTGGATAGGTTGGGTGAGTGGGAAAATGCATGGCAGATGCAGTATAATGTGGATAAACATGAAGTTATCCACTTTGGTGGCAAGAACAGGAAAGTAGACTATTATCTGAATGGTGGCCCATTAGGAAAAGGGAAGATGCAACGAGACCCGGGTGTCATGGTACACCAGTCATTGAAAGTAGGCATGCAGGTGCAGCAGGCAATGAAGAAAGCGAATAGTATGTTAGCATTCATAGCAAAAGGATTTGAGTATAGGAGCAGGGAGGTTCTACTGCAGTTGTACATGGCCATGGTGAGACCACACCTGGAGTATTGCGTACAGTTTTGGTCTTCTAATCTGAGGACATACATTCTTGCCATAGAGGGAGTACAGAGAAGGTTCACCAGACTGATTTCTGGGATGGCAGGACTTTCATATGAAGAAAGGCTGGATAGACCCGGATTGTACTCGCTAGAATTTAGAAGATTGAGGGGGGATCTTCTAGAAACGTACAAAATTCTGAAGAAGGGTTTTGGCCCGAAACATTGCCTATCTCCTTCGCTCCTTAAATGCTGCTGCACCCGCGGAGTTTCTCCAGCCTTTTGTGTACACCCAAAATTCTTAAGGGGTTGGACAGGCGAGATGCAGGAAGATTGTTCCCGATGTTGGGGAAGTCCAGTACAAGGGGTCACAGTTTAAGGATAAGGGGGAAGTCTTTTACGACTGAGATGAGAATATTTTTTTTCACACAGAGAGTGGTGAATCTGTGAAATTCTCTACCACAGGAAGTAGTTGAGGCCAGTTCATTGGCTATATTTAAGAGGTAGTTAGATGTTGCCCTTGTGGCTAAAGGGATCAGGGGGTATGGAGAGAAGGCAGGTACAGGATACTGAGTTGGATGATCAGCCATGACCATATTGAATGGCAGTGCAGGCTCGAAGGGCCGAATGGCCTACTCCTGCACCTATTTTCCATCTTTCCAAAAAGACAATACGGGGAGAAAAGATGAGGTACGAAGGTAAGCTAGCTGAGAATATAAAGCAGGATAGTAAAAGCTTATTTAGGTATGTGAAGAGGAAAAAATTAGTTAAGACCAAAGTTGGACACGTGAAGACGATGCATTGGTGAAAATTTTCCGATATCCTATAGACTCAGTTCCTGTGGATTGGAGGGTAGCTAATGTTATCCCACTTTTTAAGATAGGCAGGAGAGAGAAAACAGGGAATTATAGACCAGTTAGCCTGACATCGGCAGTGGGGAAAATGCTGGAGTCAATTATAAAAGATGAGATAGCCGAACATTTGGATAGCAGTAACAGGATCGGTCTGAATCAGCATGGATTTACGAAGGGGAAATCATGCTTGACTAGTCTTCTGGAATTTTTTGAAGATCTAACTAGGAAAATGGACAAGGGAGAGCCAGTGGATGTAGTGTACCTGGACTTTCAGAAAGCATTTGATAAGGTCCCACATAGGAGATTAGTGGGTAAAATGGGGGCACATGGTATTGGGGATTGAGTGCTGACATGGATAGAGAAGTGGTTGGCAGACAGTAAACAAAGAGTAGAGATTAACCGGTCCCTTTCAGAATAGCAGGCAGTGAATAGTGGGGTACTGCAAGGCTCGGTGCTGGGACCGCAGCTATTTACAATAGAAACATAGAAACATAGAAAATAGGTGCAGGAGTAGGCCATTCGGCCCTTCGAGCCTGCACCGCCATTCAATGTGATCATGGCTGATCATCCAACTCAGTATCCCGTACCTGCCTTCTCTCCATACCCCCTGATCCCTTTAGCCACAAGTGCCACATCTAACGCCCTCTTAAATATAGCCAATGAACTGGCCTCAACTACCTTCTGTGGCAGAGAATTCCAGAGACTCACCACTCTCTGTGTAAAGAATGTTTTCCTCATTTCGGTCCTAAAGGAATTCCCCCTTATCCTTAGACTGTGACCCCTTGTTCTGGACTCCCCCAACATCGGGAACAATCTTCCAGCATCTAGCTTGTCCAACCCCTTAAGAATTTTGTAGGTTTCTATAAGATCCCCCCTCAATCTTCTAAATTCCATCGAGTACAAACCGAGTCTATCCAATCTTTCCTCATATGAAAGTCCTGACATCCCAGGAATCAGTCTGGTGAATCTTCTCTGTACCCCCTCTATGGCAAGGATGTCTTTCCTCAGATTTGGAGACCAAAACTGTACGCAGTACTCCAGGTGTGGCCTCACCAAAACCCTGTACAACTGCAGTAGAACCTCCCTGCTCCTATACTCAAATCCTTTCGCTATGAATGCTAACATACCATTTGCTTTCTTCACTGCCTGCTGCACCTGCATGCCTACTTTCAATGACTGGTGTACCATGACACCCAGGTCTCGTTGCATCTCCCCCTTACCTAATCTGCCACCATTCAGATAATAGTCTACCCTCATGTTTTTGCCACCAAAGTGGATAACCTCACATTTATCCACATTGTACTGCATCTGCCATGCATCTGCCCATTCACTCAGCCTATCCAAATCACCCTGCAGCCTCCAAGCATCCTCCTCACACCTAACTATACCCCCCAGCTTGGTATCATCTGCAAATTTGGAGATGTTGCATTGAATTCCCTCGTCCAAATCATTAATATATATTGTAAATAGCTGGGGTCCCAGCACTGAGCCTTGCGGCACCCCACTAGTCACTGCCTGCCATTCTGAAAAGGACCCGTTTACTCCTACCCTTTGCCTCCTGTCTGCTAGCCAGTTCTCTATCCACATCAATACTGAACCCCCAATACCGTGTGCTTTAAGTTTGTATGCTAATCTCTTATGCGGGACCTTGTCGAAAGCCTTCTGAAAGTCTAGATATAACACATCCACTGGTTCTCCCTTATCCACTCTACTAGTTACATCCTCGAAAAATTCTATCAGATTTGTCAGACATGATTTACCTTTCGTAAATCCATGCTGACTTTGTCCAATGATTTTACCACTTTCCAAATGCGCTGCTATCCCATCTTTAATAACTGACTCTAGCAGTTTCCCCACTACCGATGTTAGACTAACTGGTCTGTAATTCCCCGCTTTCTCTCTCCCTCCTTTTTTAAAAAGTGGGGTTACATTAGCTACCCTCCAATCCTCAGGAACTACTCCAGAATCTAAGGAATTTTGAAAAATTATCACTAATGCATCCACTATTTCTGTGGCTACCTCCTTGAGTACTCTGGGATGCAGACTATCTGGCCCTGGGGATTTATCGGCCTTCAATCCGTTCAATTTACCCAACACCACCTCCCGGCTAACCTGGATTTCACTCAGTTCCTCCATCTTATTTGACCCCCGTTCCACTGCTATTTCCGGCAGATTATTTATGTCTTCCTTAGTGAAGACAGAACCAAAGTAGTTATTCAATTGGTCTGCCATGTCCTTGTTCCCCATGATCAATTCACCTGTTTCTGACTGCAAGGGACCAACATTTGTTTTAACTAGTCTCTTTCTCTTTACATATCTATAAAAACTTTTGCAGTCAGTTTTTATGTTCCCTGCCAGTTTCCTTTCATAATCTATTTTCCCTTTCCTAATTAAGCCCTTTGTCCTCCTCTGCTGGATTCTGAATTTCTCCCAGTCCTCCGGTAGGCTGCTTTTTCTGGCAAATTTGTATGCCTCATCTTTTGTTTTTATACTATCCCTGATTTCCCTTGTTATCCATGGATGCACCACCTTCCCCGATTTATTCTTTTGCCAAACTGGTATGAACAACTTTTGTACTTCATCCATGCAGTCTTTAAATACCTTCCATTGCACATCCACTGTCAACCCTTTAAGAATCACCTGCCAGTCTATCTTGGCCAATTCACATCTCATACCTTCAAAGTTACCTTTGTTCAAGTTCAGAACCCTTGTTTCTGACTTAATTTTGTCACTCTCCATCCTAATGAAGAACTCAACCATATTATGGTCACTCTTGCCCAAGGGGCCACGCACAACAAGACTGCTAACTAACCCTTCCTCATTACTCAATACCCAGTCTAGGATAGCCTGCTCTCTCGTTGGTTCCTCCACATGTTGGTTGAGAAAACTATCCCGCATACATTCCAGGAAATCCTCTTCCTCAGCACCCCTGCCAATTTGATTCACCCAATCTACATGCAGATTGAAGTCACCCATTATAACCGTGTTACCCTTGTTGCACGCATTTCTAATTTCCTGTTTGATGCCATCCCCAACTCCAATACTACTGTTAGGTGGCCTGTACACAGTTCCCACTAGCGTTTTCTGCCCCTTAGAGTTTCGCAGCTCTACCCATATCGATTCCACATCCTACACGCTAATGTCCTTCCTTTCTATTGCATTAATCTCCTCTCTCACCAGCAACGCTACCCCACCTCCTTTTCCTTTTCGTCTATCCCTCCTGAATATTGAATATCCCTGGATGTTCAGCTCCCAACCTTGGTCATCCTGGAGCCAAGTCTCCAACAATATACATCAATGATTTGGATGAAGGGATTCAAAGTACCATTAGCAAATTAGCAGATGACACAAAGCTGGGTGGCAGTGTGAACTGTGAGGAGGATGCTATGAGAATGCAGGGTGACTTGAACAGGTTGGGGGAGTGGGCAGATGCATGGCAGATGCAGTTTAATGTGGATAAATGTGAGGTTATCCACTTTGGTGGCAAAAACAGGAAGGCAGATTATTATCTAAATGGCGTCAAGTTGGGAAAAGGGGAAGTACAACAAGATCTGGGGTTCCTTGTATATCAGTCTATGAAAGTAAGCATGCAGGTACAGCAGGCAGTGAAGAAAGTGAATGGCATGTTGGTCTTTATAACAAGAGGAATCGAATATAGGAGCAAAGAGGCCCTTCTGCAGTTGTACAGCTCCCTAGTGCGACAACACCTGTAGTATTGTGTGCAGTTTTGGTCCCCTAATTTGAGGAAGGACATGCTTGCTATTGAGGGAGTGCAGCGTAGGTTTACACAGTTATTTCCCGGGATGGCGGGACTGTCATATGTTGAGAGAATGGAGTAACTGGGCTTGTACACTCTGGAGTTTAGAAGGATGAGAGGGATTCTCATTGAAACATATAAGATTGTTAAGGGCTTGGACACGCTAGAGGCAGGAAACATGTTCCCGATGTTGGGGGAGTCCAGAACCAGGGGCCACAGTTTATCTGTGGAATTACCTGCCTCAGAGGGCGGTGGAGGCAGGTTCTATGGATGCTTTCAAGAGAGAGCTAGATAGAGCTCTTAAGAATAGTGGAGTCAGGGGATATGGGGAGAAGGCAGGAACGGGGTACTGATTGGGGATGATCAGCCATGGTCACATTGAATGGCAGTGCCGACTCGAAGGGCCAAATGGCCTACTCCTGCATCTATTGTCTATTATCTAATATTTTGCTTGCAGCCTCTGGTCACATTTGGTGACAAATCGATCCAAGGTGAAAATGACGGTGAATCAGACAGAACAGTTCCTGGTTCCACTGGCCACCACATTGACCATACTGCACACGGGGTGATGCCCAGGTAATAGTAACTGACCCGCCACAGTATGACGTCACTGATGATGGTCAGTAGATCCGTCACTGCCATGGCCACCAGGTAGCGAGCGGTCCAGGTGGAAAAGCCGCAACTGTTTCCTTGGGACAGGATCATAATTGCCACAAAATTCACTGGATAGGTAAAGTAGGTATGTTACAAAACTTACCTTGAGCAGCGCTGCAGTTCTGCCACTCCCCGTGCGCGTGACTTTGGCGCCTTTCAGAGGGGGGCGGGCTTAAAGTGCCATTTTTCCACAGGCAGGGCAAATCGATCAATGTCGGGTGATTTCGTTGCGGAAGAAAAATCGCTCCAACATTTCATGAATGAAGGTATTTTTAAATTACTCTAAATTATTTATTAACTAGAGTAATTTAAAAATCACCTTCAAAAGCCGTGAGCACCGACAACCGGAAGGATTTTGCGTAGGGGAGAAAAAAAGGGAAATAATTTATTTTTATATTAAAAGTTGATTTTTCGGGCGGCTTTAATAATGTTTTCATGTTGCGAAATGGGGACCAAAAAAATGTATGAACAAACAGTATTTTTCCTCCCGACTTCACCGCTGACCGCAACGTTCCAATCCACCGCATTCCACTAAAACCCACTCGCAAGTTGATTTCAATGGCCATTAATTTACAGGCATTAAACACTAAATTCCTTCCATTTGACCCAGAAATTCAAGAAAATTAGGTTTAAAAATTATGTTATTTTGTGGATTGTTGTGTGAATGTTATTTGGACACTTAGGCAATTTAAAAAAAGTTTATATTTTCTTAAGAAATGGATAGATGTTTAGATCTTCTCATTCAATTTTGTAATTAGCTACAATTAGATAACTAACTAATTATATGCTTTAATTTCAGGTTATCCAAGTAAGATTGTTTCATATTTGTTTCAGAATGCTTCAATCTACAATAACTGAAAATTTCATTGAGTTCTCTTAATTTTTAAGAAAGTTATGGGCTTTTAACTGTTCCAGATCACAGCTTTTGAGTTAAGTCAATTGAAAGGCAATGGGGAACAAGATGCTAATTTCCGAGTATGAAAATGGCCATAACTTTCTTAATACCGAATATATGAAAGTGAATTAGGTGTCAAATTAAACTTCTTTTTATGCTTTATCTGATGGGATAAATTGCAGACTTGATTTTTAAAATCTCAAAATTTGTAACATTGCTAGGTAAAGTAAATAATATGTGAAATTACTGGTAATCGCTGTTGGAACTCAGAATAGATTGGCACGGTGGCGCAGCGGTAGAATTGCTGCCTCATAGCGAATGCAACACCGGAGAACAGGGTTCGATAGCGACTACGGGTGCTGTCTGTATGGAGTTTGTACGTTCTCCCCGTGACCTGCGTGGGATTTCTCCAAAATCTTCGTTTTCCTCCCACATTTCAAAGACGTACAGGTTTGTAGGTTAATTGGATTGGTAAATGTCAACATTGTCCCTAGTGGGTGTAGGATAGCGTTAATGTGCGGGGATCGCTGGTCGGCGTAGATCCGGTGGGCCGAAGGGCCCGTTTCCGCGCTGTGTCTAAACTAAATTAGTTCTGGCCGATATGAACAATAATCTTACTCTGTGGTGGCTCCATTAATGTCCAAGTACATAACTGATCGCATACTCATTCAACACCAAATCCGAGATTGAAGGAAGCAAAATCTGTGCTTGGTCTCGGCGATGTATATGAGCCCTCATCTTGAACAACAGATACATTTCGATGAGGTTGGCGGAGGTCCAGCTGAGCCTCTGCCTAACCTAAAAGGACCATCGGAGTCCCTGGACAGAGTACTCTGGACTAGTATAAATCGGTGACACCAAACGTAGACATAAACATAGAAAATAGGTGCAGGAGGAGGTCATTCAGCCCTTTGAGCCAGCACCGCCATTCATTGTGATCATGGCTGATCGTCCGCAATCAATAACCCGTGCCGTCTCCCTATATCCCTTGATTCCACTAGCCCCTGGAGCTCTATCTAACTCTCTCTTAAATCCATCCGGCGATTTGGCCTCCACTGCCCTCTGTGGCAGGGAATTCCACAAATTCTCTGGGTGAAAACGTGGTTTCTCACCTCAATCTTAAATGACCTCCCCTTTATTCTAAGACTATGGCCCCTGATTCTGGACTCGCCCAACATTGGGAACATTTTTCCTACATCTAGCTCGTCCAGTCCTTTTATAATTTTAAGATCCCCCTCATCCTTCTAAACTCCAGTGAATACAAGCCTAGTCTTTTCAATGTTTCGTCATATGACAGTCCTGCCATCCCAGGGATCAATCTCATGAACCTACACCACATTGCCTCAATCACAAAGATGTTCTTCCTCAAATTAGGAGACCAAAACTGTACACAATACTCCAGATGTGGTTTTACAAAGCCCTATACAACTGCAGAAGAACCTGTTTACTCCTATACTGAAATCCTCTTGTTAAATCCACATGTTGGAAGGCCAACATTCCATTAGCTTTCTTCATTGCCTGTTGTACCTGTGCACCAACTTTCAGTGGCTGGTGTACAAGGACACCCAGGTCTCGCTGCACCTCCCCCTTACCTAACCTAACCCCATTGTGATAATAATCTGCCCCCTTGTTTTTGCCACCAAAGGATAACCTCACATTTATCTATATTATACTGCATCGGCCACACATCTGCGCACTCACTCAACCTGTCCAGGTCAACCTGCAACCTCCTAACATCCTCCTCACAGTTCACACTGCCACCCAGCTTTGTGTCATCTGCAAACTCGCTAGTGTTGCTCCTAATTCCCTCTTCCAAATCATTGATATATATGGTAAACAGTGCGGCCCCAACACCGAGCTTTGCGCACTCCACTCGCCACTGCCTGCCATTCATACCCCCAATACCATGTGCTCTAATTTTAGTCACCAGTCTCCCATGCAGGACCTTATCAAAGGCTTTCTGAAAGTCTAGATACACTATATCCACTGGCTCCCCTTCATCCATTTTACTTGTTTAATTTTTACATTTTACATTTAATGTTACATTTTAATTCCAAAAGATTAGTCAAGCATGATTTCCCTTTGATAAATCCATGTTGATTTGGACTAATCCTTTTACTGCTATCCAAATGCCCCATTATTACCTCTTTAATAATTGACTCCAGCATCTTTCCCACCACCGAAGTCAGGCTAACTGGCCTGTAATTTCCTGCTTTCTCTCTCGCTCCTTTCTTGAAAAGTGGGATAACATTAGCTATCCTCCAATCCACAGGAACTGATCCTGAATCTGTTGAACATTGGAAAATGATCACCAATGCGTCCACTATTTCTAGAGCCACCTCCCTGAGGACCCTGGGATGCAGACCATTCGGCCCAGAGGATTTATCATCCTTCAGTCCCATTAGCTTACCCAATATTATTTCTCGCCAAATGAAAATTTCTTTCAGTTCCTCTACCCCCTTAAGCCTCAGTCTTCCAGTACATCAGCGAGATTGTTTGTGTCTTCCTTAGTGAAGACAGATCTGAAGTACCTAGGCGATTGTTTCGCTGAACACCTTCGCCCAGTCCACCTGAACCTACCTGATCTCATGGTTTGCTAAATACTAATTCTTCCCATTCCCACACAGACCTTTCTGTCCTCAGTCTCCTCCATTGTCAGAGGCTGAACCAAATTGAAGGAGCAGCATCTCATATTTTGCTTGGGCAGCTGACAGCCCAGTGGTATGAATATTGATTTCTCGAAGTTCAAGTAACCCCAGCCCTCCCTCGCTCTCTAGCCCTCCCCCACACAAGTTGCACCAGCTTCTCATTTTCACCCAACAAAAAAGCTAACTGTGGCCTTTTACTTTTATCATCATTACTTTTTTACATATCTTTCAGTCATTGTTCTTTTTCTCCCTACATCATCTTCTTTATCTCATGTTTCCCATTTCCGTGGCCTTCACTCAGAAGCATGGTCTCGACCCGAAACGTCACCCATTCTTTCTCTTCAGAGATGCTGACTGTCCTGTTGAGGTACTCCAGCTTTTTGTGCCTATCTTCGGTTTAAACCAGCATCTGCAGTTCCTTCCTATGCATTGACGGAAGTGATATGGTTAATGCTCAAGATGAGGGATCCTCAAATAACTGGTAGCCTTTTGACTAAATGAATGAATGAATAAGTTTATTGGCCAAGTATTCACATAGAAGGAATTTGCCTTGGTGCTCCGCCCGCAAGTGACAACATGACATACAGTGACAGCTAGGAACGACTCTTAAAACACCAAACATTAATAATAAAATATTATTGATCAAACATGTGAATTAAATAAAATATCAGAGCAATATAAATTTGCAGTAAAATACTATTATGAAATTATGATATTCCGGCATGTTACTCGTTTTTTCCATTTACTTGGCCACTGCTTCCTGACTCCTAGTGAAATCCGCTCTCTTGAAACTTGCCACAGGTGGGACAGGCCCTTTAGAGTTTCCGCCGCATCTAAAGGGCCTGTCCCACCAGCATGCGATTGCACGCTTGAGGCGTACGGCCTCGCGGGGCCGGTCCCACTTCAATTGGCGGAGGTGTATGGAGTTGTGCGGGGCTGGTCCCGACATTTGCATGGGGCTCCCAAAAATCTTGCACCGTCCGAAAATCCCGCGCGCCCACGGCCTGTCGGCCCGCAGGCGCATTGAGGGTGTACGCAGCGTCTCGATGTCGTATGCAGCGGAGAAGGTTATTGGATGCAACCTTCCCTCCATTGATGATCTGTACACTGCAAAGGGCCAGGAAGGGAGCGGGCAAGATCACCTCTGACCCCTCCTACCCTGGCCACAAACTCTTTGAATCACTTCCCTCTGGAAGACGACTCCGGACTGTCAAAGCTGCCACAGCCAGACATAAGAACAGTTTTTATCCATGAGTCGTTGCTCTACTCAATAGCCAAAAATCTGTAGCCTCCCTTTGATCTGGTATTTTGTTGGTTCACAAGTTTAATCAATGGTGTTTTATCATTAATGTTATCTTATTATTAATTATATTATGTTTTCTGAGCGACCCTTTAAGCAGGAGTCTTAAGAAGGGTCTCGACCCGAAATGTTGCCTATCTCCTTCGCTCCTTAGATGCTGCTGCACCCGCTGAGTTTCTCCAGCCTTTTGTGTACCCTCAAATACAAAGTACATCGGAACATTTTTGCAGCACAGCAGATATCCCGTTATTTTCATAACCACAGCTTTAGTTTTCCCGATGCAATATAGACTAAAGTGGACGAGCTTGAGGATCAGTTAGAAACTGGCAAGTATGATGTTGTGGGAATTACTGAGACATGGCTGCAAGAGGGTCAGGGCTGGGTACTGAATATTCAAGGGTATACCTCCTATCGAAAAGACAGACAGGTGGGCAGAGGGGGTGGGGTTGCCGTTGGTATCAAGAAGGAGTCTGAAGAAGGGTCTCGATCCGAAATGTTGCCTATCTCCTTCGCTCCTTAGATGCTGCTGCACCCGCTGAGTTTCTCCAGCCTTTTGTGTACCCTTGATTCTCCAGCATCTGCAGTTCCTTCTTTAACACTTTATATTGAACCAGGCGTAGTGATTGACAATGTACCCTGGGCCTGTTTGCGGAAATCGAGCATTTATACAGATCCAGTGTGGGTGGGAAACGATTGGCTTGCTACCGTTCTCTTGCCATTGCTTCCGTTCGTGTTAATAATGTTGCTCAACTCTGACATTCCTGCACATTTTAGTGGCCTGTCGGGTTCATAAGATGCTGAGGGGTCAGAAAAAGTGGGAGAGCAACTGTGACCCAGAGATGGAGAACAGAATGAGGTCCACAACCTTACTCTTCACTGTATCTGGCAGTGTCATCATTCTATCATCAATTACACAAATAGTATGTACCAATTAATGCACTGTAATATTTGAGTTACCATGCGCAATCATACAATTAAATTAACACAATACACGATAGATTTTAACATAAACATCCGCCACAGTGATCACCGTGATGGAAGGCAATGAAGTTTAGTCAGTCTTCCTACTTTTGCATATAGCGGAGCTGATCCCGGTAATTACGACTGTTCCGGATACATATGTTCACATTGCAGAGTCTACTTCTTCTTCTTTTGTGTGGCGTGCACAGCCTAAAGTTGTTCGACACCGTGTTCTATTTGATCTTCCGTTTGTGCACGTCGAGTTGATTGCATTAGTCGAAACAGGGCGGACCACGTGAAGGTTGCAATCTTCCACCCCATTGCAGAGCCGTTCTGACGGTATTAAGTTGCTGCACCAATATGTTTATTTATGCGATTACTCAGTCTATGTTTAGAGAGCAGCTGATCAACAGAGCGAAATATCCGTTAGCCTTAATGAATCAATTGATAAATAAACAACACAACTGAACAAGTAGAATTGTCTTTGTTATTTGAAAACGTAGCAACGGGGAGAGTTATTGGAATCAGAACCACAAGCAGAGAGAGGTATTCACGAAACCGGCGCATCTAACTGAGGCCGCCAATCATATGTGAAACTTCAGCTAATCCCACACAATTGCAGTTAATTTTCCCAATGTTCCCATTAATGCTCCACCTGACACTCTACTCCAATTATACCGCTCACAAAACAGTTTTTGGCAGCGTCTGATCCGCACACTTTTAAAATATATGAAATTTGACCAGTGGGAGCCACCCAATGGGTGAGCATAAACCCGAGGAGAACATGCAAACTCCATGCAGACAGCGTAGGTAGTGAGTGTCACTGGACCTGTGGGGCGGCTGCCATGCGGAACCATGATTACTGCGTTGGCATTGTATTGTTACTTCCGCTGGTAATGGGATGTAGGAAAAGGATTTGTTTGCCTGGTATCCAAACGACTCAGATAATACGATATATGGTTATAAACAAGCCATGCACTAGCATTACCTTCTTCCTAAAATCAATAAACAGAACTGCCCTGGCAGACCCACTGTTTCTTCGTGCTCGAGTCCCACTGAATTGATTTCCACATACCTCCATCCATCCTAATGTAGTGTAGACCAGCTGTATCTCGGTCTGGTTTGGGGACTGTAGAGCCTCCGACTGGAAGTCCGTGCAGAGAGTGGCGAGGACAGCGTAAAAAATCATCGGGACCTCTCTCTCCCCTCAATCGGGGATATTGCGACCAAACGTTGCGTGTCTAAGGCCAGCAGTATTATAAAAGACCCCACACATCTCCATCACAGACTGTTCACTCTGCCGCCCTCAGGAAAAAGATATCGCAGCATAAGGAGCAGAACATCAAGGTTCTGCAACAGCTTCTTCCCACGAGCCATCAGACTCCTGAATGCCATGTAATGGGCTGCCACCATTGTCTATTTATCATTTTATCCTTTTTATCCATTTTATCCATGTCTATCCTTCTGTTAATTTATCGTGTTGCACAGGGAGCCAAATGCAACGTAATTTCGTTTGGAACTGCATAGATTTCCTCAGATTAGGAGACCAAAACTGTACACAATACTCCAGGTGTTGTCTCACAAAGGCCCCGTCCAACTGCAGTAGAACCTTCCTGCTCCTATACGCCTTTTGCTATGAATATTAACATACCATTCGCTTTCTTCACTCCCTGCTGCACCTGCATGCCTAGTTTTAATGACTGGTGTACCATGACACCCAGGTCTCGTTGCATTTCCCCTTTTCCTAATCAGCCACCATTCAGGTTGGTATGGACTCTGTCAACAAGTATTTCCCCACCGGGAAGGCCTTAAACCCGTCTGTTTCTTCCTCGATTGTAGATCCAACCATTTTCCCTCTACCTACACTCTGCTCCGTCAAGTGGAGCCGGTCCTTACTCTCAACTTATTCTTCGACTCCTCCCACTTCCTCCAAATCCAAGGCATAGCCATTGGTACTCGCATGGGCCCCAGCTATGTCTGCCTCTTTGTTTGGTTTGTTGAACAATCCCTGTACCCGGCGTAGACTGGTCCTATCCCCTATCTCTATCTCCGCTACGCTGACATCTGAATCGGGGCTATCTCCTGCACCCATGCACATGGACTTCATTAATTTCACCTACTTGCTGCTGCTCTGGGTCTGACAGGCACCTCCTGTCAACGCGGCCGCTCCCAACAAGCCGCTCCGCTACTCGGGTTTCCCAGTTATTTGCAACAAACTATCTCCAGCTAAGCCGATCGGACGCCCATTTCACTCAAATGTCCCTCCCCAAAATTAGCAACTGTGAAATAGCAACCCTGTAACTTCTTCCCGATGATTTTTAAAATCCTTTGTCTGATAAAAAGCAGATTCTTACGCAGCAAGATTCCACTTCTCCCCTCGTCCTTCAGTTTTTCTGCAGCAGACCATACCAACAATCTTCTTGCTTCATGTTTATTTGCTGGACACATTCTCTAACTAAGCCTATGGTACGCCTGCTGCATGCGAATGCCCTGCTCCATGCGAATGTCCTGCTCCACAATTGTAAAAAAACAAACAGATTCTTACTTGTAGCAAGTGGCACTAATGCCTGTGGTGATTAAGTGCTTTGAGAGGTTGATTCTGGCGCAAATCAACTCCTACCTCGACAAAAACCTGGACCCACTGCAGTGTGCCTACCGCCACAACAGATCAACGGTGGATGCGATCTCGCTGGCTCTCCACTTTGCTCTGGACCACTTGGACAACAAAAACTCATATGTCAGGCTGTTATTCATTGATTACAGCTCGGCATTTAATACAATCATCCCCTCCAAGCTGGTTACAATAGACACTAGACAATAGGTGCAGGAGTAGGCCATTTGACCCTTCGAGCCAGCACCGCCATTCAATGTGGTCATGGCTGATCATCCCCAATCAGTGCCCCGTTCCTGCCTTTACCCTATATCCCCTGACTCCGTTATTTTTAAGAGCCCTATCTAGCTCTCTCTTGAAAGCATCCAGAGAACCTGCCTCCACCGCCCTCTGAGACAGATAATTCCACAGACTCACCACTCTCTGTGAGAAAAAGTGTTTCCTCGTCTCCGTTCGAAATGGCTTCCTCCTTATGCTTAAACTGTGGCCCCTGGTTCTGGACTCCCCCAACATTGGGAACATGTTTCCTGCCTCTAGTGTGTCCAAGCCCTTAACAATCTTATATGTTTCAATGAGATCCCCTCTCATCCTTCTAAACTCCAGAGTGTTTAAGCCCAGCTGCTCCATTCTCTCAACATATGACAGTCCCGCCATCCCAGGAATTAACCTTGTAAACCTACGCTGCACTCCCTCAATAGGAAGAATGTCCTTCCTCAAATTAGGAGACCAAAACTGCACACAATACTCTAGATGTGGTCTCACTAGGGCTCTGTACAACTGCAGAAGGACCTCTTGCTCCTATATTCGACTCCTCTTGTTATAAAGGCCAACATGCCATTCGCTTTCTTCACTACCTGATGTACCCGCTTGCTTACAAGGACCCCTAGATCCAGTTGTACTTCCCCTTTTCCAAACCTAACGTCATTTAGATAGTAATCTGCCTTCTTGTTTTTGCTACCAAAGTGGATAACCTCACATTTATCCTCATTAAACTTGATCTGCCATGCATTTGCCCACTCCCCCAACCTGTCCAAGTCACCCTGCATTCTTATAGCATCCTCCTCACAGTTCACCACTGCCACCCAGCTTTGCGTCATCCGCAAATTTGCTAATGTTACTTTGAATCCCTTCCCAAATCATTGATGTATATTGTAAATAGCTGAGGTCCCAGCACCGAGCCTTGCGGTACCCCACTAGTCACTTCCTGCCATTCTGAAAGGGACCCGTTAATCCCTACTCTTTGTTTCCTGTCTGCCAACCACTTCTCTATCCATGTCAGCACTCTACCCCCAATACCATGTGCCCTAATTTTGCCCACTAATATCCTATGTGGGACCTTATCAAATGCTTTCTGAAAGTTCAGGTACACTACATCCACTGGCTCTCCCTTGTCAATTCTCCTAGTTACATCTTCCAGAAGATTAGTCAAACATGATTTCCCCTTCGTAAATCCATGCTGACTCGGATCGATCCTGTTACCTCTATCCAAATGTGTGGCTATCTCATCTTTTATAATTTACTCCAGCTTCTTCACCACCACCGATGTCAGGCTAACTGGTCTATTATTCCCCGTTTTCTCTCTCCCGCCTTTCCTAAAAAGTAGGATAACATTAGCTACCCTCTACTCCACAGGAACTACCTTAAGGACCCTGGGATGCAGACCATCAGGCCCTGGGGATTTATCAGCCTTCGGTCCCATCAGTCTATCCAACACAATTTCCTGCCAAATGTGGATTTCCTTCAGTTCCTCCATCACCCCAGATCCGCTGGCCCACTACTGTACCAGGAAGATTGTTTGTGTCCTCCTTAGTGAAGACAGATCGAAAGTACCTGTTCAACATCTGCCATTTCCTTGTTCCGCATAAGAAATTGACCTTTTTCCGTCTTCAAGGGTCCAACTTTTGTCTTAACTATTTTATTCCTCTTCACACACCTAAAGAAGCTTTTACTGTCCTGCTTTATATACTTGGCTAGCTTACCTTCGTACCTCATCTTTTCTCCCCGTATTGCCTTTTTGGTTATCAATTGTTGTTCTTTAAACATAACCCAATTCTGTTGCTTCCCTCTCATCTTTGCTACGTTGTACTTCTTCGCTTTAATTTTTATACTGTCCCTGACGTCCCTGGTCAGCCATGGTCGTCCCTTTCTCCCATTGGAATCTTTCTTCCTGCTAGGAATGAACTGATCCTGCACCTTCTGTATTAATCCTAGAAACACCTGCCATTTTTGTTCCACTGTCATCCCTGCTCAACCAAGCTCTCAGATTTGGGTCTCTGCGCATCCCTCTGCAATTGGATCCTCGACTTCCTCATTCAAAGACCACAGACTGTTCGTATTGGTGGAAATGTGTCAGCGTCGATAACAATCAGCACGGGAGCACCTCAAGGCTGCGTGCTCAGCCCCCTGCTGTACTCACTATATACTCATGACTGCGTAGCCGTTCACAGTGCAAACTCCATCATCAAGTTCGCTGACGACACCACAGTTGTGGGACATATGGGGACGAGTCAGAGTATAGAAGTGCGATCGATCGACTGACCAAATGGTGCCAGCACAATAACCTGGTCCTCAACACCAGCAAAACCAAGGAACTGATTGTGGACTTTGGAAGGGGTAGGTTGGGGACCCACAGTCCCGTTTATATCAACGGGTCGATGGTGGAGAGGGTCAAGAGTTTCAAATTCCTGGGCGTGCATATTTCTGAAGATTTCTCTTGGTCCGAGAACACTGATGCAATTATTAAGAAAGCACATCAGCGACTCTACTTCCTGAGAAGATTGCGGAGACTCGGTTTGTCAAGGAGGACTCTCTTTAACTTCTACAGGTGCACAGTAGCGAACATGCTGACCGGTTGCATCGTGGCTTGGTTCGGCAACTTGAGCGCCAAGGAGCGGAAAATACTACAAAAAGTAGTAAACACTGCCCAGTCCATCATCGGCTCTGACCTCCCTACCATCGAGGGGATCTATCGCAGTCGCTGCCTCAAAAAGGCTGGCGGCATCATCAAGGACCCACACCATCCTGGCCCCACACTCATCTCCCCGCTACCTTCAGGTAGAAGGTACAGGAGCCTGAAGACTGCAATGCCCAAGTTCAGAAACAGCCACTTCCCCACAGCCATCAGGCTATTAAACTCAACTGAAACAAATCTCTGAACATTAATAGACCATTATTAGTTTATTTGCACTTTATTTGCTTATTCATTGATGTGTATACAAGGTTAAGAAGGTTCAACTGTTGGGTATAAATGCAGGAATAGCAAGATGAATTCAACAGTGGCTGAATGGGAGAAGCCAGAGGGTAATGGTGGATGGCTGTTTGTCGGCTTGGAGGCAGGTGACTAGTGGGGTGCCTCAGGGATCTGTGTTGGGTCCTTTGTTGTTTGTCATGTACATCAATGATCTGGATGAAGGGGTGGTAAATTGGATTAGTAAGTATGCAGATGATACCAAGATAGGGGGTGTTGTGGATAATGAAGAGGATTTCCAAAGTCTACAGAATGATTTAGGCCAGTTGGAAAAATGGGCTGAAAGATGGCAGATGGAGTTTAATGCTGATAAATGTGAGGTGCTACACCTTGGCAGGACAAATCAAAATAGGACGTACATTGTAAACGGTAGGGAATTGAAGAATACAGTTGAACAGAGGGATCTGGGAATAACCGTGCACAGTTCCTTGAAGGTGGAATCTCATATAGATAGTGTGGTAAAGAAAGCTTTTGGTATGCTTGCCTTTATAAATCAGAGCATTGAGTATAGAAGCTGGGATGTAATGTTAAAATTGTACAAGGCATTGGTGAGACCAAATCTGGAGTATGGTGTACAATTTTGGTCGCCCAATTATAGGAAGGATGTCAACAAAATAGAGAGGGTACAGAGGAGATTTACTAGAATGTTGCCTGGGTTTCAACAGCTAAGTTACAGAGATAGGTTGAATAAGTTAGGTCTTTATTCTCTGGAGCGCAGAAGGTTAAGGGGGGACTTGATAGAGGTCTTTAAAATGATGAGAGGGATAGACAGAGTTGATGTGGACAAGCTTTTCCCTTTGAGAATAGGGAAGTTTCAAACAAGAGGACATGACTTTAGAATTAAGGGACAGAGGTTTAGGGGTAACATGAGGGGGAACATCTTTACTCAGAGAGTGGTAGCGGTGTGGAATGAGCTTCCAGTGGAAGTGGTGGCGGCAGGTTCGTTGGTATCATTCAAAAATAAATTGGATAGGCATATGGATGAGAAGGGTATGGAGGGTTATGGTATGAGTGCAGGCAGGTGGGACTAAGGGAAAAAAGTTGTTCGGCACGGACTTGAAGGGCCGAGATGGCCTGTTTCCGTGCTGTAATTGTTATATGGTCATATGGTTATATGGTATACATTTATATAATGGTGTATGGAATCAATGATATGTTCTGTATTCATGCCTACCATATTCTGTTGTGCTGAAGCAAAGCAAGAATTTCATTGTCCTATCTGGGACACCTGACAATAAACTCTCTTGTCTGAAGAAGGGTCTCGACCCGAAACGTCGCCTATCTCCTTCACTCCTTAGATGCTGAATTTCTCCAGCTTTTTGTGTAACTCTCTTGACTTGACATGGCTCTTGTCTTCTCACTCTGCCGACAGTTCTTGCGGCAGAGACACTCAACAGAAACAATAAGACAGAGGTGAGGGCTGGCCAAAGTCAGACAAGGTATAATTGGATTTTGTTGAATGGGTCGTTGATTGCCTGAGCGATGGGATAAGCTACAAAGACAAGAGCTGGAAACGGTCCAACGAGGGTGCAAACGTAAGGCGGGGGGGGGGGGGCAGGGTGTGATTCGGGCCAATAACAGGATAGTGGTAGAATTGGCTGAGGACCGGGACGGAGACCATAGGATGGGTGGAGTATAGAGGATAACAGAGAAATGCTATAACATGCTCACAGGCATGTGTGGGGAGCGTATCATTAATTATTTGAAAATATATATCTTTATTTATTAGAGGTACCGTAAGTTACATCAGTGTACACCCTTATATTGTATTACAGTCATTGTACCCCTTAATTTTTTTTAAGACTTTAGAAAAGAGAGAAATGAGAGAGAAATACCAGCAAAGAAAGTAGAAAAGTGAAAAAGAGATGTGAAAGTGCACCTTATCCTTGTAATAGATTTATAAATGCAGACCACATCTTATAGAAACGGTGTGATTTTCCTGCTAGTCGGAGTTTCATATCTTCCAAGTGTAGTGTTTCGAACATAGTTGAAATCCACATATTAATTGTTGGTATAGGAGAATGTTTCCAGAATTTTAAGATTAGCTTTTTTTCCAGTTATTAAGCTATATTCAAATAGAGTCTTTTGAAACACATATAATTCAGGGCTATCTTCCGATATCCCGAAAATAAACCAGTCTGCTTTTGGAGTCAGTTTTATTTTAAATATTTTTGTGAAAATTTCAAAAATGTCAGTCCAAAATGTTTGAATTTTTGTACAAAAGACAAATGAGTGTGCTATATTAGCTTCTTGACATTGACATTTATCACATTTAGGAGAGACGTTGGGAAAAAGTTTACTTATTTTAGTTTTTGAATAGCATAATCTGTATAAGATTTTAAATTGTATTAAGGTGTGTCTTACATTAATTGAACATTTATGCACGTTTAATAAATATTCTTCCCACCTTTCTTTGGGAATTTTTATACTTAATTATTTTTGCCAGTCTCTCCTGATACCATCTGTCGTTGGTATTTCTACATTTAGAATAATATTATATATATATATATATTTGCTTTGCTGATTCTTCCTTTGTATTCATTACTTCTTCCAGTAAGTCTAGAGGCATATTGCGATAATCTTGTGCGTATTTTTTCAGATAGTCGCAGATTTGGAAATATTTAAAATACTGATTGTTTCCCAAATTGTATTTTAGTTGTATTTGTTCAAATGATAATAGTTTTCCCAATTCATACACATCTCCGAAGATTTTAATTCCAGCTCTTTCCCATTGTATAAATCCTTTATCTATAGTTGAAGGTCTAAATGAGGGGTTTTTACCGATAGGAGATAAGAGAGATAAATTTCTTAATTTAAATTGTGTTTTATTTGTTTCCAAATTCGAATTGTACTGTATATAATTGGATTATTGTTGTAATTTATATTATTCATCGATATTGGAGAGAGAAGGATTGCTCCAATATTATAAGGAGAGCAAACCTCTTTCTCCATAATCGTCCAATCCGGTTGCTGGGGAGAGTTATCCTGCAATTGGATCATGTTTCTGATATTTACAGACCAGTAGTAATACATCAAGTTGGGGAGTGCTAATCCCCCTACTACTTTGGGTTTATTCAGATGAGCTGTTTGTATTCTGTGGGATTTATAATCCCAAATAAAATTTGTGATATCTGAGCCCAGTTTTTAAAAAAACCTTTTGGGTAAATATATTGGAATAGATTGGAACAGGTATAAAATTTGTGGTAGAAAAATCATTTTTATAGGATTTATTCGGTCTATTAAGGACATCGGAAGCGTTTTCCAAAATTTCATCAAGTTATATAGTTTCTTAAGTAGAGGGTTATAATTTTCGTCAAACATATCTTGATATCTTCTAGTAATTTCGATGCCCCAAGTATTTAAAAATTTCCGTAGCTATTTTGAAAGGAAACTGTAAAAGATGCGTTGTGTCTTTCGGTTTTATTGACATGATTTCACTTTTATTCCAATTTATTCTATATCCTGAGAATGATCCGAAGTCCTCTATCAATTTTAAAATATTTGGTATGGTAATACGAGGTTTTGTGATGTACAATAGTACATCGTCAGCGTATAGTGATATTTTATTGTTGGAATATTTTGTTTTATATACATGGATATTCAGATGAGTTCTAATTGTTTCCGCTAGGGGTTCAATTATGTGGGCAAATAACAATGGTGGTAATGAACATCCTTGCCTATTACCCCTTGACAAATGAAATTTCGTCGATAAATTATTGTTAGTTAATATCCTGCCCGTTGGCTTATTATATAGTAATTTAATCCATAGAATAAAATTCTCTCTCAGTTGAAATTCTTGCACTACCCTGACCATGTATTCCCATTCGACCTGATCGAATGCTTTCTCTGCATCCAATGATATGAGTGATAGTTTTTGATCTTCCGTTTGGTGTGAATGCATTATATTGAGCAGACGTCTCAAATTATTAAATGATTGTCTCTTAGGGATAAACCCCGTTTGATCCAGATGTATTAATTTACTAGCATATTTACTTAGTCTTCTAGCTAGTATTTTCGCTAATATTTTTTGATCTGTGTTTAACAACGCAATAGCTCTGTATGATCCAGGTTCTTCCACACCTTTATCTTTCTTAAGTATTAGTGTGATCATGGATTCTGCTAGTGTTTCAGGTAGTATTTGTTCTTTGAAGGCATAAGTATACATTTTCTGTAGGCGGGGGGGGGGGGGGGGGGGGGGTGGGGGGGGGGGGTAAATATGTCATAAAACCTTTTATAGAATTCATTACTAAATCCGTCGGGACCTGGTGTTTTTCCATTTTTTAATGAGATTATTGTTTCTTCTATTTCCTTATTTGAGATTTGTGCTCCCAATTCCTCTTGTTCCTGCAACTCTAATTTAGGAAGGTTACAATTATCCAAGAACTCTGTAACTTTGTTGGTGTCCATTATCGTTTTAGATGTATACAGATTCTCGTAAAATTGTGCAAATCTTTCATTAACATCACACGGCAAGTTCAATATTTCCCCTTTGTCTGATTTAATCTTTAAAATTGTGTGATCCTTTTCTCGTTTTTTCAACTGACGTGCCAGAAGTTTGTGGGGCTTATCCCCAAATTCAAAGTGTTCCTGTCTTGTAATTTGTAATAATCTTATGACTTTCTCCGATAATAACTTATTTAATTTGAATTTCAGTATTATTATTCTATTATGTTTATCCGTAATGGGGTCTTTAGCGTTTTCTATGTCCAGTTGTCTAATGTATTCTTCTAATTGTCTTTGTTCGTTCTTATTTTTCTTATTTTGAAAAGCTTGATATGAAATTATCACGCCTCGAATAAATGCTTTGAAAAATTCCCATAATAGCGTAGGTGATATGTCTGGCGTGTCGTTTATTTTGAAAAAAATGTCCTTTTGCTCTTTTATATATGTACACCCTTGCGGGTCTTTTAAAATTTGAGGATTGTACCTCCAAATCGGTTTATTCTTAGTCATTCCTTCCAGTTTTAGAAAAAAGGTTATTGGGGAGTGATCTGAGATCATATTTATGTAGTATTTTTGTTTAGAAGTGTGGGGTATTAGTTTTGTATCCACCAGGAAATAATCTATTCATGAATATGTCTTGTGTACCATAGAATAGAACGAGTAATCCCAGCCGGTCGGATTTGCAATCCTCCAGACATCTGTTATGTTTGTGTTTTTTATGTATGTGTTTAGAAGTTCGCTAGTTTTGGATTTCGTAATACCTCTTTGTTTTTGATTAGATTTATCTAAGTAAGTGTCTGAGACACAGTTAAAGTCTCCGCCGATTATGACATTTTGGTAGTTATATTCTGCAATTATATTCACCATTTTATTGAAAAAGTGCGGGTTGTCAAAGTTGGGCACATATATGTTTACCAAGGTAATTGGGGCAGCATGGATCTCCCCGGTAACTATCAAATATCTCCCGTCCTTATCTGTTAAGGTATTTGTGGGTTTAAATGGAATGCCTTTGTGAATAATAATAGACGTTCCTCTAGATTTCGACGTGTATGACGAGTGAAAGGTTTGTCCTATCCAGTTCGCCCTCAATCTAGCTTGGTCTTGAAGTTTAAGATGGGTCTCTTGTAAAAAGGCAATATCTATGTTGGATGCTTTCAGCTCAGCTAGAATCTTACCCCTTTTAATGCGTTCGTTAACACCCCTAATGTTCCAACTACAAAATGAGATTCCTCCCAGTTTATTTTGGTTATCGTCTTGCATTTTGAATAGATTTAATACTTCTGTGTTTTGCGGTGCATTCATACCTCAAGTCTTTAGATATAGGGGGATCATTTACCCTACAATGTTCAGTTAGTAGATTCCCTTTGCGATACTCCTTGAATAAAAAAAACACACATGTGATTAAATGTGAAAATGATTAAAAAAAACTAATACAAGTGAGAATACAGTGTCCGAGCTTGTTGGCACCGTAACAAGTGACCCGCCTGTAGGTGGGAAAAAGCATTTTATTGACTTCCGTGTAGATATTAAACAAACAAATAGCTCCGCTCCCTCAATTAATCATAACATACTGGAACGGGACCGGTTTAAATATCAGATGTATAGTACCCATTTACAGAATATATGTCCATTTCCTCGGTATTTCCAGATATAACTATCATTTTTATCTACTTAGCGTGTTAAGTATATTTTAACCTCAGAAATCATCAACTGTTGGTTGAAGAGGTTAATCTGGAACTGGGCCAGGAGCTCGCCTCTGCCCCTCACGACCCGGTTATAAATCTACTTGAGAATTCTTAGGTTAAATTAAAATGTTAATTTGAAAATCCCCATTTCTGCAGTTCTGATTAGCATTCATTACTGTTTCTATGTTAATATTCTATGTTAATATTGTTAAGGATGTTAATGCTATACCATTTAGGTTATTGATTAGATCTCATATCCAACAGTAATAGCTAAGCCCAGTCTGTTGATGAGCTCTTCTTTTTGGTGGTTATATTTTTCCAGCTTCTCTTGGAACAGAGTGTGTCCTTGAGTTAGCATTCCGCCGTTAAGACGTCTAGACAAAATTCCTTCTTTGGGCAGTGTGCCACCATTCTGGGTGCAATAGTAAAGAGAGAGAGTGTCCAAAATGTCCAACCTTTCCAGCCAGTCCTTCTGTTCCACGATGGTTAGAGCATATTTGTACGCCTCCTCGGGATTTGTGAACGATTTTTGCTGTTCCTTGAAGGAAATGCGCATTCTAGCTGGGTAGTAAACACCATATTTGACCTCCTTATATCCTTGGAGCGCCTGCTTTGCCTTAGAGAACTGATTTCGCTTTTGCATGATTTCATAAGGATAATCCCTGAAGATTTTAAAAGTAATTACACCATACACCAGGGGCACACCATATTTGATATTCCTCATAACCACTTCCATGTCCGCAATGTCCCTGAATTTCACAATAATCTGTCGTGTACGTTCTGAGCCATCCTGAGATTTGTGTTTGAATCTAGGAACCCGGTGTGCTACTTCAAATTTTGGTAGGTTAGGGAGCTTAAGAGCTTCTTTGATTAATCCCGCAGTTAAGTCGCAAATGTTATCTTTCTCGGCTCCCTCTGGTACACCAACTAATCTTAGGTTATGACGGCTCGAATGAGCCTCGAGATCCAGACATTTGTCTGAAACTTTAGCCAGCTGAGTCACCATGCGTTGTGTAGCAAGGTCTTGTTCTGACCTCACCTTCTTCATCTCCTCCACCATTCTTGCCATCTCACCCTCCATCTCGTGCATTGTTAACATACAGGTTGATACAGTGTCCAGCACATCGCCGAACTTCTTCGTGGTGTCTTCTTCACCCTTTTCTCAATTTTCACCGATAGTTCATCTCTCACATCGTCAATTCGTTTACTAATAGTGCCAATCCAATCCTTCACAGACTCAATAACATTCTGATTACAAGAAGTCATATTTAGCATCAGCTTTTCTATCTGTTCCATCATAACTCCCATCATGTGTCCCATCTTTTTTCCATCCACCTTTACATCTTTCAGTTCACTTACTGAAAGCTTTAATTCTTCAAATTCTTTGTCCTTGACCAAATCTGTTTTAGATCTAGTAGTCATATCGAAAAGCACCTTTTCTTCAGAAGCCACTTCAAAATAAATCTGCAGGCTTCGTCTGACTTCCCCAGGAATGTTTTGTAACTGTTCTCTGAGTGCTCTTACCAGGGGAAGAATGTTTCACTTAAAGTGCTTTATGTCTCCGTTAAATTCACAGCGCTTACTGCTGATGCCATCAGCACGACGTCCAGAGGCTCCGGTAAGTTTTTAAATCAGTCCCGACCTGTAGACCCGGTTTTAACGCGAAAAATCGCGAATTTTAGGGAGTGGAGCTATGTGCAGCGTCTGTTAAGGTAACATGGCGCCACCGGAAGTCTCCTATCATTAATTGATCAATTATAATATTTAGTGTGGAAATATACACTTCGGACCATGTAGTCCATGCGCTGACCGTCGATCACCTGGTCACACTAGCGCTATCGTACCCCACATTCGTGTCCACTCCCAGCATCCCACATACAGTTTTACAGAGGCCATTTAACCTCTAAACGACAACTTGGAACGTGGGTGGAAACTGAAGCACCAGCAGGAAATTACACGATCACACAGAGAAGTGGAAACACCCCCAACCCCTCAGCACCCAAGGCCCAGAGTCGTTGTCGGTTTGAGGCAATAACTCGATCAGCTGCGTCACATCTCGCCTGATCCAGATTCAGCCTTGCTTCAGTTGGCCTTGCTCAAGATTCCAGTTTATGTAGCCTTTGATGCGCGCTTCCTCGGAAACAAGATGCTCCGAATATATACCGAATTCTTGTCTCTCATTTTATATGGTTCTATCAGGATCCATAATTACTCGTGAATAACTAGTACATGGGCACAGATACATATATCAATGGCGAACTCTGCAATGAATCTCGCACAGGTGTAACAGGATGCGAGGAGCGAACCTGAAATACCTGGGGGAAACATGCGCTGTCAAACTTCTCACAGACAACACTTCAGGTCAAGATCGAACCCTGTTCTTTGTCTCTGTGAGGCAGCACCTCTGCAAGATGTGTAGTAAATAAAAGCTCCCCTTTCCTTGGTTAAACTTCAATATATATATATATTTTTTTTTTTAATTTTTATTTATTAGAAGCAGTGTACAAACATGTAACCAGCGGCATATGACATAATACAGTTATTGTACAGCTTCAATTTTATTTTTAGCTATAGTTAAGAGAAAATAAGAGAGAGAAAGCAAGAGGGAGAAAGCGTGGATGTGCAAGGATAGAACCGCTAGACTAAAATGGCCAAAGAATGAGTTAGTAAAATAAATAAGGAAGACGGAGAGAAATAAAAAAGCAAAAACAGAAACAAAAGGTGATGATATACCTGCCTCGCATCCCTTCCCACCCATTACCCAACACGTAATTAGATTTGACTCCAAAGTTGTGTTCTTGGTTCTTGGTTACTTGGTCCTCCAAAATATTCCAACTCAAATTTAAACTAGAGGTGGTGAAGGGAGGGGTTTAGCCAGAGAGGGTTATTGGGAAGAAAGTGCCACTTTAAATTTAGTTGCATCTGGCTGGGTAACTGTGGCTTGGTGGAGATTATTCCGTGCTTTAATAGTGCGTGGAAAGAACGAATTGTTGTACACGTCTGTCTTTGAGGCTGGGACCACAATTTGGATCGAATGCCCTCGTCTGCTCCTAATTGGTTTGGGGTTGGTGTAGGTCTTGTGATCTATGTCTAGCTGACCATTTAACATTTTGTAAAAACAGGTCAAACGGTGAGCTTCACGTCTGTCTTGGAGAGGGTTCCACCCCGCCCAGAGAATTCACAAGTTTGGTGACACTCGCTTCTTTCTGGTAGGTGTTAGTAACAAATCGAGCGGCCTGTCTTTGGACACGTTCGATGGATGAAATCCTTGTAATAAATCAATGAATGGTGTCCATGTCTTCGAAACATGCTCTGATTTTTTCTCTTAAGACGAGCCTAATATTTTCAAGTTGTAGCGTCTCAGACATGTTCGTAATCCACATTTTAAGAGTAGGGACCGATGCATGTAAACTTTAATATTACCCCGATTTTAAACCAGTTAATGCCATGAGCATTCGAAGGGATACTTACAAATTTCCTAATTGCTGACTAATTTTTCCACCGTTCATTGTTAAAAAAACATACCTTCTTATATCTTACCGAACCTCTGGAGAAGACTACTATAATGCGAGCTTTCCATAACATGTCTAAAACGTAATTAAAGTTCTAATCTACATTTTCCATCCATAAATCTTTATATAATTCACATATAATTCGAGTATACTTGATATGTTTGACTCCATGTGCTTCTGATCCTGCTGCAACTGAGATTTACATTGTACGTGTACCTCAGCGAAGGTAAATTTGTCAATAAATTTGGAAGGTCACAATCCTTTAAACTATTACATGTTTTCCTTTCAGTTAAATACATCTGAAATCTTAGAATGTTGTATATATTCTTTTCTGTACTCGTCTATGACTCAGTGACGTAATCCTGTCCTTGTATTACAAGTAGGCACTTGGCCCTGGTGTGGCTTCACACTGCCCTCTGAGGATTGGCCCGTTGGCAGTAGAAGTAGACGTTGATTGGGTGGGCGTAGGCCAAGGTTACCAGGGCGATGAACGCGATGTTAATCTGAAGCAGAAGGGAGATAAGGATCAATGAGCGGGTGGAATGAAGAGACACAGCAATCTGGACCACACACCGGGTCACAGGATGGTGGGACTACTTTTCAATGCCCCGTGCCACTCCGAACATGGAACATAGAAATGGACATGAGACAGAGTAAATAAGAGACACTGTTTCCCGAAACTAGAACTGAATGAAAACACATCAGTCCCAGTAGCTGAACATAGCACATGGGACATTACAGGGGAAGGCACTTCAGCCAACAGTGGCCGTGCTGAACATGACGCCGTTAAACCAACCTCTGGCTGCGCGGAATCCACACCTCTCCGTTCCCTGCATATCCACGTGCCTCTCTAAATGTTTGAACGGTACTACCTTTTAATTCAGACGGGAGTCAATGTCTGGACCGAGCTGTCAGAGGAAGCTACAGTACCGGATACAATTACAGACAAACACAGTTGGACAAATTTGGAGGGATATGGGGCAAATGCAGGCGAATGGAACTAACCCAGTAAGGCAGAATGGGATTCTGTATTCGCTACCATCCAGGGCAGCGTGTTCCACACGGTCCCCGCCCATCCTTCGTGTAAAACAACTTGCCCCGCACATCTCCCTTGAATTTCCATCCTCTCACGTTCAAGCCATGTCCTGTGCGTTCCGCACGAAATGTACGGCAACGCCTGCACATGCGAAACCCACAGTTTCCCAAGTAGTACGATTCCAAGCAGCAGGGGTTAATCTAGTTCTGTTTTGAAACTGCTGCTAAATTTCTTCCCATCACTCTATCACGAAAATCAGCAAATCTTCCAAATCAGCACCGCTCGTTAGCATCTCTGCATCATCCAGCTATGCAGCACAGAAATGAGCCATTCGGCCCCCTGCCCATGACGACCTAGTTGGTTTACGGGGCTAGTCCCATTTGCCGGCAATTGGCCCACAACCCTCTAAATCCTTCATATCTGCACATCGATCCAAACGTGTTTGAAAAGCCGTCTTGATACAATTTAAAGTACTACATAGATTACATTATTCCAAATCAAAATTACATAGAATTTTTTCAAATATACCAGCCATATGTGATAAATGTCAATATTTAGAAGCTAATCTAACGCACTCATTCACAAACTGTATAAAAATTATGACCTTTTGGGCAGAATTTTTTAAGATAATCTCGAATGTTGTTAATACAAATTTGCTTCCTGACTCAAAATTAATAATATTAGGAATATTAGATCAATTAATAACAATAAATCAAATAATTTTTATTGATTACAGTTTAATAATTGGGAAAAAAACTTATATTGAAATTTTGGAAGGGTCCTACATCCCCCACAATTAAAATGTGGATCACTGAAATGTCGGAGACACTTCATCTTGAAAGATTAAGACTTGTCCTTCTGGGCAAGTTGGATCAATTCAGAGGGATATGGTCTCCATTTATTGAATATTTCAAGGGTCAAAGTGGTTCGGTGCGAGAACCTGACTGATGCCTGAACGAAGAAATAGACGCTGATTTACATATAATAACCCATGATATATCTGCAATGATGTACAAACTGCTTAATACTTCATTCATTTTTCTGAATCTCTATCTTTATTTTATTTTTCTCTTATATTTCCTATCTATATAAAAAATGAAAAACTCATAGAAGTGCAAATTAGAAATAATTGTTAATATTAATAATATTAAGCATGTATTTGACATGTATATCCTTATCTTGGTATGTACTTACTTCTAATAAAAAATATTTAACAAAAAAAAAAGAAAAGCCGTTATTATATCCGATTGTGCAACTTCCTCTGGGAGGTCGTTCCAGGTACTGAGTGAAAATGTCACGTCCACGGTCCCGCATGAGTATTTTCCCTGTCATCTTGTGCCTAAATAACCCATAGCTTTTGAATCCTCCACTCATGGAAAAAATTCTGAACGTACATTTCATCCATGTTTTCGTGTTCTTGCATATCTCAATGAGGTCACCCCTCAGCCTCATCGGCTCCGAAAAGGAAATCTTAACATTATCTAAACGATAATTTAAGTCATTAAGACCATCTAACAAGTTTATGAATCTCTCCTGCTTCTTTTCTAACTTAATCACATTACTCATCTAGTTTCGTGCGCGCTAATATGAACTTTCACGCGGCGCAGACAACGTGAATGTATATTTATATCAATGAGATTTTCGAGTTGGAAGGACTATCAGAGACTTCAGACTCGCAAGCCCAGGCTGTTTCGTTCCTGGACTTCGATCTCTGCCCCCCCCCCGGACACCCAGAAAGCCTCTGCAATCACCAGAAATCAGTCTCCTCATTTACACCCCGAAACGGTTTTAACGGTTGAGGTTGTCTATGTCTAGCCTTAAAACCATCTCTTCTCTAAGGTAAAGAGAACTAGCTCTGTCAGTATCCCCAGGGTTATCTCTCGTCATTACCTCTCCATCCTTACAAGAGCTTTCCGATCCGCCTTACAGTACGGATATGGGAATATGACACAATATCCTAGCTGGGAGTCTACCTCTTTGTTGCTGTATTTCCACCCATCTCTCCGGATGGTAGGTAGGAGAGTTTTTGGACTTCTGCTACTTACATACAGCGGATTGTGCTGCAACGGACCGTTAACTAGGATGAGGCAAGGATACTGCAACAGAGAGATCACAGCGCCCAGGGCCATTGTTATCCCATAGAGTTTCCCGAAGTGACATGGCGGGAAGCTGTCGAGAAGAAAAGAAGGAATACAAATTATTGCAGCCAATACATTTCACAATAACAGGCGGTTTGGTCCAACATCGAGTTTGTATTGACACGCGTCGACATACAGCCCGAAACAGGCCACTTGGCCAAACAGGACCATGCCTCCCTGACCTGGTTACGAATGTTCCTGCCAGATACCTCTCGAAAAGTGAATCTGAATATAAATGTTCCCAACCATGCACCTGCCCAAATATGTATTAAAGCTTGTACTTGTACCTGCGCCTGCGATTTCCCCTGGCAGCCGTTTCGCACCCCACCCTCTATGTGGAAATAAGTTGCCCATTAGGTTTTTATTTAATGTGTAAGAAGGGCCTACAGATGCTGGTTTCAACTGAATTATAGGCACTAAAAGCTGAAGTAACTCACTCCGTCCATCAGCATCTCTGAAGAAAAGGAATAGGAGGCATTTCAGGTCGAGACCCTTCTTCAGACGGAGCGTCAGTAGAAAGAGACACGAGAGATATAGACGGGGATGGAGAGAGACAAAGAACAAATGAATGAAACATATGTCAAAAAGTAACGATGACAAAGGAAACATGCCATTGTTAGTTGTTTGTTTGGTGGGAACGAGTACAGAAAATGAGAGTCAACAAAACAACTTTGAAGCTGGTACAACGTGTGTGAGGGATGGATGGAGAGAGATTGGATGCAGAGGTTACTTAAAGTTAGAGAAATCGAGATTCATCCAATTGGGCTGTAAGCTGCCCAAGCGAAATCTGAGATGTGCTCCTCCAATTTGCGTTTGGCTTCACTTCGGCAATGGAGGTCTAGGACAGAAAGGTCGGTGTGGGACTGGAAAGGGGATTTAACGTGTTTTGCAACTAGGATATCAAGTAGGTCCAGGCGGACTGAACGAAGGTGTTCAGCGAAACGATCGCAGAGCCTGCGCTACGGCTCACCGATATATATGGGTCCACACCTGGAACAGCAGATACAGTGGATGGGGTTAGTGGAAGTGCAAGTGAACCTCTGTCTCATCTGAAAAGGCTGTCGGCGTCCGTGGATGGATTCCAAGGGGGAGGTATAGGTATAAGTGCCATTGCAGGTAAAAGTACTTGAGGAGGGGGTGGTTTTGGTGGGAAGAGACGAGTTAACCAGGGAGTTGCGGAGGGAACGGCCTCTGCGAAAAGCATAAAGAGCTGGAGATGGGAAGATGTGGCCAGTGGTAGGATCCCGGTGGCGAAAATGTAGGAGAAGTATGTGCTGTACGCGACGGTTGATGGGGTGGAAGGTGAGGACGAGGGGGACTCTGCTCCTGTTGCGACTGGGGGGAGGGGGAGCGGCGGGATATCGAAGAGACCCAAGTTTGGGCCACATCTATGATGGAATCGGGGAACCACGGTTCCCTAAAGAATGAGGAAATCTCTGATGTCCTGATATGGAACACCTCATCTTGAGCGCAGATGGGGCTTGGACGGAGGAATTGGTAGTAGGGGGATAGACTCTTTGCAGGAGGCAGGGCGGGAGGAGGTGTGGTCAAATGAGCTATTCTATAATTCGCATCTGCCTCAATCACGAACTCCGCAGCACATTCCACACACACACACACGTAACCATCAGTGTAAAAAAACGTCCCCACATATGTTATTTAAATTGCCCCTCTCAACGTCAAGCCGTGGCATATAGTATTTGATTTTCCATCCTGGAGACAAACTTCTAACTGACTCTGCCCGATCATAATTTATATGAGTCTATATACTTCTATCCGGTCTCCCCGCAAACTCTAACGTTGCCGAGAAAACAATTCGTCTATGCAACCTCTTCCTGTACCTAATATCTCCCCCTGTTCCCGATGTTGGCGGAGTCCAGAACCAGGGGCCATCGCTTAAGAATAAAGAGTAAGCCATTTAGAACGGAGACGATGAAACACATTTTCTCACAGAGAGTTGTGAGTCTGTGGAATTCCCTGCCTCAGAGGGCGGTGGAGGCATGTTCTCTGGATGCGTTCAAGAGAGCGCTAGATAGGGCACTGAAAAATAGCGGAGGCAGGGGATATGGGGAGAAGGCAGGAGCGTGGTACTGATTGGTGATAATCAGCCATGATCACATTAAATTGCGGTGCAGGCTCGAAGGGCCGAATGGCCTACTCCTGCACCTATTGTCTATTGTCCCCTAACCCAACTCTAGACAGCCCTCTGGTATACCTCCTCTGTACCCTTTCCAAACCCTCCACAACCTTCCTTTAATGGGGAGAGCAGAACTGCAAATAATGTAGACAACGACCAACCCCTTGCCCTCGTCATTCATCTTGGACGAATTCGTGCGACAGAATGTGCCACGCACACATTCTGCTGATAATCCGCACGAATCTTCTGACATTGCGCACCATCAAAATCACGTGATAATTTTGCCCCATCCACTACCGCCCTGCAATCCCCCCTCTTCCGATTAACACGCAGGATTCCGATCACCAGGATTTCAGCTCCAACTCATAATCTAGAAACTTTAAGAAGTCCATGTGTTCCAATACAGCATCTCACACACCGAGCCTTGCCGACTGCACCGTGGCGCCAAGCCGAATTCGGAACTTACGTGATGGTTTGAAACGCGGAACCCCCCCCCCCCCCATAGAGGAAGCCGCCGTTGATCATTATCAGAAGAAACGTCAAATACTGAAGCTCCGGTACTGGGATGGCGGTGGTCAGGGAGAACAGGACCGAGAGAGTGACGTTGAGGGCGAGAGGGAGGACCACAGCCTGCATCTCCGCCAGTCTGCTGCAGGCGTCAGAAGCTGTGGAGAAACATGAGGGGATAGAGGAAGGAAATGTTACATCGTCGAGTCCCAAATATTGCAGAGACGCGGTTGGATTAGAGTGGGGGAGGTGAGACGAGTGGGGAGTGCGGAGAGAGATTCCAATGAGTCTGGAGGATGTCAGTGGGAGCTTTATTGTGGAGATGAGGGGCAAGCCGGGGGAGAGATGGCAGATCCGGCGGCGATATAGATAGAGAGTGTATGAGAGAGAGGGGTTGAAGGGAGGAGCGAGGGCGAGAAAGTGGGACGGAAGGTGGAGCAGAGCGTCGCGGAGTGAGGGAGGCGATGGGAGGGAAGGCGGCAGAGAGCGCGGGAGACGAGAGGGAGAGGGACAAGGCAGGAGAGAGGGAGGGGAAAACACGGGATGGAGGGCGAAAGAGGAAGAGTGGCAGGGCGAAGTAGTCGGGAAGGACGCGAGTGAGAGAGAGGGAGGGCGAGAGTAAGTGGGGGTAGCAGGGCGCGGTAGAGGTTGGTGGCTCAGCGAATGTGAGGATGAGGAATAACGACAGGGTAAGAAGAAGAGCGGGAGTAACTGAGAATGGGAGGGCGAGAGAGAGGGGTAGTGGAATGACGAAAGTAGGGATTGGTGGACGAAATATTGGGAGTGAGGAATAACGAGAGGGGGAGTGCGAGAGAGAGGGTGTGCAGGATGAAGTGGGATGGGTTTAGCACGGTGGTGTCAATTATGGGACTGGCATTTAGGTTTATTATTGTTACGTGTAACGAGGTAAAACGAACAGCTTTTGTCGTGCTCTCTCTGATCAGGTGCGACCAACTGCACTTGGATTGAGCGGGAGGTAAAAATGTGGGTGATTCCGAGTGTCAGAATGCGGGAATGAGTTGGCGACAGAGGCAGCGAGCGATAGAGTCAAAATCTATGATCGAGACAGAGACGAGGACGCGTGAGCCATCTTGTGGAGCCGAGGCGAGAGACATCGAAAGGATTAGGTTCTGCCAACGCACCAATGAACTCCAGAGTATAGAATGACAAAGTACATCACAGCAACTGGCCCTGCTCATGATGCCACGATAAATTAATCTATCTTTCTGTTTATATCCCACCAGTCGCTGCATCTAATCGCCTCTACACTTCACCCTGATCAGCTTGAAGCTATGTTATTCAGTCGGAGGGTTACACAAAAAGCTGGGGGAACTCAGCGGGTGCAGCAGCATCTAAGGAGCGAAGGAGATAGGCGACGTTTCGGGTCGAGACCCTTCTTCAGACTTAGATTCAGTCGGATATTTGCTGCCTGTGTGATAACAGTTAGGACTGTGCATCCCATCTACACTTCTCATAATATTGTATACCTAAATAAGGTCTTCCTTCCGGCGCTCCAGGGAAAACTATCGAAGTTTGTGCAACCACTTCTTGCAGCAAATAACCCCTAATCCAAGCAACATTCTGCTAAACCTCTTCTGGACCCTCTCCAAATTTACCTGTTCTTGCTTTCATTGGGAGATGAGCTCTATACGTATTACTTCAAACGCGGCATAACTCTAAGACTCTATAACAGAAGTCGTGTAAAACTGCAACGTGGATTCCTAGCTCTTATATTCAATCCCCGGACCCATGAAGGCGTGCATACCATATAGGTTATTTACCAGAAGGCCAGAGAGAAAGAGGCAGAGGATTGTCGCTAAATTGTGCAAACACGAAATTTGACCCGGTCCTTGGTCAAGTTATCGATGCTGAATGTCGCCTCGCCCTGGCATTACCTGAGACTGAGTCCAACCGCCGATGTTTCAATTTCCGTCGATCCATAATTAAGCCGTTTACGGGGGCGGCGAAGATGCTGAACAACTGGATGATGGCAAAGACGTTTGTAAACTTGCTGATTGTGAAATGGAAGTAAAGATTAGGGATCTGTTTTGTCGAATATAAAGAAATGAAGAGAGATGAGAGAAACATAAGACGTTGCGCGGGTCATGGGCCACATTCAAGTAAACGGGACAAGCTAAAGAACCCACCAGGATAGGAATGGACAGTCTATTTCTGCCAAAGATACTCTTTAAACGCCAATCGCGAGCGATTGCAAGAGGGTCACACATATAGAAACAGGCCCTTCGGCCGAAAACTTCCATGCCGATGTCCTATACCAGCTATTTCCATTGCCCGCTTCTAACCAATGTCTGTCTAACCTATTCCTAGCTACGCACCTGTCAAACACTCTTTAAAATATAATTGTTCAACCTGCTACAACTACTTCACCGGAAGGTCATTCTACATATCTTCCTAAATTAAAAAAAAATGATTTCATTGTCAACAGCTTTATTTGGGATTATAAAAATCACAGAATAAGTAAAATACACATGTAAATCTAAGATAAATGGTGGCCTAGCCCTACCTAATTTTTTATATTATTTCTGGGCGGTTCAGATTAAGAATATTAATTTTTGGTTGGTACATATGGAAAAGGACCCAGTTTGGTTAAGAATAGAAAAGGAAGATTGTTTACCCTTTGATATAAGTACAATACTCCTTGCCCCAAGGGTGGTACAACAAAAATTTATAAGGAAAATCCTATAATTTTAAACAATATACGTATTTGGAAACAAATAGTTAAGACTTTACATTTAGAAACTATCCCGCTTTGTTTACCAATTATGAATAATCCTCTGTTTAAGCCCTCGACATTGGATGTGGGGTTTAGACATTGGAAAAATTTAGGAATTATAAGGATAGAACATCTTTACAGGAATGGGAAATTTCTCTCATTTCAGGAGTTGAAAGAGATTTATGGATTGCAGGCAAATAACTTACTTAGATATTTACAAATCAGAGATTATGTCAAATCAAATACGCAAGATTATAGAAATAGAGAACTAGATTTACTGGATGAAGTGCTTAATAAGCATCTAAACACAGATAAATTAATAGCATATATATATACCATCCTTTTGGACAGGGAAATACCAACAACAAAATCATTTCGACAAATATGGGAAAATGAAACTGGTTTACCGATATTAAAAGATTTTTGGGAAGAAAGCTTACAAAGAATACATCGTTGTTCGTTAAATGCCAGACACACTTTGATACAATTCAAAGTATTACATAGATTACACTACTCAAAAAAGAAATTAAATAGAATTTTTCCTAATATATCACCATTGTGTGATAAATGTCAGCACATAGAAGCTGATTTAAATCATAGTTTTGTAATATGTACAAAACTTCATAGTTATTGGACTGAGATTTTCAAAATTATTTCTATAGTTCTTAAGATCACATTAATTCCTGACCCAAAGCTAATAATATTTGGTGTTTTAGATTCAAATCAAACATTAACAGCAAATCAAAGAATTTTTCTTGATTATTGTTTAATAATTGGAAAAAAAATAAATATTAACATTTTGGAAGGGACCATTATTCCCTACAATCAAAATGTGGACAGTGGAAATGTTGGAGACGTTGCAATTGGAGAGAATTAGGTTTATCCTAATGGATAAGCACGAGCTTTTTGAACAAATATGGTCTCCATTCACTGATTATATGAAGGGGTAGCTGGGCTCAGCATTGAAACTCAATAAGTACCCGGTGGGAAGATCAAACGAAAATGTCTAATCTGACTTGTCTCTATATATATATTATTAGAAATTGTTCCATTCGTTGTTAAGATGTATACTGTTTTTCTATCTTTAAGTATAATAATTGTTTGTTAGTTATATGGATTTTTTTCATTTTTTTTGTTTTTGTTTTTATTTTTATTTTTATTTATTTTTTCTCTCTTTCTCTTCTCACATATAATCAAAATTATAATCACACTTTTTAAATTAATTTCTATTCTTTCTTCACTCTTTTTTTTCTTCTCTTCACTATTCAAAAAATTGTGGCTTATATTTATTGCTTTGTAATACTCATATAATTTTGGAAATATGTAATATGCATATCTGAAAAAAATATTATATTATTTGTAATACGTATGGCCTCTAATAAAAATATATACAAAATATATATATATAATTGTTCAACCTGCTACAACTAGTTCACCGGAAGGTCATTCTCCACACGCATCATTCCCTGTGCAAAAAAAAGTTGTCCCTCAAATTCCTAGCACATCTTTCACCTCGCACCTTAAACCTAAGCGGCCTTATGTTTGACTCATTTACTCATATACTCTGGGGAAAAGCGATGTGCATTCGCCTATCTATTCCCTGATGGTTTTAAATACCACTGTAAGTTTACCCTTGTGGCCAGGAAACAACGTGCAAGACTGTTCAATCTCCGCCGACATATGAGGCCCTTATCCTTGCTCGTCTAAATCCCACTGTATACTTTGGCAGACATTCTCACCATCCACAACTCAACCAATGTTGGTATCGTCTGCAAACATATTAGGCAGCCGATCCTCATCTACGCGCTACTCATTTATACATCACAAACAACAAGGGTCGAGTTTAGATCCCCGCGGAACTCGGTCACAGTCTTCCAGCCAGAACAATACCCTTCCATGACAAGTGAGTGGCGATTGATTTTACAACATTAAAAATACCAAGGAATCTCTTAAAGTGAGCTCGACCATTTACCCTTTAGATTCAGTGATATTTGCATTGCCCGGTTTCACTCAGAAGCCTCAGGTGACCAGCCTCGCGAGAGAGAGGGAGGGCGGCATTCTGCGGTAACCATCAATTGACTGACATCCCCACATTTCAGGGCGTCCAGTTTCAGTGGCTCCAACTTCTCTGCACTAATTGCGGATATATTGCATATATGAATATCCGTCAATACCCATTACATAGGCCATGGAACAAAGAACAGCACAATGCGTGATCGTGCCCTACGGCCCACAACATATAATGAGGTCGTTGCTGATCTAATCTGCTTGCACGTGGTCCATGTTCCCCATTCCCTGTATGGCGATGCGCCTATCTACAACCCTCTTGAATGTCACTATCGTATCTGCGCCCACCAACACCTCTGACTACCCACTGCTCTCTGTGTAAAACACTGGTATTTGAAGGATATCCCCTCTCACCATAACGCATATTCCCGTAATCTTCAATAATTCCACCTTGGCAAAAAGGTTCTGTCTACCCTGTTTATACCTCTCATAATGTCATATACCTATCAGATCTCCACTCAAACTTCGGTGTTCAAGAGACGACAACTGAATGATGTACAAGCTCCCACTGTACATATTACCCGTAATTAAGGCAGTATTCTGCTGAACCCCTTCTGCATCCTCTCCAGAGTCTCCACATCCTTGCTGCCGTGGGGCGACCAGAACTACACGCAGCATTCCAAATTCGATCTCATTAAAGTATCAGGGTGCCGCATCGTGACTCCTGTACAATACATCGACCGATGAAGGCGAACACAATGTATGCCTGCTTTACCTGTCCACTGATGCTGCCACGTTCAGGGGTCGTTGAACCTCGACCTAAAAATCTACTGCAAATCAATGGCGTTGTCTTGCCATCGCCGGTATACCATCTCCTTGCATTCGACCTCGTTAGGAGAAGCACCTCACATTTGCTCGGATTAAACTCAAACGGCCATGTGTTCGCCCATTCCTATTGCTGATCGATATCAGGCGTAGAATTTGACGCCTTTCTTCGCCCCCCCCCCCCTCCACTCCAACAATGTTGTGGTCATCTGCAAAATGGTGAGGGGGAAATCGCTTCGGTCGCCTCCTCCACGGAGGGGCGACTTTTTCCAGGTCGCCTGCCCCGTGGCCTAACACCGAGGATCGTGCGGCCTTTTCCGGAGTGGACTCTCGGCGTGGAGCTGGGGCTCGCCGGAGGGGAGCGGTCAGTTTCGCTGGCCCGCGGCAGCCTGAAGTCGCGGTCCGCAGAGCTCCTGCTGGCGCGGCGTCCGCAGCCGGGGATCCCTCGTTGGGGACCCGTGAGAAGAAGAAGCCACCAGTGCCGGCCCGCGGCCTACTCCTACCGCGGGTCCGGCGTGGACTTACCATTACCGCTGGAGGGGAGCTTCGACCGCCGGCCCTGCGGTCTGCCGTGCTTCTGGCTGCGGCGGGAACTTTAAATCTGCGCCGGCCGGCCTGCGGCCTACACCAACGTAAAGCCGCGGTCTCCGGTGGGGAAGAGCCGGACTTACCAGGACTTTTACCTGTCTGCATATCTGGACGCCCGCAGCGACGGCTGCGGAGGGCTGAGGCCCCGACCACGTAGGGAGATGGAGGAGGACTGGCCAAATGTCGTGCCTTCCACCACAGTGAAGAATGCTGTGGTGGATGTTTGTGTTAAATGTTTATTGTGTACTGTGTGTTCTTTGTCATTGTACCGCTGCTGGCAAATTCATTTCACTTGCACTTTATGTGCAATGTGACGAATAAAACCGTATTGTATTGTATTGTGTTGTATTTTCTCCTCACTCTCGTTTTATATAAAGCGCTCCTCCCACCCCTCCTTCTCCTGCTCTGGTTGGCATGTCCATGCCCTCGTCCTTCGCTCGTTCCCTTGTCCTAAAGTCATCGAGTGGCCACTCTGCGCTTACCTTGCTCGGTGTCGCCGTTCAGCATGAGATTGAGCATGGGGTTCAGGGCGCCGAAGAAAATCATGATACGCGGCTGAATGAGGGTGAACCGGAGCAGATTGGTGAGGAAGAGCCGAGAAAAGACGCAGCTCCAGAATGTGGGAACTTCCTCTTCCGTTTCCGTGAACAGTGAACCTGCAGCGGGAGAGGAACGACGGATATAGTAACAGGAAATAGAGAAGGGTGCACAGTTCACGGCACTGATATTTCACACATCCACGGTAAGTAGTAAGGGGGTAGTGTAAGGGGCAAACGTTTAGGTTTCATTGTAAATTCCCAATCCCCGGCGAAGAAATGATATCATTAGACGCATCTGGTGCGCTCCGGGTTCACATACATTTGGCTGCCGCTCACAGATTCACAGGGGTGTATGTGTGTTTGATCGTGTATATGTGTGTGTGTGTGTATGTGATGTTTTGTGTGTGCCTGCGAACGTGTGTGTGTACTTGTGTGTGTGCGTGTGCGTGTGTACGTGCGTGTATGTGTGTGTGCGTGTGCGTGTGTCTGGTGCGGGCGTGCTTGCGTGCGTCAGTGCGCGTATGCGTGTGTGAGTGCGTGTATGTATGTGCGTGGTGTGTGTGTGTTTGTGTGTGTATGTGCGAGGGGAAGCAGGAAGGAGGCCTCAATCGGAAGGGATTGAGCGGCCGGTGAGGTTGGTGGAAGGGAGAACTGGAACATGGGGAAGCAGGACGACATGGCGTTATGGATCACTGTTCAGCTGCATTCGTGAGGAGAATCGTGCAGGGATGTAGGGAGGAGGTGAAGAAAATGAATGAAAACAAGGAGACTGGACCTGATGGAGTGGGGAAGAGTTAGGTTGTCGGAGCGATAGTGGGAGCGCGGGTGGGGAAGTGAATCTCAAGACAAGTGGTGAGAACACAGGAAGGAGAAATTGCGAAAGGGCGGCTTATGCCAGGCATAATGGCGAGGGGAAGAAATGCATGAAGAGGGAGCGGAAGGGACTCTGGACGGTGGAGAGGGACGGGGAGGGTTGATGGAGGAACGGTGGGAACAAGACGAGATGAGGCGCGGAGAAGGCAGGAGAATCACAATTCCGAAAGGCAGTCAGTAGATGGAGAGACACGGAAAGGAAGGGGCATGGTCGTGGGATGAGGGGCAGTGGCGGTGTGCGGAAGACCTTTCACCTTGCGCTCTGCAGTGCTGATGATTTCCTCCGGCAGTCGACAGTTCTTTTCCATTCGCCGATATTCTCACCGGGTCCGGTCCTCCCATCTCCTCTTTACTCTTCCCGCTCACAAGATCGGTGGCGTGTCGCATCTCACATCTACTCACTCCCAGGGCCCCCTCCGTCAGTTCGTGCCTCAGTCCCCATTCCCTGCTCTTCCCCCCCTCCGTGGTGCCCGTTCCCATTTCTTCCATGCTCTCTTCCCCGTCTCCTTCCAACCGAATAGCTCCCAGGCTTGGGATTCTATGGCGACCCGTCTCGTTCCGACGTCGCATCAATCTGAACATCTCAAACTTCACACTGGATGGAGACACAATAACACCAGGGCAGACGATAATGCATGATGATAGAGAAGCAGAGATGTTATGGAACGGGGTGGAAGATACGATTTATATGGTTATTATAAGACTGATTATAAACCAGACTGATTCCTGGGATGTCAGGACTGTCTTATGAACAAAGACTGCATAGACTCGGTTTATACTCTCTAGAATTTAGGAGATTGAGAGGGGATCTTATAGAAACTTACAAAATTCTTAAGGGGTTGGACAGGCTAGATGCAGGAAGATTGTTCCAGATGTTGGGGAGGTGCAGGACAAGGGGTCACAGCTTAAGGATAAGGGGGAAATCCTTTAGGACCGAGATGAGAAGGACTTTTTTCACACAGAGAGTGGTGGGTCTCTGGAACTCTCTGCCACAGAGGGTAGTTGAGGCCAGTTCATTGGCTATATTTAAGAGGGAGTTAGATGTGGCCCTTGTGGCTAAGGGGATCAGAGGGTATGGAGAGAAGGCAGGTACGGGATACTGATTTGGATGATCAGCCATGATCATATTGAATGGCGGTGCAGGCTCGAAGGGCCGAATGGCCTACTCCTGCACCTAATTTCCATGTTTCCATGTTTCTATGTTTCTATAAAAAGTTACAGTGATTTTCAAGAACGGTGCATTACATTTTCCATGCACGTCATTCCTGGTATAAATCACGTCCGGACACCGAGGATGGAACCCGAAACCGTGCCCTGTCCCAAAGGCTAGTAAAACTGCGTAGACTCCATCTGTAAGGAACCTTCCAGTATTTAAATACAAAACTCGCTGCGATTAGTAAATTTCTCCATAGCACCAGAATTGGTGGGACAATGAACAATGCAGACAGCTCTCCTAGATTATTGCATAACGGCGCAGCTGCTAAAGTTGCCGTCTCACAGCTTTAAAGACCGGAGCTGAGCCGCAATCCCGGTTGCCGTCTGTGCGTGGAATTAGCAGGTTTTCCCTGTGACAGCACTTGTTTCTTCCGTGTGATCCAGTTTCCAACCCCATCCCAAACGCGTACGGCTTTGTTAAATTACCTTTTGTAAAGTGCCCCTCGTGCGTAGGGAGGGGATTTAAAAAACGGGATAAGATAGAACTAGTTGCATCGGTTAATCGATGGCCGCCGTGGAATCTGTGGGCCGAACTGATTGCTTCTAAGCTGTTCTTTGAACTCATCAATTCCGACAGAATATAGATCAACTGGAATATTAGGACAAGAATGGCTGATGACATTTAACTCGGGCATGTGCGAGATGATGAGGTTTGGTGAACTAAACCACGGCAGGGCAAGAGTCCTAAACGAAGGGGTCGGCAGAGTATTGTAGGCACATCGGGATATTCGTGCATAGTTTTTTGAAAGGGGCGATGTTGTTGAAAAGAGTGGCGAAGTTATTGGTTATTGGTGAGAACACTGTACAAGTTATTGGTGAGAACACGCTCGCAGTATTTTCTGCATTTCTGGTCGCCCAGATAGCGGAAGGATGTTTTCCAAATGAGAAGGGTTTTTAAAACGTTTCACAAGGATGTTACCAGGACTGGAGGGCGAGTATTATAATGAGACGCGGTGGAAATCGGTACCATAATGCTATTTAAAAAATAGTTGGGCAGATACAGGGATGCAAAGGTTTTAGTTCATTTAGAAGGATATGGCCCGAACGCGGGTAGCTCAAGAACGACAGGTCGGGCGGACATTAAAATTGTCAAACAATTGCTTCTCCTGACACTTGTGGAATGATACATTTTAAACCATTTAACATACATCCTGTCGTATTTTATGCTTGCTGGACAAAAATCAAACACGCACTCGATTCGCTAAGATTTACTGAATCCCCGGAATGATAAACATGTTTACTCTCTTTCCCATTACCATACAGACCTTTCTGTCCAGCGGTACCCCATTGCCAGAGTGAGGCCACACGCAAACTTGAGCAGTAGCATCTCATATCCATTTGTGTAGCTTGCAGCTTTACGGTATGAACTTTCAATACTCGAATAGTACCCACAGGCCCTAACTCCTCCTCCTCCTCTTTATTTAATCCACCATCCGTCCCAAATAACCATAAAAGGTGTTTTTTTTATTTTCAACCCATGCGTGAAGAATAACTTTGCGATTGTGGATTTGGTACCCGGTAGCCCCTAACCCCTACCCACCTCTTCCCCATTGAATCAACCCAATATTATAACGCAATATTCTTGGCAGCGCGACAATCACGGTTGAAATCCATCAATTTCTTCCAGGAAGTCGTGTCTGAAACCCAGTACTTTACCCGACAAATAATCATCCATCCTCTTCTCCGCATTCGTGTCAATTGGATTTCTGTCTGTTGCTCACTCCAGTCCCATACGTTTAATTTGAATATTTTAGAGATACAGCGTGAAAACAGGTCCACTGAGTCCACCCCAGCCACCGATCGCCCGTTCACACTGATACGTTGTCATTGAGCGTTCTTATCCACTCCCTAGAATTGCTCCCTAGAGGCCAATTAATCTACAAACCCGCACGACTTTGGGATGGGGGAGGCAACCGGAGGATCCGGGGGAAACACAAACGCTTTCAGAAAGAACATGCAAAGTCTCCACGCACAGCAAACGATTCTGTGTTGAACGGCGTTTTCTGGCGTTCTCCAGTATCAGCTCTACCAGATGCGCCGTTTTATCGGTCTTGTTCCATATATATATAAACATACAAACCTACTTAACCCCTATATCAGGTTTTTATTTCTTGTATCCTAGTCTGGGTACCACTTATTCTATACGCGCAGCGGCATCTCCATAGCCGGATCACTGCTATTGTCAGAATCAAGTACCTAATCCAGCGATTAGTTATCTGCTTGGAACCAACTTGCATAAATCACTCAACACCAAACTTGCGCCTTACCCGTAGGTGAAACCCTCCGGCAGCGGGTATGGGATGTGTTTCCAAGGAAGGAGAAAGACCGTGAACAGAATCTGCAGGACGCTCAGGCAACTGATGAACAGGAAGATCGACTTCAAGTGGAATCCAGCTTCAAACGCCACCTGAGTGAGGGGCGGGGGGTCGGAGCGGGGATAGGTATAAGGCACACACTGTGAGAGTTGATTCAGCTATTTGTATCCGTTGATCTCACCCCGCCCTTGCCGACACAAACAATCCACCTATTTAGGCGCTGTTACCCTCGGTGGGCCCCCTCCTAATTTCTACACCGCCTTCGTTTCATCGACCGCCTCTCCCCGAAATGTGTACACGCTTCTCATCGCTATATTCCAGTCCCGATCAACATGAAAAGGGGCGATGTTAAATAGGGAAACTTAGATGGGAAAACGGACCTGCCACCGTGTTCCATGAATCTATGACTATCCTCTCCCTCCTTCTCCGCCCTCCATGTCCATGTGTCTGACACCTCCTCCTCTCCCTGTCTCCTTTCCCTCCATCGCGTACACTTTGGCCATTCAAGCTGTCTTCCGGCCCGACTCTTTTGTTTCCGTTCCCATCTCCTGCCCTTCATCCAACCATCCGTTTGTCCTGGATCTTCCCCAACCGCTTCCACCCGTATTAACTCTCAGCGGTGCCGGCACGTGGCCCACCGGATATACCGTGCCCCGTCACTAACGTCTTCGGGCACCAATTGCCTCCAGCGTCGGAGGAGTACAACTTGCCCCGGTCAGTTTTATCTGGACATAAGGACGTGATGAATAGACAGAAGGAGGCCATTCACGGGTCTGTTGGACTATTCCACTCAACACTGTGACCTCATTCATCTCCGACTACCGTGAAATTACTCTTGCATCTCTCCTTCTCTCTCTGTCCTTCCCTCTCTCTCCTTCTTTCTCTCCCCTCCCCCCTCCATCTAATGTTCCAACATCCGTTTTGAACCCCCGATTCTTCACCTTGAACTGCCACTCGGCTCCGGACCAATCACAACGTACAAGCGCAAAGCCATCCCTCCACTTATCACATATTCCCGCCACGACGCTTTCGCTTTCGGTGGAGATCACTCCATCTGAAACTCCTTGCTTTCACTCACTGAAACTAGTCCCTTACAAGAAACGCTCCACTGCATCTGCATGAAATGTGAAATCTGTCCATACGCTTTCTTCATATCTTTCATCTGGCAAACGCCATCAGCTTGTCCGGGTGAGACAGACGTTCACATGCATCATCTATTCATTAGTGCTGCCTCCTTTACATCGGCGCAACCAACCGTAAGAAAATAGTTCGTTTGGCCGAACAGCTGCGCGCAGTACACCAATGCTTGCGTGATTCCAGATCGCAACCCATTCAAATCCCGCATATCAAATGTTCTGTCCTGGGTCTGATACATTGCCAGATTATGTTCACACGCAAACTAGAGGAATGACATCTCATACTAGGTTTGGTTGTTTTGCAACTCTTTGGTACCAACATTTAAAATGACTCAACGTGCTGGACCAATTCAGCGGGTCAGACAGCAACCCCGAAGAACATGGATAGGTGGCTTATTGATTATGATGTGGGTGGGGGGTGGATAAAACCACAGAAGTGGAGGCGGAGGACAGATCCTGGGTGATGGTGGTGGGGTTGATAGATAGATGATTGTACAAAGTTTGAGATTGAGTCCACATATTCACATTAATTCTCCTATAACTTTCAAGAAAGTTTCCTCAAACAGAACATGGATGTTTCGACCTGAGGACCCTTATCCTGGACCATGCTTAGGAAACGAGCCTGGCCAAGTGTTCGCTGTTTCTGTGGATGGGTATCTTGTAGATACTGATCATAACTCCCTCTGTATTTATAATGTTTTAATAAGTACCGGTACGGTGGGGAAAGGCACGTAATTGGGGCGAGACAAATTAATAAAACTAGACAGTTTCTAAGGAGGGTAGATTAGGAACAGCAGCTATTGGGGTAGTCCACCGATCACATGCAGGAGTCGTTTAATGGCCAGCTGATCAAAGTACGGGATCAAAGTATGTTCCTGTGAGGAGCAGGGATCGGATACCGGTGGCAATGTAAAGCAACCGCGGATATGCTAGGGTGTTTGAAACTTGATCAGGGAGAAAAATAAATCTTATGTGATGTTTCAGGAGATGGCATCGACCGGGGCTTAAGAAAAATATTAAACGACTAGGGAAAAGCGCAATGCAGACATTCAAAGGGCCAATATACTTGGACCCGGAGGACTGGAGAGGGGCCAATTTATTTATTTGTTTAAGAAGGGAAGAGGAGATAATCCAGTGAATTATAGACCAGTGAGGCTTATGGGGACAGGGAAAGTATTCGAAAGAATTGAGATAGGACTCCTAGTTGTGATAACAGGCTAATTGGGGATGACAACAGGATTTTGCACGGGACATGTGTTGTCCAACGTGATTGGGTTATTTGGAAATGTGCCGAAGGAAATTGGTGAATATAGGGCGGTGGGTGTGGGAAACAGAAGACAAATCTACGTACTCCTTCGAGGTAGTTAGATACACACGATTAAGACGTACGGGATTCACGATGTGCGGTCATATGATTTCGGGACTGGGCAGGCCAGAGAAGACAGAGGTTTGTGGTGGAAGGTATATATTCAGGCTGCAGGCCTGTGACCAATGGAGCTCCGCAGGGATTAGGTCATAGGTCACAGGAATAGGAGTAGAATTAGGCAATTCGGCCCATCAAGTCTACTCAGCCATTCAATTATGGTAGATCTATCACTCCCTTCTAACCCAATTCTCATGCCTTCTCCTCAAAAACGTTGACACGTGTACTATTCAAGATCTATCTATCTCTGCCTTGATTATATTCAGTGACGGCGTCCACAGCCTTCTATGGCAAATAATTCCCCAGATTCACTATCCTCTGACTAAATACAATTCTCCTCGTCTCTTTCCTGAAAGAATCATATCTGAGGATATGAACTCTAGTCTCAGACAATAGGCAATAGACAATAGACAATAGGTTCAGGAGCTGGCCATTCGGCCCTTGGAGCCAGCACCGCCATTCATTGTGATCATGGGTGATCATCCCCAATCAGTACCCCGTTCCTGCCTTCTCCCCATATCCCCTGACTCCGCTATTTTTAAGAGCCATATCGAGCTCTCTCTTGAAAGCATCCAGAGAACCCGCCTCCACTGCCCTCTGAGGCAGAGAATTCCACAGACTCACCACTACTGTGAGAAAAAGAGTTTCCTCGTATCCGTTCTAAATGGCTTACTCCTTATTCTTAAACTGTGCCCCCTGGTTTTGGACTCCCCAACATCGGGAAATAGACTCTCCCATTTGTGGGAAAATCCGCTCCACGGCCACTATCCAAGCCTTTCACTATTTTGTATTTCTCAACTAGCACCCCCCCCCCCCCCCCCCTCATTCCTCTAACCTCCAGAGTACAGGCCATGTACCATCAAACTCTCATCAGATGTTAACTTATTAATTCTGGGATCACGCTAGTTAACCACTCTGGACTTTTGGGGAATCCTGCGCAAGCACTCGCAAGTCATTTTGCACCTACGATTTCTGGATTCTCAGCACAATTCGAAAATAGTCTACGCCTTTATTCCTGCTACCATAATGCATGACTCCGCACTTTGCTACGCTATATTCGATCTGCCACTTCTCTGCCGACTCTCCGAACCTGTCGAAGTCCTTCTGCAGAGTCCATGCTCTCTGTACATTACCTGCACCTCCATCTATTTTCGTATCATCCGCAAACGTGGTCACAAAGCCTTCATTCCCCTCGTCCAAATCATTTGGATTCCAGCTGGGACAGACGGAGGACAGACAGGCCGACAGACAGACAGACAGACGGACGGACGGACGGACGGACGGACGGACGGACGGACGGACGGACGGACGGACGGACAGACAGACAGACAGACAGACAGACAGACAGACAGACAGACAGACAGACAGACAGACAGGCAGGCAGGCAGGCAGGCAGGCAGACAGACAGACAGACAGTCAGTCAGACAGACAGGCAGACAGGTAGGCAGGCAGGCAGGCAGATGGATAGACGGATGAACGGATGGACGGACGGACCGATGGAAGGATGAATCGATGGATGGATGGATGCATGGATGGATGGATGGATGGATGGATGGGTTGATGGATGGATGGATGGATGGATGGATGGATGGATGGATGGATGGATGGATGGATGGATGGATGGATGCATGCATGGATGGATGGGTGGGTGGATGGATGGATGGATGCATGGATGGGTGGGTGGGTGGATGGATGGACGGACGGATGGATGGATGGATGGATGCATGGATGGATGGATGGATGGATGGATGGATGGATGGATGGATGGATGGATGGATGGATGGATGGATGGATGCATGGATGGATGGGTGGGTGGATGGATGGACGGACGGATGGACGGATGGATGGATGCATGCATGGATGGATGCATGGATGGATGGATGGGTGGATGGATGGATGGATGGATGGATGGATGGATGGATGGATGGATGGATGGATGGATGGATGGATGGATGGATGGAAAGATGGATGGATAGTTGGCTAGTTATTTTTTTACACAGTGAGTAGGGGTGTGTAATGCTGTGTCAGGGGTCGTATTAGTTAGTGGCAGACATGGTAGTGCCGTTTGAGAGACTTTTAGAAAAGCTTATGTATAGCAAAGGGCATAGAGGGACATGGATCGTGTGCAGGCAGAAGTGATCCGTTGAACTTTGAATGATGTTGAGCAAAATCATTTTGGGCCGAAGAGCCCGTTTCAGTACTGTCCTTTTGTATGCATTGTGCTCCATGGTGTGCAGCCGTTTCTCCCACTGTCACACTTCCTCGTTCCAGTGCCTCGTTTTTCCAACATCTCCTCGCCTGTTTTGTATATTTCACTCTTCTTACAATCCTTCTCTTTCAATATCTGACACCATTCTATTTGCTTGCCTTCTGCCCTTTCTAGTGTGTTGCCTTTAACAATTCCATTGTCTCCTTTTCACCTCTAGCCATTGTCCGCTCATTAACCAATCAAACATCCCTCACTGGTTAGGATTTGGTCCGCATATCCCAAATAGATTCCCGATTTCTCCCGCAACACATCCTGCACAAACAGCATGAAGAATGGTCGCTAAGCGTATCTTCCATTCACTCCGGCGATGCAACCTCGCCAGTTGTGCGACTCCAGCATTTCATGTCCGACAGAGTGAAATAATATTTCTCCCCATCGAACCACCCCCACCCTTCCTCTTTGGCCCGAAATCTATAAACCTGCCACATGAACCAACAGAATGTGAACGAACACTCAACTATTTTTCCAGCCTACATTCAATTAAATGCTCTTGACCCAAGGAAAACAACGGCAATGCTACCATACAAACACCACAGCTAAACCCCTCACCTCGGGAAGCGTTTTTAAGGTAGTTTGTTGACACTTTCCTCACCTTGACCAGCAGATAGACGGCTGCACCGGTATTGAAGGCTCCGTTGTACAAGGTGATCACTGTGGAGCGACTCCTCCCAAACAGATTTCCAGCCTGCAGATCCATGCAAAGTAAACAGTCATTGAGACCTCACAGAAGCTCCAATAACATTCAACACTAACCCACGCCCAGGCAGTGGAGGCTGGAATATGTTCGGTCTTCATTGCTGACCCTGTGCACCTTGGCAAAGAAAGCTCACCTACACCTCGAATTCCCCAGTGGCAAGTTCAGCGCGATTGCAACGTCATTTCCGACCATTAGAGTCGTTTTAGTTATTACAAATATATATGTAAGGTCTGCCATGGTGTGGAATGTGGAGTGCAGATTGCAGACTAACTAAGTTCCGTAATATTGGAACAGCAGCACACAGGGAGTGGCGTACTGTCGAGGGTCAGTACTGGGGGAGTCTCAAACTCTTGTAGAGACAGTACTGAGGGAGTACAGCTCTGTGGGAACGGTAGTACTCAGGGAGCGTCGCACTATGGGAAGGGTATTGTTGTGGGAGAGGCAATGAGGGACTGTTGTATTGTGAGAGCGTCACAGCGTGGGTGGGGTAGGATTGACGGAGTGTCGCACTGTCCAAGAGGTCACAGTGAGGGAGGGCCGCACCTCTGTGAATGATGTCCTAGTTTGCCCATCCCATCTCTGTAGTTCAGAGTCCTAGCAACTTTCTCATAAGCGTTTTGTCCATTTAGTACGGTTTGATAGCATATTTTCTACTGCAGGGTGACCAAAAGTGAACACAACACAAGTGTGGCCTCAGCAACATCTTCTACCATTGTACCATCTCGTCGTAACATGTATGCTTACTTCCCTAATCGATCAGGCGTGCCAATAGGCTTCTTCGCCACCCTATGTACCTATAGTGACGCCACTATGAGTAAACTATGCCCTTGTACTCCGTGAACCTTCTGCGCTGCGACACTCTAAAGGGCTCTACCGAACACTATGAAGATCGTGCTGGGGATTAACATCACCATATGTAACACTTCACACTTATTTTATTTGCCAATTCTTGACCCTCTTTCTCAAGCTGATTGTCGCCCTCCTACTAATCTGCACGACCACCTTAACTCTTATTGCATTTATTATTCACCCTATATTCTAGAGAGAGTTAGATAGATGGATTCAAGTGAGTTAGATACAGCTCTTAGGTATAACCGAATCTAGGAATATGGCGAGAAAGTAGCAATGGGATACTTATATTGGATGATCAGCCGTGATCATATTGAATGGCGGTGCGGGCTCGATGGGCCGAATTGTCTAATGGCCTACTTCTGCACCTATCTTCAATGTCGAACATCACTTTATCCATGTCCATCATATTGTGCGCACCTGAATAAGATCATCGGTCTGTCACCAATGCCCCAAGAAAAGAACATCCTTTTCCTTGAACTCAAGCCAGAAGGCCCAGATACTATTCTGGTAAATCTGCACTCTGTCCAACTTAACGCCTTTCTTAAATTCAAGGGCATGTCATGTTTGGACCATGGAACTAGATCATAGAACACATACGAGTACAGCGCACGAACGGATACGACGGCCCACAATGTTTGTGCCGAACAGGATGCCGAGTTAGCCTGATTTCATCTCTCAATAGATTATCCATATCCCTGTATCTCATTGAAATCTATGTGTCCATCTAAAATCTTCTTAAACACCACTATCAGTTCTGCATCTTCCACCATGACTGGGAGGGCGGCCCAGGTCACCGAAAATCTCTGTGTAAAATAAACTTGCTTCACACATCTTTATAATTAAAAGTCTCATCTTGACCACTTCCGGTTTGCACTGTATATTGATTTTAGAAATAACGCTACCCCGTATCTCGTAACCTTTGGCCATCTTACTCACAGTCCTCCTCCGCTGAGCCAGCGTCGAGGATTTTTCCCATCGATGAAAAATAAAAAAGTTATGAGTGTTTATAAAATCTTTAGAAGAGCTGATTGGTCCTCTCGCCTGTCAATAATCACGATGAAGGTAACGCCCCTTCCGGGGGCAGGGCTATAAAACACCGTATGCCTGGCCGAGACTCAGTCATTCTGAAAGATCGCGACGGAGAGACCACACTCATTCTGCTGTGAGTCTACTGAACTGCGAGTCTGTGCTTTATGTGCTTTATGTGCTTTATGTGCTTTATGTGCTTTATGTGCTTTATGTGCTTTATGTGCTTTATGTGCTTTATGTGCTTTATGTGCTTTATGTGCTTTATGTGGTTATGTGCTTTATGTGGTTAATCCTTTATGTGCTTGCGATAAAGTATTTGTTAGCCAGCAATGCGCTTGCAATGAATGATGATTTGTTAATCATTTATGTGCTTGCAATAAATGATTTGTTAGCCCTTCATGACAATGCTATGAGTTGTTTGGACTGCTGCCCTGCCTGTGCTTGAAACTGCAATGCTTTATTTGGTCCGACTGTTTGGAAGGAATAAATGCTTTATTGGGTCCGACTGTTTGGAAGGAATAATGCTTTATTAGATCCGACTGTGTTTGGAAGGAATATATGCTTGATTAGGCACGACTGTGTTTTGAAGGAATAAATGCTTTATCAGGTCCGACTGTGTTTGGAAGGAACACATGCTTTATTAGGTCCGATTGTGTTTGGAAGGATTATATGCTTTATATAATAGTAGCATGGCCGAAGCGACTGGTTTCTAGAGGACTTTAAAGCATTTAAAAAACACGTACGTGAATAGTAAATCTTGAAAAGGATATCGGCCAAAAAGCAAATTGGACCAGATTCGATGAGGCATTTTGATCATTCGGACGAGTTGAGCCAACGGATGTTTTTCAGTACTCTGTGATTCGAAGTCCACACATCCTGGTCTCATTAAATGTCCAAACACTCACATTATCTAGAGCTGAAAATAATGTGTTCACATCTGCGAGGCAGTGACGCGCATTACAATGGCCGTCGCCTGTCCTATAATCACCGATCTCCCCCCCCCCCCCAACAATAACCAGGGATTAATAGAGCTCACGGGTTATTTGGGTCATAAATGCAGATAATACTCGGCAGGCCAAGCAGCGACTGGGGAAGGGGTTACATTTTTTTTTAGCAATATTCATCCCCCGCATTCCACGTGCATGGAAGCGACTATTCAATTACCGTCTCAAGAAAGGTTGATCCCGAGGTCCATCTTAAATCCATTCACACACCATAACCACCAGCCCTCCATCCGATAGACCCAGCGTTACTAGCAATTTGGTTTAATTTTTTGAACTATACAACGTAGAAATAGGCCCTGAAGCTCTCGTAAAACAAGTAGAATATCGCGAATCCCTTCTATGTTATCTCACTTTTGCATCCGCTCCCAACACATTAAGTTAAATTTACAAAGGCCAATTAAAATACAAACCAGTGCGTTTTGGGGATGTGGGTGGGGAAAACCGGTGCAATGTTAGGAAATGCATGACGTCATGGGGAGAAAAGGAAAACACCACCCAGTTAGCATCCGATGTGATTATCGAACTCGATGCTCTGGCGGAGTAAGGCAGCGGCTCTACTAACTCTTTACTGCACCGATAAATATTTGTAGCACACCACGATCTTGTGAACCTGCTGATCAAATATGCGAACAGCACATCCCCATCCAACAATCATAATCATAATCATACTTTACTAGCCAAGTGTGTTTTACAACATACGAGGAATTTGATTTGCATAGTCAAACCTATAAAAAGCACCAAGATACACAAAATGCATTTTAACAGAATGATTCACCACAGTGACTCCTCCACATTCCTCATCGTGAGGGAAGGGGAAAAAAAGAAAGACCCAGAGAGAGTGCATGTGCCGAGGTTGCTTCCACTCGAGGGACGCCTAGGACCAGAGGACACAGCCTCAGAATAAAACGACATGCCTGAGATTGGATATGAGGGAGAATTTCATTAGCCGGTTGGTTGCGAATCCACGTAATTCTTTGCCACACACAGGGTTGTGGAAATCGTGTCGTGGTGCATTTTTTTAAAGCGGAGAATGATAGGGTCTTGATGAGCAAGGACGTAAAATATTACTGGGGGGTGAATGGGTTTATGAAGGAATGAAAAATCAGCTATGATCGAACGGCTGGTTTCGATGAACCGAATGGTCTAATTATGTTGCTATTTTTTTCATGGCGGTAAGGTCCTATTGCAATCGCTCTCGAGTAAGAGATTTACTTCTGGTTATTGCATCAGCCTCAATCTCTACCCAATTTCATGTACCCTGTTCCATATGTGAGAAAGAGTTGCCCCCGTGTTCCTGCTAAATGTTTCTCCTGTCATCTTAAATCTATGCCATCTATTTTCGGATTCCACTGTGAAAAATCGGTGAAAAATCATGTACATGAGTCACTTCTAATCCCATGATTTTAGACCGTCACATACGATTACCTCTCAGCCTCTTGCTCTCCGAAGAATAAGGTCCTCGCTTGCTAAACCTCTCTGCCGGAAACTGTGGGGCAACGTGACTCCGGGCATATCCTCCTAAATATCCTCCTAGTCTGAAGAAGGTTTTCGAGCTGAAACGTCACCTATTCCTCCTCCCCAGAGATGCTGCCTGTCCCGCTGATTTACTCCAGAGTTTAATGTCTATCCTCCTAAAGGACCTTGTCTTACCCACACAGCCTCCGCACATCCCCCTCTAGCCTTTGCGAAGGCGCAGTAACCACTGACGCGGTGCGCCTGAGTGACTTACATGGCCAGGAAACGGGTTGGCATGATTCCACAGTAGTCGCGCAGCTCCCCGCTGGCAACACACGCGAAATTCATGACCAAAATGGCAATGGTGAAGATGAGGGTGAAGCGTTCGCCCTGCTGATCACAGTCCACTGAGAGAAAAAAATGAGAGAGAGGGAGACAATGAGAGAGAGGTGGAGAGTGAGCGAGGGACGGACACCGCAGGTGCGGTACGGGGAAAGGGAAATACAGTGGAATACATGTCCTCTGTAGAGGAGGGAGCGCGATGGGGATGAGAGAGGGTAATAAGGTATAAGGCCGATGTGGAGTTAAAAGTGGGAGTACATTTGAAAGGGAGACCTGATAGAAGTACATAACATTAAGAGAGACATAGAATACAGAATGAAGTACAGTACAGATCAGGCCATTCAACAGACATTGTCTGTGCTAATGTCAAAACCAAATCTTATCAGCCTGCACATAATTTATATCGCGCTGGTCACTACCTACCTAATGGCCCGTCCAAAAGTCTCTCAAATGTCATTATTGACTCTGCCTCAGCCACATGTTCCGGGCACTCACCGCCTCATTTGCAAAGAATATGCTCCGCGGATATCCATTAAACCTTGCCCCTCTAACCTCAAACTCAGTTCAGTTTAGTTGATTATCACGTCTACTTCGGCACGGTGAAAAGCTTTCGCTCGGTGCTATCGAGTCAGCAGAAAGACAATACATGATTATAGTAGATCAATTTACAGTGTAGTGATACATGATGAGGGAGTGATGCTCAGTGCAAGGTAAAGCCAGCAAATTCCGATCAAGGAAAGTCCGAGGGTCACCATGTGACAGATAGTAGTTCAAAAACTTTCTCTGTCTGGGGTAGGATGATTTACTTGCATTATAACAGCTGGGGACAAACTCTCCCTGAATCTGGAGTTGTGTGTTTTCACACTTCTATACCTTTTGTCCAATGGGAGAGGGGAGAAGAAGGAGTGCCCAGGGTGCGGCTAGTTCTTGAATATGCTGATGGCCTTGCTGAGGCAGAGTGTGGTACCAATAGAGTCAATAAAAGAGCGGTTCGTCAGCATGATGGTCTGGGCTGCGTCCACAATTCGCTGCAATTTCCTGTGTTCTTACGAGCTGTTCCCAAAACAAGCTGTGATGCACTCTGATTAGATCATTTCTTTGGTGAATCTGTAAATGTTGGTGAGGCTTTACCGGACGTTCCGAATTTCCTCAACTTTGTAAGGAAGTAGAGGCGTTGGTGTGCTTTCTTCTCTGGAGAGGGAATCTTATTATCCCTAGTATCTGATATTTTCATCCGGTGGAATAAGGTTCTGACTGACTAAAGGATTTATGCCTCTCATGATTTTATACACTTCTACAGGGTTTTCCTCAGCCTCCAGAGTTTAAGAGAAGACAATGTAAATCTGTCTGACATCTCCCTGTAACGAATATCGTCCAATTCGAGCAGCAACCCGATTACCCTTATCTGAACCCTTTCCAAAGTCTCGACACCCTTGCTGAATTGGCGAGCCCAAGTGCAATACTTCAACTGCGACCGAACCGAAAACCTATAAAGCTGCAAGTTGATTTTCGTTTGAATATTTAGGTGTAGTATTGCCTGATTTGTGGGATGGCAAAACAAATTTGGATAGCAAAACGTTTTTCTACTGTACCTCGGTAAACGTGACAACAATGAAACTAAACCGAAAGCTAAGCTTAATCCATTTCCCCGCTTCAAAATACCTCCCGTCACCATCCTACCTCTAGACCGCATCCGGATTTACATCTCACTCCTCCACATCTCTGCTCACCTTACATGAAATTGTCTCATTTTTCCTTCTCACCAGTCAATTCATCGACCCACCGGTCAAAAAACCTCTCCCCCCCCCCCCTCCTCCCACACTCCTCAAAAGTATCCAGCAACGAATTCGCCCCAGCACCCATCGATATTTTAATGCTTCCCCCCAACTACAGCCGTCTGGGAAAAAGGCTTCCACTCGATTCGTCACATGCCCATTCTCTCCATAAAGGTTGCCTAATCCCCAAAGTTCCTGCAGCGCTTTACATTTCCCCCGAAATTCCACCATCTGATGGCTCTTGCTTCTCATTTCCAATGACACCTCGACTTCCTTCTCCCCCTGTACTATTCCCGGTCACTCACCAGTAGAATTCCTCGTCCCAGGATCGCTGGAGTTGTACAGAGGGATACAGAGGTCAGCGAAGTAGTCTTCCTCCTTCAGCATAAAGACCAGGGAAGGCCAGCCTTGGATCGCACCCGCAAAGCCGAGGCACTCAATGACCCCGGCAACAAACGTCAAAAACAATTTGACCTTCTCGCTCAGTTGTCCCACGGTCATAATTCAAATCAATCGCTCTGAGCACCGACAAATGTCACTGCCTCTCTGACAGCGCCGGTCTCGTACGTTGCTGCTTCAAAGTACAATGTTGGCTCTTTACCAGCTCACCTGTAGAGCTGCGTTGCCCCTGTGCTGCGTCGTGCGTTTCGAAGTTCAGTGACACCACCAGAGTGAAATGTCGTAAGATTTCAGCTGGGAAATAAAAGATGTTGTGAAATTAGTTCCAGTCGTCCCGTTTCAGATTCAGTGCTGCAAGCAAATTAAGTAATGTGCGAAACGAAGCTCACACAAGAGATGCAGGAGGCAGATCAATAATTTCCTACAATGGCAATGGCGCGGTGAATGAGATTGTTCATTGTAGGGCTCCATTCTCTCCAGAGATGCTGCCCGCACCGCTGAGTTACTCCAGCATTTTGTGTCTACCTTTCTGGATGGGCATCACTGACAGAGTGTCCCACTGTGGAAGGAGCGCCGTACAAAAGGCGTTTTGCAATGTGGGAGGGAAAGTACCGAGAAGCCCTACATCGTGGATGGGGCAACACTGAAACCGATCCACACTGTGGGAAGGGCAAGTACTGAGGCCACGATGTGAGGGGAGTCCTGAGCCAGGGGCTACAGTTTAAGAACAAGGGGTAAGCCTTTTAGAACGGAGATGAGGAAGCGCTTTTTCACACAGAGTTGTGAGTCTGTGGAATTCTCTGCCTCAGAGGGCGGTGGGGGCCAGTTCTCTGGAAACGTTCTAGAGAGAGCTAGATAGGGCTCTTGAAAATAGCGGAGTCAGGGAATGTAGGGAGAAGGCGGGAACTGGGTACTGATTGTGGATGATCAGCCGTGATCACATTGAATGGCGGTGCTGGCTTGAAGGGCCGTGTGGCCTACTCCGGCACCCATTGTCTATTGTCTATTGTCTATTGTGAGCGTCACATATCCCTATGGGAATAACCCGGGGTGGAAGATTGCAACCTTCACGTGGTCCGCCTTGTTTCGACTAATGCAATCAACTCGACGTGCACAAACGGAAGATCAAATAGAACAAGATGTGCTACAACTTTAGGCTGTGCACGCCACACGAAAGAAGAAGAAGGGATAACCCCTTTGAAAGCTCGCTCCGTATACCGTGTGGAGGGGCGGAGATGGGTGGCCGGCGATAATGTGATGTGGTCAGTGGAGAGTACCGCTGTGTGCGTTCTCTTTTGATTCTCCATCTCTGGGTAAAGGGCTGTACTTCTCTGCACATAGTTTGTACGTTCTCCCCGTGACCTGTGTGAGTTATATCAGAGATCTTCTGTTTTCTCCCGCACTCCAAAGGCGTACAGGCTTTTAGGTTAATTGGTTTGGTATGATTGTAACATTGTTAGTGTTTGTTGGCTGGCGTTAGTATGCGGGCATCGCTGGTCAATGCAGACTCGCTGGACGTCGGGCCGGTTTCCGCGCTGTATCTCTAAAACTAAAAAAACTAAAATGAACGAATCATTTCGTTAATCAATGAAAATGCCCATGGCGGTATTCTGAGATGACATACTGGAGGGTACGTCCACTGAGACGTGATGGGTTGATCTCTAAAATAAGAAAGGAGCCATTATTTTTAAGTGAATATATTGTGGGGCGCCCGATTTCCAACTGAAGGTCAAGGATCATATGCAGAAGGCAGCGTGTAACACAGTGTTATTGTCGAGGGGGACTTTAACTTCCCCAATATCGACAGGGACTTACTCGGACCAAGAGGATTAGACAGACATATTTTTAGGTGTATTCAAGCAGTTGCCCCATTACAGGCAAGATGGGGAGGCATTTGATAGGGTGTTGATGATGTTTAGCAGAATGTCGCTTTGAGTGGAGGATTCGGCTCCAGGTAGAGATTGGATAGTCTTGGTTTGTTATCTCTAGAACGTCAGAATTTGAGGGGAGAAGTCATAGAAATATATGCAATTACTCTTGGCATGGAGAGAGTGGACCGTCAGAAACCTTTCCCAAGATGGCAATCTCCAACACTAGAAGACATAGTTATAAGGTGAGAGGAGGAAGACGCAACATGTACACGAGTGGCAAAATTTACACACAGAGGCTGGTGGGTATATCGAACGAATTGTCAGAGAAAGTAGTAGAGGTAGCGACAATTGTCACATATAAAATATATTCAGACAAGTGCATGGAGAGGAAAGGAGCAGAAGCCATATCAGGCAAACGCGGGAAAAGTGAATCTTATTTAGATGGAGCAGTGGTCCGATTGGAAAGGTTGGGCAGAATGTCTTCTTTGCGTGCTCTGCAACTCTACAACTCGAATGACCAATGTGGCACCTACACCGCACCGTGAGGTTTGGAGAGTCTGGTTTATCATGAGCGGTGCTTGGCGTGACAGATCTCAAACTTCTAATCCTGCCGACTATCTGTTAATCCGGCATTAGAGAGCCATTCTAAAACCACCATTCTAAAGAATCCGAGGGTTCCTGTGCCGCTCCAGTCCCCCTACAGGACGAAGGCCGGCATTACCGGCCGAGCGCCCCGGGGATGGCACCCGAACCAAGGACATGGGCGAACGCCACAGATGGATCAAACGCACTATTATCACTTTTCCCAGTCTCGACCATAACCTTTAATTCGTATATATTAAAGATCTAGACTACATTAGTTAGGTTGATGTGTAGATTTGCTGACGACACGAACATTGGAGAAGTTGCAGACAATGAGAGAAGCTGTCAAAAGCTGCAGCGGGCTGTAGATCAACCGAATAAATGGGCGGATAAAAGGCAAATGGAGTTTAGTCCGAGCAAGTGTGAGGTGTCGTACTTTGGGAGGTTGAATGGAGGAAGAGAATATGTAGTTAATGATGAAACCCTCAACATCATTGATGTACAGAGGGGTCTTGGGTGTGAAGTTCGTACATCCCCACAGGTGGCAGCACAAGGCAATAAGTGTTAGAGAAGACGTGTGGTTTGCCATAATTACTCTGGAAATTGAGTTTAATGGTTAGGATGTCAGGAAGCAGTTCTAGAGGACTTTGGGTGGGCCGTATTTAGAGTATTGCGTGCAGTTCTGGTTCACTATTTTCTGTAAAGACTTGTTGGTTTTGCAGAGGGTGCAGGTGGCGTTTACAAGATTGTTGCCTTGACTAGTGGGCTTCAGCTACATTGATTGAGTCATTGAGTCATAGTGATACAGTGTGGAAACAGACCATTCGACCGAACCTGCCCACACCGGCCAACATGTCCCAGCTGCCCGTGTTTGGCCCATGTCTCATCAAACCTGTCCTATCAATGTGCCAGTCTAACTTTTTCTTAAAAGTTGGGATATTCCCTGCATCAACTACCTCTCTGGCAGCTTGTCCCATACACCCACCACCCATTGTGTGAAAAGTCTCCCATTCAATATGTTTCCCCTTCACACTTAACCTATGTCATCTGGTCCTCGATTCACCTACTCTGGAAAAGAGACTCCGTGCATCCTCACGATTTATTCCTCTCATGATTACATACACTTCAATACGATTAGCCTCATCCTCCTGTACTCCAAGGAACAGTGTCACAACCGACTCAATCTTTCTCTATAGCACAGACCCTCTAGTCCTGGCAACGCCCTCGTAAATATTCCCTTTCCAGCTTGACAACATATTTGAATTGTTTCCATCGTAACTTGGAGATTGGGGTATGAATTGTAAGAATTATAGAAAATAGATCGACAGTCAGAATCTTTCTCCCAGGTGGAAATGCCCATATGGGCATACCTAATCGATGAGAGCGGGATTAATTTGCCAGTGGTGGTTGTCGGGGCAGAAACAATAGTGCCGTTTAAAAGTCCTTTTGGTAGGCGTCTGCAATGCAAGGAATTGAGATATATGGATCAGATTACAGCAGTTTAACGAGTCATCGTGTTCATCACAAACATTGTGCAGTAACGGAAACAGGAGCTTAAAGGTAATTTTGGGTATCTGACAAATGAAAAGATACAGAATTATTCATCAATTGTGAATTGATTCAATTGAGTATAATCCACAAATACCCAATGTGTCGGGGGAATATAAGAATAGTGTTGTGCTGCGAATCTTTTAAACACTTTAGCGTCTCAGAGTGTTTCCCAGTGTGTACTGCTAAGGGCTTGAATGAACCGTCTTTTTTGAGAAACTCACTACTGCTCTGTGAGATGTTTTCAGTTTCTGTTCCCATCTGAGCCGTAATTTAAAGTGCAACTGGACCCTACGGAAACGAGACATTCTTGGGAATTACAAAGAATCATATGGCACAACATCTGGAATTACAAAACCCCCCTGAACATATATGAATCTCTATCGACGGCGAGATTGCTTCAGGGATATCTAGCGTTCATTTCTCCTGGAAATAAATGGTGATATTTCAACTATTTACCTGCAGGTTAATTATTACTTATCTGATTTATCGAGATAATCGAACCATACACGGGTTCATTGTGCTGGATGATTTGATTTGCAATAAACAGTTAAATCGGCCAATATATTCTGTGCCCTTGCCTGGTATTGAGCTCTTGTTGGTTGTTGCTCACAGCCCGTGTAATTTAGCTTTATCTGCCATCACGGTAAGCAAGCAATGAGCACAAGCGAAGGAAATAACAGTTCCTGATTACGATAGTAAACAGGACTTTGACCACATTCCACATTACCCCTACCGTGCCCGCCGCAGGAGCTTGCAGTGATCAGCATGGTCACCTTGAGAGAATAAAACAGCTATAAGGCGGCGTTCACGCAAAAATACTGGCTCGGATTCGGTCGCCCCCTTGGCAGGAATGAAGGGGATGGTGGTGAAGCTGATTAGATGGTACGAATCGCCGCAGAATTGGCCAATTTGCCTACAGAGTTTGCTCTACATTTCGGGGTTAAAATGGCTGATCATTTTCCTCTCAACCCTATTCTCCTGATTTCTCCCAATAACAATGAAAAGTCCTTGCTAATAAAGAACGTGCCAACCTCCTCTTTGAAGTTACCCAATGACTGCTTCCACAGCCGTCGGTGGCAATAGCTTCCACAGATTCACAAAGATCTGGCTAAACAAATCCCGTCTTACTTCTAAAGGTATATCCTTTTATTTAGATGTTGTGTCATATGGTGCTTTACCCCCACACAACTATCAGATATATCCTTGCCATGTCCACTCTGTGTCGTCCTTTGGTTATATGCTGACGTTCATTGAGATCTCACCTCAATCTACCAAAACTCAAGAGTAACGGGGCCTGAGCTATCAACACTCCTCATACCTTAACCTAATCATTCTCGTAAACTTCATGGACATTCGTCAACGCCAGCATATCTCCCAAATGTGCTCTGATAACGGCTTATAAACCCTCGCCATTACATCTTCGATTTATATTCCAGTCCTCTCGAAATGAATACTAACATTGCATTTGCCTTCCGTACTACCGACCAAACGTATAAATTCATCCTTTGGGATCTGTGCAACGGAGCGTTCAAATCCCTTTTCATCTCGATTGTTGACTCCATTCCACATTTAGAAAATAGCCTACGCCAATATTCCGTCAAAAAAATCGGTAGCTTATTGTCTAGTTTATCGGTACACTTTGCCATATTATGTGCCTTCCCTTTTGCTCTTATGCTATCTTTGGCATTCTTTGTAAGCACTGGTATCCTCGTTCTCCACTTAGTCAATTTTTCTTCTTCGGGATGAAAAGACCCAGCGTCTTCCGAATTACTTCCCGAATCCTCATTCATTGCTGCTCTGGTGTCATTTTAGCTCGAGTCTCGTACCAATCAAATTTAGCAAGTTTCTCCACCATGCCTTTACTCAACCGTATACCGATACATAGGGTTTCAGCCATTCCCTCTCAGAATACAGAATACATTATATGATATCACGATCACAGCCTCCGTGGGCTTCCTTCACCTTTAGCCCCCTAATTACATCTGGTTCATTACATAACACTAGGTTCAAAATGGCCATTGGGCTGAAATACGAGTTGCTCTAGAGCGCAATTTCATAGGCCATCTACAAAGTAATTTTTGTGGGATTCAGCAGCAGCGTCATGTCCGAGCGTGCCTGCATATCGGAATCCTGCATGATGCACCTTATGCCTTACGCCCTGACCTCTATTCTGAGCCCTGCACATATGTCCCAGCAGGGTCTTTTTACCCGTGCACTTTCTCAAATCTACTCTCAGGAATTCAACATTTTTTCTGATCTTATGTGATTTGTTATTGAGCACTGGACTACAGTAGTCACGAACAAGAGCCACCCCATTCGCTCGCTCATCTGTCTGCCTTTGATATGATTTGTGTCCTTGCGTGTTAAGCCATCTGCTCTGATTCTCATTCAACCGTCAGTCTGTGACGCCCACAATGCAAATCCTGCCATTTTCTGACCACAAATGAGCTCAAACACCGTGTTTCCTCGATTGCGTACATTCGAATATAAAACCTTCAATACTGTTTTATCTCCGGATTTTCTGGACTCCGTTCCGATGTTGCCTAACGTTACACTCTGATCCCTTTCTCAACTTATGTCTTACATTTTATTCCTGAGACTCCAGTACTCCATCCTCCGCTCTGCTTTCCTTTAATATTGCCCATTCTTTGTCGTCTTGTACCCCACCCCCCCCACCACCACTTTCCGCTATTTATTTTAAAACATAATTAGACCCGATGTATGCCATTCGTCAGTTCCCTAATGCTCTCAGTAGGTTTCAGGCGGGGTCTGTCCTTCCTTACCGAATACTGATGTTAATATCAATCGCACACAAATTTCTTACCCACGAATTCAACCCCATTTCTTTCACACCAATTTCTGAGCCAACGTTAAACTCTAATCTTATTGAACCAATGCCAATTTTCTGGTAACCCAGGGAGCGAACCAGAGCTAAACCCATTACCTGCGTTTGCCTCGTATTCCTCAACGTTTTTATCCATGTATCTGTCCAAATGTTTCAACCACTTCTTCTACCTACCTCAGCCAAATCATCTAATAGCCTCTTCCACATACACACTGCCCCTTGTCATAAATGCACCTTTAATAGTACGCAGATGACACAACAGTGGTGGGCCTCATCAGGGACGACAATGAGCCGGCTCACAGGGAGGAGGTGAAACAACTGGTGGACTGGTGCAATACGAACAACCTGATCCTGAATGTCGAAAAAACAAAGGAGGTCATCGTCGACTTCATGAAAAACCGGCACAGTCCCACACCACTTCACATCAATGACAGCGATGTGGAGGTAGTCAGTAGCACAAAGTTCCTGGGGGTGCAGATCACTAACAGTCTGACCTGGTCGAATAACATCTCATCAACAGTTAAGAGAGCGCAGCAGCGGTTGCACTTTCTGCGCCGGATGAGAAGAGCTCACCTCCCCCATCCCATCCTCACTACTTTCTACAGGGGCACCATAGAGAGTATTCTGACCAGCTGTATCTCTGTCTGGTTTGGGGACTGTAAAGCCTCTGACTGGAAGTCCGTGCAGAGAGTGGTGAGGACAGCGGAAAAAATCATCGGGACCTCTCTCCCCTCAATCGGGGATATTGCGACCAAACGTTGCGTGTCTAAGGCCAGCAGTATTATAAAACACCCCACACATCTCCATCACGGACTGTTCACTCTGCCGCCCTCAGGAAAAAGATACCGCAGCATAAGGAGCGGAACATCAAGGTTCTGCAACAGCTTCTTCCCACGAGCCATCAGACTCCTGAATGCCATGTAATGGGCTGTCACCATTGTCTATTTATCTTTTTATCCATTTCATCCATGTCTATCCTTCTGTTAATTTATCGTGTTGCACAGGGAGCCAAATGCAACGTAATTTCGTTTGGAACTGCATATATCAATGTATTTCTAAATGACAATAAAGTTTGTTTGACTTTGCCTTTGACTAATATCGCCTTTATATCTGCCCCCTCTCGCGTAAAACGTGCGCCCTTTAGTTTCATACAGCCTTATCCTGTGCTACTCACTTTATCTGTGACTGTTTACACCCTCCGCGTTCATCCGTCGCCCCCCTCTTCTTGATCAAATCAAAGATGGATTATCCGTGTCGCAACATTCCAGATAATCCACACAATGGGGTAGTGGGCGTATGGAACGACCTGCCAGATGAAGTAGTTGAGGCTGGTACTATCGGAATGGTTGAGAAACGTTGGACAGTTGCGTGTATAGGACAGCCTTAGAGGGATATGGGCAGGTGAACCTAGTGTGGCTGGAATATGTTGGCCGAAATGGGAAAGTTAAGCCGAATGGCTGTTTCCACGCTCTACGACTCGATAATTTCCTAACGCTCATTCAGTTATAAATCGACGATTAATCCTATCGACACTTTCGAGCAACACCGAGTTGGCAGTTGCCGTTCTATCGATGCCGTGCCGTTCCCCGATATATTCCCTGTCCTTACCTTGTACTGAACTTCGGTCCTGGCCCGAGACAGTCTTGGCACATGCCTTCTCAGTGAGCTCACATACCCTTGGTAAAGAACATTTCTACAGTAACAAACAAGACTTTAACCTCGCCAGCTGGTACTTTAGACTTTGGACTTGAGAAGTACAGCGCGGAAACAGGCACATGGGCATGCAGAATCAGTGCCGATAATCAATCACCCCGTGCACTAACACTATCCGACAAACTGGGAACACTTTGCAATTTTTACTCAATCCAAATAACCTACAAAACCCGGGCGTCTTGGAGTTGACGAGGAAACCGGAACACACGGCGAAAAACTACGCGGCCATGGGGAGACAATACATATTCCGTGCAGATAGTACCCGTAGTCAGAATCAAACCGTGTCTCTGTCGCTGTAAGACAGCATCCCTACCGCTACACCACTGTGCAGGGCCTAAGTCAGTGCGCCGCCCCTGCTGTGGCTTGTAACTGGAATTGGTCTGCACACACTCTGAGTGGGAGATAACAGTTCTCACATGGAGTTAAACGCAACATCGGTAATCTGATGCTTTAAAAAAATCTCTTTCTCCAACGGAGATGCGGCATTTTCCCCTGTCGTATCTGCGTTCGCGCTGAGGACTAAACATCGAGGAGTTGGCGGCCTCCAACTGGAATGGACCTTAAGGGCTCCGGTCACAGAGCCTGTGAACTTACCATCGAGGAGCTGGCTGACATTCGGATGCTGTGGTGGCGCTGCGGCTGCGACTTGACTTCGGAGGCTTAGGAGGCTTCGGCCGCGGGACCTGTGGACTGTGACATCGGGAGCTCGCAGGCCCCTGGTTGGCGACGGATTTTCGGGAGCTCCAGCAACAACAGCTTCATCCGCCCCGAATCAGGGCCTGTCCTGTCCCACAAGCATGCGATAGCATGCGGTTAGCGCGACCTACCGTGGTCGCTTGAGCCGTCTGGCCTCGCGGGGTCGGTCCTACTTCGATCGCCGGAGCCGGATGGAGTAGTGCGGAGCTGGTCCCGACATCGCGCGGCGCTCGGAAAAACTGACCGTGTTCAAAAATCCCTCGCGGCAAAAGCCTCTCGGCCGCGGGTAATGTGACGTCGTGCGTCTACCCCGTGGCGTTGCACGATGACGTCCCTGCCCGACGCCGTGCGACTCCCATTATCAGTCGGCCCGCCTTTACCACGACACATAAAAACCGCGCGTGTTTTGAAAATAACCACCACTTACCGCGTTTCTTGCAACGGAGTTCTTCCCAGCTGCATCGATCACCAGACAACACGAGGAGAACAAGGAACCCCAGGATCATCAAGAAGAAATCCATGTAGGATAAGGTAAAGCAGGTAAAGCAGGTAATTATAGAGAACATATAGACCCAGGAGGATCCAGCCACTGCTTCTGTCCATGCTGCTGTTCCTGACCCTGCTCCAGCTTCAGTTCCTGTCCCATCTCCTGCCCTATCTTGTACCTCAACACCCTCACCAATTCCTACCCCAGTTCTTTCCCCATCTCCTTCCTCGGCTCCTTCCCCATCTCCTTCCCCAGCTCCTTCCCCCGCTCCTGCCCGAGCTCCTGCCCCATCTACAGCTTCAGCTCCTACTTCAACTCCAGCCCCAGCTGCTGCTGCAGAATGGGACTCGGATTTGGCTCAGGAGACTGATGCGTCAGCTGCGCGGGCGAGGAGGAAGAAGAAGAGGTTGGTCACAAGGCCTGATAATTTTACCAGGGAACACGAGGGAGACCTGGTAGAATGGTATCGGGCCAACCGTGAACTGTACGATAAGAGCCATTGTGATTTCAGAAACACGGATCTGCGCAACGCGATGCATGAAGACAAGGCGAATGAGTTCACTGACTGCTCTTGTAAGTACATACTTTGTAGTTTGTCTACTTTTCTGTCGTTGTAATTGCAATTCCACTTAAGATTACAATTTACTCAACACTGATCTTCATTTATTCTATGTTTACACAGATGACCAACTGTGCCAGTGGTTCAAGAGCCAGAGGACACGGTTCGGGAAACTGTCGAACGGTCTTGGCAAGCCTGGCTCCGCCAGTAAGCAACTGACTGACAGAGAGCAGTGGATAGTGGAGAAATGGGGGTCCGTGCGGAACCACATAGTCGGAGTGCAGGGCAAAGAGAGCGGTTGGAAGGTGAATAGCTAAGAAATTGATGGGACAATTGAAACTTGTTGGAAAGTGAGATATTCAAATGATAACTTGGTGGTCACTTTGCTTGCTACGTCCTGACGGCCTTGCACATTTCTGATACACATTTACTTTCTTCCAACTCACCATGGGCATCTCATCGTGCGCCAACCCGAATGAGGGTGAGACGGATCCGCCAGAGGGACCCCCAGAGAAACTTTCAGAGGGACGCTCTGGGTCCAGCACTGCGGACAAACAGCAGCACGCTAAATGCAAACCGGCCTGCACAACTGCGCCAGATTGCGGTGCGCCTGTTGAACGACTTCAGCCAGAGATGTTTGCGGATGTATGTGTTTTCGGGTGTACAGTCAGCAAATTTCTCATTCACTCCGCCCTACGTCCATGTTTCTCCATCGCTTCCCAGAAAATACTTACCAGGATTGCACTCTCTTTTTTGCAGATCATCTGTCCCACCAGCATGCAACTCTATGCGATGAACGCGATCAAACTAGAAGCGGGGCCGCGCGGAGGTCGAGTGATCCCCTGTACAGGCCCGTTCCCACCAGCATGCGCCTGCATGCGGCAAGCGCAACCAAACCGGCAGTAGGGGCCGCGCGGAGGTCGGGTGAGGCGAACTTGAGTTCGCCAGGACAGAGAGGGGCACACAGAGAGGGGCACCGAGGCACACACACACACAGGGCCACGGAGCGACATACACAGAGGGTCACGGAGGCACTTACGAATAGGTTCATGGAGGCACGATGTCGGGGCGGTGTGTAAATGTCGAGGCGACTGCGAGCCGACAAGCCGTTGCCGCGCGGAATTTTTGGAGATAGTCAGTTTTTCGGAGACCCGCGCGGTATCGGGACGAACTCGGGAGGAACTCCGCACAATTCCGCACGGCTCCGGCGATCGAAGTGGGACCGGCCCCGCGCCGCCGAACGGCTCAAGCGACCACGTTAGGTCGCGCTAATCGCATAGAGTTGCATGCTGGTGGGACCACTGCCGAGACAATAAGCGGCTTGTCGCAGGCAAGGACGTCAAAGAAGCGTTGATGCCTTCTCAGCCCCACTGAGGGAGAAGATGTTGCAGATCCCTGACTCGCAATGACACAGCTTCTGCTTGGAGGGCTTGGTCTTGGCAAAGGCGCACAAACTTCTTCTGCCAGTAAACCTTTTAGTCAAAGTTTATTGAATTTATAAACGTTTTACTTTAATGTTTTTAATGAATTACTCACTACGAATTCCTTGGTGTTGCAGAGCCGGATGAGGTCCATGCCATACATGCCGCACCCACAAATGGGGATGATGACACCACAACATGCTCCCCAGGTACACTGTGAAACCTTTGTGAGTCTTCCGTCTGATTCAAGATTGTCTCTCACACACAGCTTGTGAAAGGTTGTGATTTTTAAAAAAATTTTATTTTATGTATCAGAGGTAAATACATCATTGTACACATATATACTGTTACAATCATTGTACCCCATAAGTTTATGGCTTTTATAGAAAAAGAATAGAGAGAAAGAGAGTGTAATGTGAAAAGAGTTGTGATAGTGAAAGAGCGTGCCAAAGGGGAGAAGAAATCCTTGGTTAAAGAATTAGAAAAGGGGGTTAAAAGATAGACCCTAAAAAAAGAAAAGGAAAAAAAAAGGAAAAAAAAGAAAAAAAGCCAGTTATTGTGTTATATGTATCACGCGAAAGGAATCCACCAACTCGATAGTTTTTCATCCCCCCCCCCCCCCCCCCCCACCAAGGTCCGAGGTACTCCTGCACCCTATCTTTGTAGTAATTCTATAAATGCAGACCACGTCTGATAGAAGCGTTCTGATTTTCCTTCCAGGCGGAGTGTCATATCTTCCAGATGTAGTGTTTCAAACATAGTTAAAATCCACATACTTAATGTTGGTATAGGTGATTTGTTTTATATGATTGTTTGCCTCCACATGCATATTGATACGCTTATGTGTTTTGCCCACAGACAATGATGGGATACCGACCTGTGGCATACCCGTGGATGGCAGCCCCCCCCCCCCCCCCCTCCCCCCTATATCAGGGCAGCCAGCTCAACACCGCGTCATGCGTCACCCGGCATGGATAGGCCCGGAGCAACAGATTTCCAGGCGCGATTGGAGGGTCCCGACCCAAGCGCCAACTGCACCCTGAATCTCTCTGACTATCTGATGGAGGATTGCCCAGTGCAAATAGGCGATAATGAGTAATGTTCTCCCCAACATTCACTATTCTGTTTGCTTGTGTGTTGCACATTTAAGTTTATTTCACATTAAAGTTTTATTGTTTGTTTGCAGTAAATAAAGGAATTGATTCTTATAAAGTCATGGGTCTTTGTCTTTATCGGAGATAACCTCACACACAACTTGATTATTAAACTTCAGTGTAACCTTTTCGTGTAGTGGGAAAAGCAGTTGTTAATCATGGAGTTGATCTCTCATATGGAAACCACGTCTAATAATGGAATGCATCTCGCATATAAAATCCTCGCTTTATTAGATTAATGAAACACACACAGGCAATGAACTGCATTGAATTGCAAAGTGTGTCATGAGGTCATAAAAAGCAGACGAATGCATTTATCCACTTTTAAAATGATGACATTTCAAAGAAAGTACAATGTGCAATGTGTGTGATATTATTATGATCACAGTATTACTCATTTCACATACAAAAACCTTCCATTAACGTACATTGATCCACCTTTTATTAGATCAGTTCCTGCAGTGGTGGTCCTCTGTGGTGTGGGATGTTTACTGTTGATCCTCGCCACATATTGTTCTGCCAGGGTACACTGCCTCGCTCTGAGTTGTAGTAAGCACAGAGATGGTCCCTCTGCACCTTTGCTCTTTTGTTGCTGGTGTTTCTTTGCAATGCGCCCAGTGCCACCATCGGTGCAGCCTGTCTTGCAGCTCTCCAAGAACCTAGTGTGACTTCTCCTGTCTGTTTGTCCATCGTGTCACGCTCCACCATGGCTGCTGCTGCATCTCTGGTGCGGATCAGGTTGTGCAAGACGCATGCCACATAGACAATGGTCTGCACATCTCGGGCTCCTGCTCCATTGTAGTCAGCAGGAATCTGAATCTGCTAGCAAGGATACAAAAAGCATTGTCCATGACCCTCCTAGCCGTGGACAGCCTGTAATTAAAGATCCTTCGCTCCCTTGACATCTGCCTGTGAGGGTATGGCTTCATCATCCATGGCCTGAGTGCGGAGGCATCATCACCAACCAATGCGTAGGGGATGTCAGGTTTGTCTTCTCCCGGTAGTGGTACTGGATCAGGAAGGCCTGCTCTCCCTTCTTCCAGTGCATGCCCAAGGGAGGTCTCTCTCCAGATCCCTCCATCTGCGGCACTGCCAGGTGTGCCCACATTCACAAACAGAAAGTTGTAGTTTGCATCGACCACAGCTAACAGCACGATGGAATGGAACTTCTTGTAGTTAAAGTACGTAGAACCTCCCCTGAGTGGACATCGGACGGCCACATGCTTCCCGTCAACTGCCCCACATGTGTGCAGGAAGTTCCATCTGGTTTGAATGCCATGCGCCACTATCCTCCACTCATCAGGTGTACTAGGGCAGTCAATCATTTCTTCATATGCATTGTTGATGGCATCACAGGTCTCTCGGATGACCTTGCTGATGGTGTTGTGGGCCACACGGAAGTTGTACGAGAGACTCTTGTAGGAATCCCCTGATGCAAGGTAGTGGAGGGTGATAGCTAGGCGCAGGCCTGGTTCCAGTGACTTCCGCATGACGGTGTCGCTTTTCTGCAGAAGAGGTCCGACTCGGGTCTTTAGCCCCTGAAGCAGGTCAGGGGGTAACCTGGTGAAATTTCTAAAGGCAGCCTCATCTTTCTGCTGCAGATCGGTCACCATGTTCTCATACTGGCCCAAAGTGGGTCTCATCCAGAACAAAGATCCCATCCACACAGACTTCTTCCTGGGTTTCTTCCTAGCCTTCCTTGTTCAACTCCTTGTTGAACTTCCCAGCTGACCTGTCAGCACGAGGGCTGCTGCTAACAAGAGAAGTCTCTCTTGCTGTTGCAGCAATGCAATCTGTATCTGTGTCTCTTCCATGATGATCACATCATGCCCCGTTTATGTGAGGAAATATGACGTCACGCGCAACCTTCCCGCGGACGTCGCCCGAACTTCACGTCAACTCGCCCGGGGATCACCCGACCTCTGCGCGAACCCCGCTTCCGATGTTGTCGGGCTAGTCGCATGCAATCGCATGCTGATGAGACAGGCTTGAATTGATGAGACAGGCCCGTTCACAGTGCATTCCATCCCTCGGCGCGGCTTAAAATCGGCCACGGGATGGTCCAACGCCCGGCGGTTGCTACAATATCGGGAGCCCTGGTCCCCGCGACGCAGCAGTTTGACTGCCTGGCCGCGGTAGAAGAAGCAAGGAAGGAATAACACAATTTTACCTTCCATCACAGTGAGGAGGTGCCTGGTGTGGAGGAGAGCCACTGTGATGGGTTAAATTTTGGTTAAATTGTGCGTTTTGTTGCTTTATTACTGTTGTGACTGCACGGTAAAATTAAATTTCGTTCAAACTAATTTTTGAATGACACATAAAGAAATTCCATTCAATAATATTTTATTAGCCAAGTATGTAGCAATGTTACAAAATTTTGAGATTTTAAAAATCAAGTCTGCAATTTATCCCATCAGATAAAGCATAAAAAGAAGTTTAATTTGACACCTAATTTACTTTCATATCTTCAGTATTAAGAAAGTTATGGCCATTTTCATACTCGGAAATTAGCATCTTGTTCCCCATTGCCTTTCAATTGACTTAACTCAAAAGCTGTGATCTGGAAAAGTTAAAAGCCCATAACATTCTTAAAAATTAAGAGAACTCAATGAAATTTTCCGTTATTATAGATTGAAGCATTCTGAAACAAATATTAAACAATCTTACTTGGATTACCTGAAATTAAAGCATATAATTAGTTAGTTATCTAATTGTAGCTAATTACAAAATTCAATGAGTAGATCTAAACATCTATCCATTTCTTAAGAAAAGATAAACTTTTTTAAAATTGCCTAAGTGTCCAAATAACATTCACACAATAATCCACAATATAACATAATTTTTAAATCTCATTTTCATGAATTTCTGGGCCAAATGGAAGGAATTTAGTGTTTTATGCCTGTAAATTAATGGCCATTTAAATAAACTAGCGAGTGGGTTTTAGTGGAATGCGGTGGATTGGAACGTTGCGGTTTGCGGTGAAGTCGGGGGGAAAAATACTGGGGGTTCATACATTTTTTGGGGACCCCATTTCGCAACATAAAAATATTATTAATGCCTCCCGAAAAACCAACTTTTAATATAAAAATAAAGTATTTACCTTTTTTTCTCCCCTACGCAAAATGCTTCCGGTTGTCTGCGGTCACGGCTTTTGAAGGTGATTTTTAAATTACTCTAGTTAATAAATAATCTAGAGTAATTTAAAAATACCACCATTCATTAAATGTCGGAGCGATTTTTCTTCAGCAACCAAATCGCCCGACATTGATCGATTATCCAGGCCTGTGGAAAAACGGCACTTTAAGCCCGCCCCCCTCTGCAAGGCGCGAAAGTCGCGCACACGGGGAGCGGCAGAAGTGCAGCGCCGCCAAAGGTAAGTTTTGCAACATACCTAAAGTATGTTTTGAAACATACGTGAATTTCATTTGCCAAGTCTGTGATACAAATAAAAAGCAACGGAAAACACAAAACACAAAACACATTTTAACATAAACATCCACCACAGTGACTCCTCCACGTTCTTCACTGTGACAGAAGGCGAAACAAGTTTAATCTCGTCCCTTATTTGCTCTCCCGCGGTCGGCGGCCTCGAGCGGTTGACGGGACGATCTTGACTTCCGTCGCCGGCGGCCTTTGGGCCCACCGCATCCGGGCGATCAGCTCCTGCATCGAGGGGGTGTCAGCTGCCCCGCGTCGGCGATCGGACCCCGTGTCCGGATTGGTTGAGCCTCTGCCTCTCTATGGGATCCCGACTCGGCCTCTTCCTAGACTGCGAGCTCGATTTTTAATTCCGCAGGCTTCGATTGGAGCGATCCCAGGCAAGAACTTAGATGCGATGTTCAGTCCACGCCCCGCGGTGGTTTCAAAGTCAGTCCAAGGAGGCTTCCAGCTGCATCGTTTCAAGGCCGGAGAGCGACCGGAGATACGATCCGGAAAACAATCGCATCTCCGGCAATGTAAGAGAGAGAAGAACATTTACCCAAATTTTAAAGCACACCGAAACTAAAAAAACACACGAAAAAACAGACAGAATGTTGCCGGGGCTGCCGATCATGCTGCGCCCCAGGTGGTGGCTGCCTATGCCTCTCAAAATGTACGCCTCTCAAATCTACGCCTGTCAAAATGTATCTCCCAACCTCCTTCTCCTAACTTTCACACAGTGTGTTTGGTGTATGAAACGAGCTGCCAGATGAATTAATCGAGGTAGGTAGCAGAACAACGTTGTAAAGACGGTTTGGCACATATATATAGGAAGTGTTTAGAGGGTGTTGGGCCACATGCTGGATAAGGCTACGAGCATAGATGGGGCATCTTGATCGGCATGGATAAACTGGGCCGAAGGGCATGTTTCTGTGTGGAAGGTACACAAAAATGCTGGAGAAACTCAGCGGATGCAGCAGCATCTATGGAGCGAAGGAAATAGGCAACGTTTCGGGCCGAAACCCTTCTTCATGTTTCTTTGTGGTATGACTCTCGATGTTAAGTCATTCAATGATCAGACACATGGGCCAGATGTTGCATCTCCTGCGGTTGCAGGCGAAAGTACCTGGGGAGGGGCTGGTTTGGATGGGAAGTGACGCATCGATCAGCGAGTTGCAGAGGGAACGTTCTCAGCGGAAAGCAAGAAGAGGTGGAGATGGGAAGCTGTGGACAGTAGTGGGATCCCGTTGAAGGCGGTGAAAATGTTGGTGGAGGATTATATGCTGTATGCGACGGCTGATGGGGTGGAAGGTGATGACAAGGGGTCTCAGTCCTTGTTTCGAATGGGGGGAGGGGGGGGGCAATAGCGGACCTGCGGGATATCGTGGAGACCCTGATGTGAGTCTCATCTATAATCGAAGAGGTGACCCGTTTCCTCAAGAGTGAGGACACCTCCGATGATCTGGTATGGAAAACCTCATCCTGGGCGCAGAAGCAGCGTAGACGGAGGAATTGGGAGTAGGGGATAGAATCTTTACAGGAAGCAGGGTGGGACGAAGTGTAGTCTTGATAGCTATGGGAGTCACTGGGTTTGTAGTAGATGTCGGTCAATAATCTGTCTCCTGTGATGGAGTATGTGAAATCCAGAAACGGTAGAGAAATATCGGAGATGTTCCAAGTCAATTTGAGTGTAATTAGGAAGTAAATTAGTTGTGAAGTTGATTAAACCAGTGTGTTCGTCATCGGTGCTGGAGGGGAGCACCGATGCAGTCGTCAATGTAGCGGAGGTAGAGTTCGGGGATTGAGCCAGTGTACGCCTTGGACAGTGATCGTTTAATGTACTCGACAAAGAGGCAGGCATAGCTGGGGTCCATGCACTTTCCCATAGCTGCGACGTGGACGTGCACTCCGTCGACGCGGGAGCATCAGGGTATGGGCCAGCTCTGGGTACGGGCCAGCTCTGCTAGGCGGTGGGGCGTATTACTAGACGAGAATTGGCTGGTTCTGCGGCCGAGGAATAAACGGAGGGCTTTAAGACATTCATGGTGGGGGATGGAGGCGCAGAGAGACTGGACATCCGTGGTAAATATGAGGGAATGGGGGCCTGGAAACGGAAGTAATTGAAGAGACTTGGGGCGTTGCGGTGTGTAGTGGACATATGTCTCATTCTAATGTAAACGCAAATTGGTGGTGTAAATCAGTGCGTGAGGCGGCATCTCTGGAGAGAAGAAATGGGCGACGTTTCGGGTCGAGATCCTTCTTCAGAACCTTCTAATGTTATTTCCAAATAAAGACCGAATAAGGACTGGAACAATAGGAAACAAAAGGAACTACAGGTGCTGTAACATTTGGATCGCTGCATCAGGAACGGTCAGAGTCTGCATGGATTTACGCTGGGGGAATCATGATTGACTAATATGCTGCAATTCTTTGAGGATACAACAAGGAAAATGAACAAGGGAGAGCCAGTGGATGTAGTGTACCTGGAAAGCCTACGATACGTTCCCAAATAGGAGATTATTGAGCAAAATTAGAGCACATGGTATTGGGGGTAGGGTACTAACATGGATAGAAATTTAGTTGGCTATAGGGAGAAATTTGATCCAACTAATTCCTGTCTCCGCTTTCAATTTAGCTAATTTAGTTTTCGGGATCTGATTTGACCTTTCGACAAGTCTCGCTGCCTGTGGTCGGTAAGCTCAGAGCAGTTGCTGTTGGACGCCCAGCTGTTCACAGAATACTTTATTAATTTGCCCAATAAAATGAGGACCATTGTCAGAACGAAGCCGAATTGAGATACCTAATCTAGGGATACGTTCTCGTATAAGCACCTTGACAACAGTAGCCGCTTTGTTATCAAGTGTTGGGTAGGCCTCGATCCATCTGCTGAATACATCGACAATCACAAGTACATATCAAATTCCTTGGCACTTCTCCTGCCCGATATAATCCATTTGAAGAGTTTCAAAAGGACCCATGGGCAAAGGTGTTCTTCCATCTTCGCAACCCACTCCTTTCCCATGATTATACTTCTTTTTTTTAATTATATTTTAATTTAATAGATGTAAATACATCAGCGTACATCACATATATATTGTTACAATTATTGTACCCCATAATTTTATGGCTTTTAAAGAAAAAGAATAGAAACAGAGAGAGTGAAGGAGGTGAAAAGAATTGTGAAAGTGAAAGAGCGTGCCAAAGGGGAGAAAAAAAAACCTTGGTCAAAGTTAGAGAAAGGGGATTAAGAGATAGACCCCAGAAAAGATAAAGAAAAGAGAGAGCGAAAAAAAAGAAAAGCCAGTTACTATGTTATATACATCACGCAAAAGGAATTTACCAACTCGATAGTTTTTCATCGCCCTTTACTAAGGCCCGAGGTACTCTTGCACCCTATCTTTGTAGCAATTCTATAAATGCAGACCACGTCTGATAGAAGCGTTCTGACTTTCCTGCCAGGCGGAATCTCATATCTTCCAGATGTAGTGTTTCAAGCATAGTTAAAATCCACATATTTACTGTTGGTATAAGGGCATTTTTCCAGAATTTTAAGATTAGCTTTTTTCCGAATATTAAGCCGTAATCAAATAGATTCTTTTGAAACACATTTAATTCCGAGCTACCTTCTCTTATTCCGAAAATAATCCACTCTGGCTTTGGAGTCATTTTTATTTTAAACACGTTTGTGAAGATTTTAAAGATTTCAATAAAAAACCTTTGAATTTCTGTACAAAAGACGAATAAGTGCGCTATAGTAGCTTCTTGAGACGGGCATTTATCACGTATTAGTGAGACGTTGGGGAAAAATGTATTTAATTTAGTTTTTGAGTAGTATAATCTGTGTAAGATTGCACTCCCCCTTCCCCAACTGTGTTGGATTTTTAATTGTTTTAAAGTGTGTATTACGTTAATTGAGCATTTATGCATATTTAATAAGTACTCTTTCCACCTTTCATTGGAAATGTTTATGCTTAATTCGTTTTCCAAATCTCCTCTGATACCTTCAGTTGTTCGTATTACTGCATTTAGTATAATATTATATATATATGTATGAAATTAAGTTTGCAGATTCAGCCTTTGTGTTCATTGCTTCATCCAGTAAGTCTGATGGCATATTGTGAAATTCTTGAGCAAATTTTTTCAGATAATCACATATTTGGAAATATTTAAAATACTGATTGTAACCCAAATTGTATTTTAGTTGTAATTGTTTAAATGATAGTAGTTTTCCCGTTTCATACAAACCTCCAAAAGTATTAATTCCTGCTCTTTCCCTTGTATAAATGCTTTATCTATAATTGAGGGTTTAAACAGAGGGTTTTTAGCGATAGGAGATAGCAGAGATAAATTTCTTAATTTTAAGTTATATTTTACTTGCTTCCAAATTCTGATTGTACCATGTATAATTGGATTTTTGTTGTAATTTGTATTATTCCCCGTCATTGATGAGAGCAGGGGCGCGCCAATATTAAAAGGGCAGCAGTCCTCCTTCTCCATAATGATCCACTCCGGTTGGTGGGGAGAGTTATCCAACAATTGAATATTTACAGTCCAATAGTAATACATAAAATTAGGGAGTGCTAATCCCCCTACTGCTTTGGGTTTATTCAAGTGTGGTCTTTGTATTCTATGGGACTTATAATCCCAAATAAAATTTGTAATATCTGAGGCCAATTAAAAAAAAAAACTTTGTGGGTAGGTATATTGGGATTGATTGGAACTGGTATAGAATTTGTGGTAAAAAACATTTTTACGGCGTTTATTCAGCCTATTAAGGACACGGAAGCGTTTTCCAGAATGTAATTGAATTATGTAGTTTCTTAAGTACAGGGTTATAGTTGCATTAAACATGTCTTGATATCTTCTGGTGATTTCAATACCTAAGTATTTACATTTTCCCATAGCTATTTTAAAAGGAAACTGTACGAGATGTGAACAATTTTTCGGTTTTATTGACATTATTTCACTTTTATTCCAGTTTATTCTGTAACCTAAAAATGATCCAAAATCCTCGATTAAGTTTAAAATATTCGGTATAGTGATATGAGGTTTTGTGATGTACAAAAGTACGTCATCAGCGTATAATGATATTTAATTGTTTGAATATTTTGTATTATATCCGTGGATATTCGAATGAGTTCTATTACTTTCCGCTAGTGGTTGAATTATAAGGGCAAATAGCAATGGTGATAATGAACAGCCTTGTCTGTTACACCTTGACAGTTGAAATTTCGTGGATAAGATGTTATTAGTTAAAATTCTGGCCGTTGGCTTATTATATATTAATTTAATCCATAGAATGAAGTTCTCTTCCAGTTGAATTTTTTGCATTACCTTAACCATATACTCCCATTCAACCTGATCGAATGCTTTCTCTGCATTGCGAGTTTTTGATCTTTAGTTTGGTGTGAGTGCATTATGTTGAGCAGATTATGTTGTCTCGAATTATTAAATGATTGTCTCTTAGAGATAAACCCCGTTTCATCCGGGTGTATTAATTTACTGGAGTACTTACTTAATTTTCTAGCTAATACTTTCGCTAATATTTTTTGATCTGTGTTTAACAACGCGATAGGTCTGTATGCTCCGGGTTCTTCCACACCTTTGTCTTTCTTAAGTATTAATGTAATCGTAGATTCTGCTAGTGTATCAGGTAATATTTGTTCTCTAAAGGCTTGTGTATACATTTTCTGTAGGCGTGGAGTAAATATGTCATAAAAACCTTTATAGAATTACTTACTGAATCCGTCGGGACCTGTTTTTCCATTTTTTAATGAGATTATTGTTTCTTCCATTTCCTTATTTGAGATTTGTGCTTCCCATTCCTCTTGTTCCGGAAACTCTAGTTTGGGAAGATTGCAATTATCGAAGAACTCAGTAACTTTGTTGGTGTTCGTTGTCGTTTTGGATGTATCAAAATTGTCATAAAATTGCACAAAACTTTTATTAATTTCGTCCGGTAATGTTAATACTTCCCCTCTATCTGATTTAATAATTGAAATCGTATGTTACTTTTCTCGTTTTTTAAACTAACTATACTATGATTATACTTCTGACAAATAATACAGAAGCTACTCACTTTCTGGGCCTAAGTTCGTAATCTTGGATGCCATCAAGTAGCCGAAAGAGCATCGCCAATTGCTCTCGCACTACAGTGCATGCACTCCACAACCCAAACTGCAAGAGGATCTGTCATACAAGTCTGCCCTGCCGGAGTAACCCACAATCCTGACATCCAATCTATTGTGCATCAAGCTGTTTCCATAATCTTATGTCCCCTTCAGGAGCTTCTTCTTGCAACCGAATAATTTCCTGGATGGTTGGCATTGGCTTTTCCGAGGGAGATTTGTTACCTGAACTTTTTATCTGCCTCATCATCTTTGGCATTCCCGGGACACTTCCTTTGCTGGGTGACCAGCACAAGGATTCCCCATGTCTATCGGGGCCTGTCCCTTAATATGAGCGCTAAAATTCATTACCGAAATTTGCCTAGCTAGCAGTAGAGCCTGCAATAGATTAGCCACCAATTGCTTTCGAGACATTTGAGTTCCTGCCAAGGTTTGGAATCCTCTATTCCTCCACAGCTAGCCCAAAGTCATGTACTACTCCGAGTGCATATCTTGAATCTGTATATATGTTTGCCCTCAGATCTTTTCCAACAATACATGTTCTGATTAAAGCGAACAGCTCAGCCTATTGTGCTACAGAGGGTGACTCAAAGGCAGCTGCCTCCATACTGTTCCCACCGTGGTCTACAATAGCGTACCCAGAAAGTTTCCCTCCCTGGGGCCCAATAGACGCACTCCCATCGACATATAACGTCATGTCAGGGTCTTCTATGGGAGCGTATTTTAGATTTCATTTCGGAGTCACGTGAGTGACTTCGTGAAGAGCCCGCCGGCGCGCATGCTCGACATATCGTCGTACCGCGTTGCTGCGACGGCTGGCGGTGGAGCGCGCTCCTCGCCAGCCCTTCAGAAGGGGCCACGGAGGTAAGTATTCTACCTTTAGTTGGTGGTCCTTGTTGTTGGTTTTGTCTTGCAGCAAGGACATGGATGGGAGTTCCAAGGGCCGGAGGACGTCAGGACGAGTTCGCCGGTCAACAGTTCCGGGGCCTTTACCATCGGCAGTACCTGCATCGCAGGCCGGGACTCAGGCGGAGATGTGGGTAAGCCCTGTGTTTACAGGTCCAGATCCGCCAGCACACCACAGCTCGGAGGAGTTCGACGAGCTGCCAGTACCTCAACGAGGACCCACCCTCAAGCTCCACAACGACAGCAACATCAGACCCAGCACCAGGGGTCTTTTGTAGGACAGGGTCGGCAGAGACCCTGGTGGAAAACGAAGACGCAGCGCCCTCAAGCCAACCCAGCACCTCCACGTCCACACACGCGTGTCAAGGACCGCCGGTAACCACGGAGGTGAGGGGGTCTGGTTCTCTCTTTTCTCTCTGTTTAACTTCACATGTTGGTGGTCACCTTCGGTGGTTTTTTGGGTGCATGAGGTAATTTCACTGGTGACGAGTATGTGTTGCAGAATATTCAGGGGCATAAAATTGAGTTTATTAATGGCGACATTCCTCCATCCCAGCACATGCCCGCTCGAACATTTAAAATTATCTGCTGCAGAACAGGCAGCCGGCTATAAGGAATTGTTAAGTCTTGAGCAAAGGAGTGATTAAGAGAGTGGTGCATGAGCCAGTTGAATTTGTTTCGAACATATTCACCAGACCTAAGAAGGATGGAAGTTGTCGTGTCATTATTGATCTAACCCGTTTGAATACTTTTGTAACATATTCTCATTTTAAAATGGATACGATGAAACAACCAAATCATTGATTTCTCATGGTTGTTTTATGGCATGCATCGGTTTAAAAGACATTAAGAGAGTGGTGCATGAGCCAGTTGAATTTGTTTCGAACATATTCACCAGACCTAAGAAGGATGGAAGTTGTCGTGTCATTATTGATCTAACCCGTTTGAATACTTTTGTAACATATTCTCATTTTAAAATGGATACGATGAAACAACCAAATCATTGATTTCTCATGGTTGTTTTATGGCATGCATCAGTTTAAAAGACGCATATTATTCCGTATCCGTCCAGAAATGTGACAGAAGGTTTTAAAAATTCATCTGGATGGGGCAACTCTGGCAGTACAAGGCTTTGCCTAATGAGCTCACCACAGCCCTAGATTGTTCACTAAATTAGTGAAGCCAATTATGGCTTATTTGAGACAACGACACCATATAGTAATGGCCTATTTAGATGATGTCTTAATTGTGGGCCACACCCTGGAATTGGCTGAACAGGGTGTTGCAGCTGCTGTCAATATATTTCAACAATTGGGGTTTATTGTCCATCCAGAGAAATCAAAGTTCTACCCTGCCCAGGTGATTAATTACCTAGGGTTCACGGTGAACTCTATAAGCATGAGGGTTACCATTCCAATTAACAAGGTTGAGGAGGTTACCCAGGTGTGTCAAGATTTAATCCGCACCAATATACCATCGATTCGGCACTTAGCTACAATAATTGGGAAGCTGGTAGCTTTGTTTTCGGCAGCGCGATATGGACCTTTGCATTATCAGAATTTGCAAAGAGCTAAAATTGCTGCGTTAAAACAGAACGCTGGTTATTATGATCGGTCCATGCAGGTGCCGCCCGAAGCGATAAATGAGTTGCAATGGTGGGTGTGTCACATTAGCAACTCATTCAAGCCTATTAGGGAGGCTAATCCGGTGGTATATTTGCAAACTGATGCAAGCTCCAATGGTTGGGGATCCACGAATAATTGCTCTAGTTGTGGTGGCAGATGGGACACCCTTGAATCAACGATGTTGTTAACTCAAGGGATTAACTATTTGGAGTTGCTGGCAGCATTCCACGGACTTCGTGCGTATTGTTCTAAGCTTGTTGGAGCACATGTCCGTCTCCAAATAGACAACACCACAGCAGTAGCATATTTAAACCATATGGGTGGTACCAGGCCTGTTTCGTGTGACAAATTGGCAAACTCAATTTGGCTCTGGTGTGTTCAAAGAGACATTTGGATTTCAGCTACCTATTTGCCAGGTGAGCTTAATACTGTGGCGGACACCAGGTCACGCAAATTTAATGACAACATTGAATGGATGTTGCATCCTGAGATCTTTTCTAAAGTCACAGCCAAATTTGGTAAACCGGACATTGACCTCTTTGCGTCACGGTGGAACCATCAGGTACCAACCTACGTTTCATGGGAACCAGATCCTGGGGCAATAGCGCTAGATGCATTCTCGCTGGACTGGGGGAAGTGGTTTTTCTATGCCTTCCCCCCATTTTGCCTCATCAGTCGGGTATTGGGAAAGATTCAGGCAGATGCTGCCAAGGGCATCCTTATTATACCCGACTGGCCCACACAGCCTTGGTATCCGGTGGTCTTTGACATGCTCAACGAACCTTGGGTCCTTTTGAAGGGTTGCCCACAATTGGTTACTCACCCTGTCTCAGGGGAGCCGCATCCCTGCCATGGCTATTTAAATTTGTTGGCTTGCAGGTTCTGAACAGGCCGTTAGTCCAATACGGCCTCTCGGCTCGGACCATGGATACCACCGGGGCGTCGTGTCGAGAGTCTACAAGGCGAAGATACCGCACGCATATTAAGAAGTGGGAAGCCTACTGCAGCCGCTCTCGCATCACGTACGATGACGTGACAACAACCGACGTCCTGGAACTCCTCGCGGGGTTGCACCATGATGAACACTTAAGTTACAGTGCCATCAACAGCGCCAGAAGTGCGCTATCATTCTACCTCAGTTTGGAGGTAGGATCCAACAGGCTAGTGTCCAGACTCATGCGGGGTATATTCAATATGAATCCGCCTACACCACGCTATAATATCACCTGGGATGTCAGGGACATATTAACCCTGCTCAGGACGTGGTCACCCATGGAAGGGCTCCAACTGGACCAACGCACCATGAAGCTGGTGATGTTACTAGCGCTGACTTCAGCTCAGAGGGTACAGACACTACACAAACTTCGTGTCGACAGAATGACGTCTACCCCCACAGAAGTAGTCTTTTTCATTGACGAGCTACTGAAGCAGCATAGACCTGGGTGCACAGGGCTGCAGCTGAAGTTCCCGGCATACCCCGCAGATGCTAGGCTATGTGTAGCCTCACATATCCGCCACTATGTCAAGGTGACGGCACGCATCAGAGGAATGGAGCGATACCTGCTTGTCACTCATAAGAGACCTCATCATCGAGTGACAGTCCAGACGATATCCATGTGGCTTCCAGTCGTTTTGGGTAAGTCAGGTATCGACACTAATGTGTTCAAGTCTCTTTCCAACAGGGCTGCATCGACGTCAACGGCGAGGGTCATGGAGGTGCCCATGGACAAAATTCTCGCCACAGCAGGATGGGCTAATGAAGCTGTGTTCCAGCGTTTTTATAACAAGCCTGTTGCTGCTCCTCTACAGTTTACAGAAGCCGTGCTGAATGCAGGTCACGAACGTGGAGATGTCCCCGCATGAGGGGTTTTGATTTGTTATTAATAACTCTGCTCTTGTTTTGCAGTATGAACTATTGAGCAAGTTTGTTCCTCCCATCCATCCCTGGTAGTGGTGTGTCAGCATGGACGTGGTCCAGGGCGTGTAATCACAGAAGCTTTGAAGTCTTCACGAAGTCACTCACGTGACTCCGAAATGAAATAGTAAGATTGAACGAGAACTTACCAGTTCGAAGGTTGATCTTTATTTTATGAGGAGTCGAAGTGAGGGATTTCGTGCCCTCCTCGCCCAACCCTCAATCACCTTCATCTGGTAATCTTAGTCACTTCAATCTTACTATGCGAAGTCATTTCTTTGTTGGTTTCTGTGATTCCACGCCGCTACTTTGAAGTATGTCGAGCATGCGCGCCGGCGGGCTCTTCACGAAATCCCTCACTTCGACTCCTCATAAAATAAAGATCAACCTTCGAACTGGTAAGTTCTCGTTCAATCTTACTATTCTCCCTTACAGATGTTTCTTCTTCTATTTATGAACAAACAGTCATGTCCCGATTCTGATTGTTCCTCCGGTGGTGAAATGAGGCAAGATGCCAGATTTATCGTTGTACAGTGACTGAATTGAGTTTTGGATTATTCAATAGATAAATTTAACATTTGTTTTGAGGACACATTGTCAGATGCTGGTACAGTAAAGTTGGAAGGGTCTATCTTTGCGTGGCCTACCTAGTGCTGGAGGCTGCATTAAAGATCCCTTTAAATTCTCGAAGACTTTCTGAGCTTCTTTGGAGAACTGAAATTCTCCCTCTAGCAGTGTTTCCACTTTGAGGGAAATTACCCGGAATTCGAGAAATTTTGGTTGTCTAGGGATATTTTTAAGGAAATGGAATAATTTCGGGACATTTCGGGAAATCTCCGCATCCGGCCCGGGGGATGATTTGGGGGGAAATATTTGCGACCTGTGCAGTTGAGGGGAGGCCGGTGACGCGGTGGGGACGCCAAATGACGTCGTCTCCCTGCGCGTGCGCGGTGGGCCCCGGCGTGATCAAATCCCCACCATTTTCACTACCCACAATCATCCATCGCCTCGACGCCTCGTGCTTCTGGGTGAGTGGGGCCGTGGGATATTGCGTTGGGGGAAGGGGGGAGTGCAATCCGGCCCGCGAGATGATTTGAAAAAAATGAGTGCCCGGTTCTCCGGGCCCGGGGCGGTGGTGTTTGCCCGCCCGGTCCAACGCCTCCATCAGCGGCATCGGAGCCTCGCCGCCTGTCAGCCTAGCGTCCAGGGAGCGGGTTCGCTGCTGGCGGTCGGGGGAGACCGTTCTCCCGTCGCCGAGCGGGAGCGGGAGCGGCTGACACTGAACCGAGTCCTGGCAGCGGCCGTGACTCGACACCAGGCGCCGCTCCGGCCGGGCCCCCGCCTGCCCCCGCCGCGGGCCCTCCAACGCTGCGAGGGATGTAGCGGGGGTGGGGAGAGGGAGGTGAGAGGGAGGGGGAGAGAGAGAGAGAGCGGGAAGGGGGGTATAACACAGGGGCCGGGGAGGGATAGAGAGGGGGAGGGGGAAATAGAGGGGTGAGGGGAGAGGGAGACGGAAAGAGGGGGAGGGGAGAGAGAGGGGAGGGGAGAGAGCGAGGGGGAGAGGGGAGGGAGGGGAGGAGAGAAGAAGGGGAGGGAAAGTGGGAGAGGGAGGAAGCCATCAGGACCCAGTGGTTTGGTTTGAGGCTAAATAGAGGCTGTATGGTAACTCACATTTCACTGTAACTTTATTGGTGCTTGTGACAAATAAATAATTCGATCGATTGATTGATTGATTGTTGTATTGAGTTCTTTGTGACACTGTATTCCAGACACGCGCTGCACTGAACACACGATACGCATACCATGTAGGTTAGGCTACCTCACATATATGCACGGTGTATAATGCCTTGCAAAACACTGCAGAAGTGAGTAACAGAAGCAGGCAGATACGGTGCAGTTACATAGATGTGTTTTGTCTTGTTCTTCTTTGTGTTGTTAACATGTGCCCGCGAAAGAAAAACAACAACAAATAGCACGCAGGAAGTATTTTTGAAAATGTCACGAAACACCATCAAATTCCAAGAAATTTGGGATTTTATTTCAGGATTTTCTTTTGAGGTGTGGAAACATTGCCCTCTAGACTAGTATAAGGAGTCAATTCCTTGGTGTCCGGTGCAATATTAGCGATCCAGGGTCGGCAGTAGTTCACCATACCGAGCCACTGTCTCATCTGCTTCACCTCTTTTGGTAATAAAGGAAATTCGCAAATTGGGTCACATCTACTACTTTCTAGACTTTATTTTCTAGAAACATTACTTTCTGTTGGGCCATTAATACTTTGGACTGAGAGACCACATGTCTTAAGGTTGCCAAGTGGTTCAACAATTGAGCAGTATCTTCACGATTGCTCTGCTCATCTAAATTAGCCACTAGCAAGTCGTCCACATACTGCACTAAAGTGGATTTCCTTTTAAAACTTAAGGTGCTTAACTGTCATTGAAGACATCGAGAAAACAAGGTAGGCGAATTACCTGAGATAGTCTTGTCCACGTATATTGTTGTCCCCTGTAAGTAAAGGCAAACAAATACTGTCTGTTTTTGTGCAGGTGTAATGAGAAGAAAGCATGCTGCAGGTCTACAATTGAAAAAAAAAAAACCTTCGCTTTTGCTGGAATCAAAACTAAAATATGAGTCAGGTTTGGCATCAAGGCATGGAACGATTCTTCCACTTCATTGACAGATCTTAAGTCCTGAACCAGTCTGTACTGGCCATCTTTCCCTGCGTTTGGGCACTGCAAGGATTGGTGTGTTGCAAATAGGCCGGTATTTAACTAAGATGTCTTGTTCCAACATTCCCCGAATCAACTTGTCTATAGTAGCAGAATAGTCTGAAGAAGGGTTTCGGCCCGAAACGTTGCCTATTTTCATCGCTCCATAGATGCTGCCTCACCCGCTGAGTTTCTCCAGCATTTTTGTCTACCTGTCTATATTAGGAATTGCCTGTTGTTTCAATGGGTACTGCTGTATCGATGGCAGTGTCACCACTTCCTGGAGAGCTACCTGGACGGGATAAATGCGAAAACATCCTACCTGAGTTGCAACTTCTGCCCATATTTTCGGGTCCACAGACTCACATTCCTCAGTGCCCAGGTTCTGGAGTAACTGGGCAACAACTGTCCTTGGGGTCTGATAAAACTTAACAGTACATTGGTTTTATAAGTTTTGTTCTTCATCTATATTCGGATCTCCCAGATCAATTGCATTCTTTCCCATTGCTCCCAAGTCTTTCGCACTTGCTGGAACATTCACCCTCCTCGTGATGTGTTGAACAACCTCTGAAGCTCGTTTCCATATGTCTACCGGTATTTTAACGTACTCTGCTGTTCCTTCTTGTCCTGTTACCAGTGCCAACATGTTCACATTCCAATTTTTTAACGAGTAATCTTAAGAGCAGTCATTTTGTCTCCCCTCTTAGTTCATCTGTAGCATTCCCTTTGCTCTTGTTGTAGTCCCTTGATGTGTCTCCGCGACGGGCATTCCTTACTCCGATGGCTTCGCTAACCACAATTAAAGCAAGCATCCAGGTCTACCACTTTGCCCACTTCAAACTGTGCTTTCATGGAAACATGGCGTCGGCTGCTTTTTTCCCATAATTCTGCGGTGTTTTCCAGTGACTCTTTTCTTGCAGAATTTTCGTTGGTTAATACGACCGTATGTTTTACTGCTTTGCTCCGATACACCACTTCAGCTGGCTTAGAGATTGGGTGCTGGCGAACTTGCCCCTTAAATCTGGACAATCTCGCTAATCAGGATCGTGAGAATGGATAAGTTTGAGAGAAGGGTGTTTGTCTCTCTGCCCTTGATTTATTTGCCAGTTCCCTCTTTGCTCTCTCTTCTCTCTGTTATCTCTGTTGCCCCCCTCCTACATGTTGTTTTCGTGTCGGGCACTCCCTACTCCAGTGACCTAGTCAACCGCAAGAATAACATTGGTCTGGTCCCAATACTCTGTTCCAGTGTTGTCTTGGTGAAATTGATTCTAAATGAGGTGGTTCACCAGGGTAACCTGGATAATCCGGTTCTGGCGCCCTTGTCCAGTCTGGCGCATCGTGCGTTGCTCATGTCCGAGGACTATTCCATAAATCTACAAGCCAATGATCAATAAGGATTAAAAAATACATTAAATGACCGTTCCCTAACCCAAACACTAAACATCACATAACATAGTTTCGATAGAAAGCACTTAGTGGGCAACAATTCTGCTCAGTAAAGAAACATTATACCAGGTAAAGTGAACAGTTTGGGCAGGTCCCCTCTCCTTGACCAATTACAAGTAACGGTGCGAATACCATGCAACAAAGACTGCAAAATTATTGTAACCCTTCATTTCCCAACCAATTCCAAGCATGCATTTGCTTCAGGACCTAGCTCCTTCTGCAAAATCCCAAGGAATATTAACAATTAAAGTCCATCTGGACATCAAATTTTATTCAACTTTGTCCCTTTGTCTCTGGAGCCATGCTCATGGTCTTTGCAGCTTTTGCAAAAGTTAACAAGTAGGTTTTACAGAAGCAGAAATCCTCCATTTTGTCAAGCACCCAAAATACCTGATATTATCAGTTGCATCTTCTGCTTTGACTGACTCAGCATGTCAAGCAGACCTTCCCACAGCTTCCACGGGTGAAGATGTCTCTGGGCGTTGGATTGGGTTGCATGTTGCTGTAGCTCTAGATCAGTTACTGGCGTTGGCGCCGATCCTACAAGCTCTTGATGAACGTGTAAACAGGACGTAACGGAGGACTCTGTAAATGAGTTTAATTTCCATACATCAGCTCGCCGTTCATTTGAACCACCCTGGTCTTTGAAATGAACCCATTCACCGAGGTCTCACGGGTTGACCATTGGACAGGAGCAAACTGCTTAAACAGGAAAACGACAAGAGCTCTAGTTCGGCCACTTTTCCCATTTCAAGCGACAATCATGATGAGATTGTTGGTCAACGGTCACTGCAGTATTTAACATGTCTTTGAAGTCTCAGAATATGAGAAAAATCAAACCATTGCAAATCTCAATGTGGGCCAGGCCGTGTGTAAGTTTAACTGCAGCTGTCCATGTCTGCGTCAGGCGCCCATCTGCTGCCACCACGCCTTACCCCCCTCCTCTCTGCATCTTGGGCTCATTAGTTTGCTTGGTATTGAAGGTTAAACCTGATTCCATCAGGGAATGGATCAGGTACAAGACGATTACTTCAGTCTAAGCCCAGCTGTTCGCGTGTAAATGAAAACTCAACTGTATTTATCTCCTAGATTCATAGAGTCAAACAGTGATACAGTGTGGAAACAGGCCATTCAGCCCAACTTGCCCACACCGGACAACTTGTCCCAGCTCCATTAGTCCCACCTGCCTGTTCATGATCCTCATCCTTCCATACTTGTCCTATCCATGTAACTGTCTAACTGTTTCTTAAACGTTGGGATAGTCCCAGCATCATCTATCTCCTCTGGCAGCTTGATCCATACGCCCTTTGTGTGAACACGATAACCCTCAGATTCGTATTGAATATTTTCCCCTTCACCTTGAACCTAAGTCCTCTCGTCGTCGATTGGGCAAGAGAATCTGTGCATCTATACAATGTATTCCTATCATGATTTTATACACCGCAATAAGATCACCCCTCATCCTCCTGCGCTCCAAGGAATAGGGACCCAGTCTACTCAATCTCTCTGTATAGCTCAGACGATCTAGTCCTGGCAATATCCTCCTAACTCTCCTCCGAACCCTTTCGAGCTTGGCAGTATATTTCTTCTAACCTGGTACCCAGAACTGAACACAATAATCTAAATGTGGTCTCTCCATCGTCTTATACAACTGCAGCATGACCTCCCGGTTTCTGTACTCAATACATTGATTGAAGTTGGCTAATGTGTCAAAAGCCTTTTTGACTACCATATCTACCTGCGACCAGACCTTCAAGGAACCATGCACCTGCACTCCTGGATCCCTCTGATCTACAATACTCCACAGAGACCTACCATGGACAACATCTACCAATAGCCGAGACCCTCGAGACCTGGCAACACCCTCGAAAATCTTCACTGCACCCTTTCCAACTTGATAATTTTATTCCTCTAACATTGTATATAAAACTACACAATATTATCAATCCGGCCTTACCATCGTCTTATACACTGCAACATTATCTCCCAATGTCTAAACTCAATGATATGACTGATGAAAGACAATGTGCCAAACACCTTTTTGGTCACCATATCTATCTGAGATGCCACTTTGAAGGAACTATATACATATACTCCTAGATTTCTCTGCTCTACAACACTACCCAAAGACCTACCGTTCAACGTGTAGGTCCTGCCCTTGTTAGACGTCCCAACATGCAACACCTCTCGTTTATCTCTATTAAATTCCATCAACCACTCCTCAGCCCACCTGGATAATCGATCAAGATCCTGCTACAATCCTTCACAGCCATCTTCACTATCTGCAAAACCAGCTACTTTTGTATCATGAGCAAACTTGCTAATCTTGCCCTGTATGTTCTCATCCAAATCATTGACATAGGCGACAAACAGTAATGGGCCTAGCACCGAAACCCGAGGAACATCACTAGTCACAGGCCTCCAGTCTGAGAAGCAAACTTGCACCATCAGCCTCTGCTTCCTGCTAAGAAGTCAATTAGCTATCCATTCAGCTAACACTCCTTGGATCCCATGCGATCTAACTTTCCAAAGCAGGAATCATGCGGAAATTGTCGAACGCCTTGCTGAAATCCATGCATACAACAAAACAGCTCTTCCCTCATCGACCTTTTGGTCACGTCTTCAAAGAAATCAATCAGATTTATGATACACGATCTCCCACGTACAAAACCATGCTGATTGTCCCTAATCAGCCCTTACCCATACAAATACCCGACGAACCTATTCCTCTGAATACTCTCCAGTAACTTTCCAACTGCAGACATTAAGCTCACCGGCCTATAGTTCCCAGCATTTGACCTTCAGCCCTTCTTGAATAGAGGCACAACATTTGCCACCCTCCAATCTTCCAGCAACTCTCCTATATTTAAGGACGACTTATAAATTTCAACCAGCGCTCCCGCAATTTCGTCTCCGGTGTCCCACAATGTCCACGGGTATATCTGATCAGGCCAAGGAGATTTGTCTACCTTCATACACGAAGTACCTTGAGTACTTTTTCGACGGTAACAATGACAGCTCTCAAGCCACTTCCATTGACTGCCCCAAGTTCCTCCGTTTTGCCGTCGTTAATTTCCTCGTTAAACACAGAGGAGAAATACTCATTGAGGACCTTGACCTTCTCCTGTGGCTGAACGCAGAGATGTCCGCTTTGAATCCTGAGAGGTTCCACTCTCTCTCACTAGTTTCCCTTTACTTCCTTATTTATTTATAAAATATTTTGTGATTGTCCTTAATGGTACCTCCTTTGTTCCCGAAACTCCTCCAGTGTTGCACTTGATCCCAGCTGCCTAGACCTGTCCCACTTACCCTCCTTGTTTTGATCAATCTTCCTCTTCAGCTAAGCTTCCTTACGTTTCGCTACGTACACATCCAGACCTTTTGACAGCGCATTTTAAAAAACATCCCACTTGGCCGATGTTTCGTTTCCCCTCAACTAACCTGCTCCAGGCAACTTGATCGAGACTTTCTCTCATGCCCTCAAATTTGGCCTTACTCAACTTGAGCATTTTAGCACGTGGGCCCTTTCTGTCCCTATCCATAAATATCTTAAACGTAATCGAAGTGTGGTCACTGGTTCCAAAAGGCTCCTCCAAAGAACTTGCCCTTCCCATTTTCGCAATACTAAATCCAGTGTTACCCTCTCACCTGTGGGGGCCTCGACATACTGCTTGGGAAACCCTCCTGAACACTTTTGAGAAATTTCACCCCATCCAAACCCTACCCTTTGTGATGTTACCCAGTCAATATTGGTAAAGGTAAAAAACCCTACTACAACAACCTTGTTACAGTGATCTGCAATCTCCTGGCATATTTGTTCTTCTAATTCCGGTTAATTATTCGGGGGTCTGAGGTACATCCCCAACAAGGTGATCATCTATTTCTTGTTCATCAACTCCACCCATATAGACTCACTGGACGAACCGTCCGTAATGTCATATCTGACCATTGCCCTGACATCTTCTTTAACGGACTTTGCAAAACCCCCTCCTCGTTTACCCTCACCCCTGTCTCTCCTGAAACTCCTGTATCCCGGAACGTTGAGCGGTCAGTCCTAGCCCTCCCTTAATCAGGATCCAGTAATGGCTACAACGTCTCAGTCGCTCGTACCTATGCATGCCCCAAGTTAATCTGCCTTGCCCGTCAGGCCCCTTGCATTAAATTACGCGCAGTTTGATCCAACCCTCCTTTCTCGCTCTACGACTTTCACCTGCCTATTCTGTCCACTGACCTTTCTCTCACCACCCAACATACCAACTTCTAACCTCTCACCTTTCTCTGTCCTGTATAAGACCACACACCCTGCCAATCTAATTTAACCTGTCCCTTGTAGCTTTAACAAACCTGCCCGCCTGGATGTTGGTGCCCGCCCAGTTATGGTGCAATCCGTCCCTTTTGTATAGGTCACCCCTGCCCCAGAAGAGATCACAATGGTCCACATATTAAGATCCTTGCCCCCTGCATCAACTCCTCAGCCACACATTCATTTCACCTATCTTGCCCTCACTTGCACGAGGTACTAGTCCCCTCTATTCAATTCTCCCAAAGCTGGTAAGAACTCAGAAGACTCCTACCATAGAAGAGCAAAATTCTGGAGCGCAGACGTGCCTCCGGCTCTTTTCCTCCGGTCAGTACTTCCAATCCACGGCAGCCTTTTCTCACCCTTCCCCTTCTCCATATCCCCTTCGCCCTCAGTTCCTTTCCCTCTCGTCTAACCATCTATCAACATAAATCAGTCGCTGGTATTCACCATCTGCAGTACAATCCGCTCTCAGATTGTTAACGTTTTTCCCGAGTTGTTTCTTGTGGGGATGTGCATGTGTGTGTACGTGCGGAGTATAAAGAAAAGGCCGGTTGGTGAGGTAAATTGTTCCAGACTTCCGACATTGTTTATACGGACACAACAAAGTGTTAGTCCGCAGTGTGCAGTTTGAGGCCGGAGAAACTGTGAGTGTGGCACACCATATCTTCAGTCAACGGGGAGCATGCGTAGACCCACCCTGGTCAACCGTTATCCCTGCGTCATCCCCGTCAACCTAGTGAATATATTCATAAATTTTGAGGCCAAAACTACAGGCACGACGTAACAAGAGCCTTGCAAAGTTACTTTGAATATTCCTCCCCTTTGTACTTAATATAATTTGCGATGGAGGCCGACAGACCATCCCCACCCGTATTTACGGGCATTCCTTTACACTATCCTCATCCTTCACACTTTGCGCCGCAGATCTCTTTGCACTGCATTTTCTTATCCAACTCCAGTGAAATAATAATTTGCTGATCATTATTTTATCTTCTCACAATAACCGCTGTCTTGTCTGTTCAATTAATCCAACTATCTGTCATTTAGGTTTTAGGTAAGGAATCTAGCTTTGTATCATCAGTAAACCTGGCCACATTATACTGGTTCCTAGTAGCCAGAACATTGGACCGTGGAATAAATGACGTCGCAAAATTGTTTGTTAGGAAAATGTGCAAGTCGCTCTTGCTTTGAATAATTGCACACGTCTAAACGAGCGTCATGCAGTGATGGTCATATCAATGTTGTTATGACTTAAGACAATATATATTTCCAATGTATTTAAAAAAATAAAAGGACAGAGAGTGTTGGAGTAACTCGCTACATGGTAAACGGTAGGGAATTGAAGAATACAGTTGAACAGAGGGATCTGGGAATAACCGTGCATAGTTCATTGAAGGTGGAATCTCATTTTGATAGGGTGGTAAAGAAAGCTTTTGGTATGCTAGCCTTTATAAATCAGAGCATTGAGTATCGAAGCTGGGATGTAATGTTAAAATTGTACAAGGCATTGGTGAGACCAAATCTGGAGTATGGTGTACAATTTTGGTCGCCCAATTATAGGAAGGATGTCAACAAAATAGAGAGGGTACAGAGGAGATTTACTAGAATGTTGCCTGGGTTTCAACAACTAAGTTATAGAGATAGGTTGAATAAGTTAGGTCTTTATTCTCTGGAGCGCAGAAGGTTAAGGGGGGACTTGATAAAGATTTTTAAAATGATGAGAGGGATAGACAGAGTTGATGTGGACAAACTTTTCCCTATGAGAATAGGGAAGATTCAAACAAGAGGACATGACTTTAGAATTAAGGGACAGAGGTTTAGGGGTAACATGAGGGGGAACTTCTTTACTCAGAGAGTGGTAGCGGTGTGGAATGAGCTTCCAGTGGAAGTGGTGGCGGCAGGTTCGTTGGTATCATTTAAAAATAAATTGGATAGGCAAATGGATGAGAAGGGTATGGAGGGTTATGGTATGAGTGCAGGCAGGTGGGACTAAGGGAAAAAAGTTGTTCGGCATGTACTTGAAGGGCCGAGGTGGCCTGTTTCCGTGATGTAATTGTTATATGGTCATATGGTAACTCAGTGGCTCAGGCAGCATGTCTGGAGAACTTGAATCGGTGACCCTTCTTCAGACGCGTTTCAAAATCCCCGATTATCGTGTTAACTCTAGCGTTCAAAGTATGTACCGTTGGTTCGGAAGTTTAATAATTTATGTAAGTTTTCGCAAAATTGTTTTTCTTCTTTCAGTTCATTATTTTTAAATGTATTGATTGATTTTAAATATGTTCGGACGCATTTGCATGACCTAGAAATTTCAACGAAAATTAAAAGGACATAAAAAATATTATCACTTAATACCTCCAAGTAACCAGACGAGGGCGTAATGTAGTCTGTGTTAAAGAAGGAACTGCAGATGCTGGAGAATCGAGGGTTACACAAAAAGCTGGAGATAAGTCTGAAGAAGGGTCTCGACCCGAAACGTCGCCTATCTCCTTCGCTCCTGAGATGCTGCTGCACCCGCTGAGTTTCTCCAGCTTTTTGTGTAACCCGCGTAATGTAGTCTACCTGTCGCTTCAGTCTCATTTTCTAGCCGAAGTTAGTTTTGAATGCTCTAACGTTCCAGGGGCCACGTAAATTGTGAGAGGCAGATCACTGACCACATGAGTAACTTGGGAGATGTCCATCACCTAAACTCTCGGCATTATCTCACACCATCATTACCGCCATTTCCCCCACGCCAAGTACGCGCATGCCTCCATATTACCGACATTCTGTGTAATAGATTTGGAAACGTTCGTGCCCGAACTGCGCCCTTATTTAGATGGGGAAACGGATGTAACCCGGATTACTACGCACTCCCCCACAGTTTTGCACAATTGGACAGATATTCGAGAGGACTATGGACCAAATGTCGGCAAATGTGGTTTGCCCGGCATGCCACCTTATTTCCATGGACAAGGTGAGTTGAAGGGCCTGTTTCTGTGGTGTACCTCTCTATTGACTGATCCCGGTGAAAGACGATCTCTCTTCGGATGCAACGCCCTATTCAACCCACAAGACCATCTCCATGTTTTAATTTATATCCATCTAATCATTCATCGAGACTTATGACACACGCAAGACCGGTGTGCTGCCTGACACTGGGCTTCCTGCTATTCCTTATTTTCTACACCCAATCACCAGTTCCCACCTTCTCAGTAATCCTCAACCCTAATGACATGGCTTCACCCAATCCCACTGGCATTAATTTCACCTAACGATGTTTCAAGTGGAAAGTTATTGAATTCTTCGTGAGTGTTTATAGTATTAATTCACCTCTACAGGCAAGTGTGTCCAATTAGTGAAACGATCAGTTGATTATCATGTATTCATGGTAAAGCTCTAGCTTAACAGGACCACTCACAACCTGGTGATAAACTATTGTGTACTTTTGTGTTCACGCGCACTCATACCTCATTGGCGAGGCAGGTAGCTTCCCTATAGATAGCGTCACACTTACTGAGTTCTGGGAACTTGGTGCATTTATAACCGCAACAGCAAATAAGCAACTGCAGATGCTGGATTAGCAAGGAAGCACAAAACGTGCTGGAGGACATCCAACGGGTCGGACAGCGTCCCTGGAGGACAAGGAAAGGTGCCGTTTCTGGACTGAAACCAATCTGAAGAAGAGTCCAGAACCGGATTGCCACCTACCCATATTCTCCAGGGATTCTGCTTGACCCACTGAGATACTCCGGAATTCTGTGGTTTCCCGTCCATTTTACAGATATTGGCTGGGAGTTCATTTGGGGAAATCGACACTGCGATGAAAGGTGAAACGCAATCAGTTGGAATGGTGCAATAAATGCACGGAGCCCAAGGATCGTCTCCGACTTGCTACGTCAACATGCCCCCCCCCCCCCCCCCCCCGGATGGACTCTTGATGGAGCAGAGCGGGTGAGATCATCTCCGAGTTTTCATGTCCGTTCCTCAACGTGTTCAAAGTGATAGGACTAAGACCTGTTAATGATGATAATAATAACAATACTTTTTTTTAATGGGCGCCTTTCAGGACTCTCAAGGACACTTTACACATTAAAACAAGCAAATTACAAACATATAAACAAAGTGAAAGAAAGAATAAGTAGTGGGGACGTCATCAACACAGAATTCAGAGAGAGCAGCGGCAGCTAATCGCGCCAGCGTTCATTGTCTTTTCCCTGATGAAACTTGGAACGTATTGTGTAGGTTGATTCAGGTAAAACAAGACACCTTGATGCAGGGAAGGCCAAGAATAGCAGAAAGTTGACTTGAAAATTATACTTCCGATCTGGATATTAGAATGTGAGCATAGAACGGCGTGGATCTGGCTCCTTCAAGTAGGTGTGAAGGGAAGGGTGTAAAAGGATGGAAAAGGGGGGGGGGGGGGGGGAGGAGCAGGATAAACACGCTGGGTGAATGGAGGAAGGGGGGACGGAACGCTGAGTTTAGAGACCGGGTAATGACAAGGGGTTGGAGAGGAGGCCGGTGTAGGCCACATATATCGGTATTGATCAGGGGGACGGAATGGGCCGTTTGAGTAAAACAGACACAAACGGCTGGAGTAGCTATGCGCGTCAGACAACATCTCTGGAGAAAGGGATTAGGTGACATTTCGGGTCAAGACCCTGCTTCAAACTGAGTCGGGAGAAGGGATAACGAGAGATTTAGACGGTGATATAGAGATATAAAACAAATGAGTGAACAATGCAAAAAAGTAACGTAGATGCATAAAAGTAAAATGTATGACTGCTTCTGAACCCCACAATATTCGCGCCAATGCCCTCAATGCATTGTGAGGACACGAGTAAAAACAGACCACTGGAGACACATCGCGTTTTTTGTTCTTTATTGAGAGCTGTGTTACACTAGATCCAATCACATCACGGTCGCCGTCTGTAGGGGTATCTGCCCCCATTATACACGCAGCGGGAGTGGGACACGGGGCACAAGGGGTAAGTGGAGAATAGAGAATCTCGCGGCGTGCAAGGCGGACAATCATCGCGCCGATCTCTGAGATAATTACATGAGAAGTTGCTACAGGTTACATTGCTCAAGGCGGCCGCAGACGCAGTGAGAGCCTCACAGCGTTAAACAGGGGCAGCAAATAGACGGGCGCCGCCGATGGCGCGGCGTCAGTGCGGGCAGGCTGACGCCGAGACAGTGTGGAGCAGAGGCGTGCTCAGCGAGCTGTGGCTCACGCTGCATGAATAGCTCGAGCCCTTGCTCCAGGCGGCGGCGGGGACCCGCAGGTAACTGCTCAGCCTGTACGTCTGCTCGGCGTCCGCGGACACGGCGCCTGTCGTCACCCCGCTCTCCGTCTCCACGCCGTCCACGGCCCAGCGCACAGCCACCAAGGCCGGCTTAAAGCTGCTCACCAGGCAGCTGAGAGTGGCCGTGCCCGAGCCGGTTTCCTCCGGGGAGGGAGGGAGAAGGAGAAGCGAGGGCTTCCGAGACTCGCTACCTGTGTGGGGGAAAGGAGGCATTGTTAGTTGATGGAGACCGCCACATTCTGACCCCCAACGCGAAACAACTCGGCAGCAGAAATTAGCACCGACCGTCGACGAATCAGACGTGGGTGAAATGTGGGGCGCAGGATGCGGCCAATCAGTGTAGACTGGTCCAAGTCGTGTAGACTGGTGCAGATCAGTCCCCGCTGCCGCCTTTCTGCCAACCTCCACTGCCCTGTCAGGCCGAGAGCACTTACTCAGTGTCACATCACCCTGACATCGGCCCCCGTCCCCCCACCAGGCACCGCTCAACGGTTTGTCCTGCTGACCAGGTGATCTTTGCAGAGTGCTACAATTTTCCAGCTCTGAAATTCGTTTGACCGTGAATTTGAAAAATGTTACTTTCTTAACCGCGTCGACATCGATCGTTAATCACCCGCTCGCTCTAGTTCTAAGTTTTCCCACACCCTGGCCCACTCCCTACCCCCTAGCGGCAATTTACAGAAGGCCAATTAACCTACAAAACCCGCACCTGTTTGCGATGTAGGAGGAAACCATGGAACGCAGAGAAAACCCACGCGGTCACTAGCAGAACGTGCAAACCGCAAACATAATTCCCGAGACGAGGATCGAACCAGGGTCTCTTACGCTGCGAGGCAGAATCTCTACCGTTGGGCCGCTGTGCCGAACCACTTTAATGTGTTGGTAGCGGGATGGCTCTTTTGGAAGTCCATGTACGGGAGAGGCTCCGGTGATATATCGAGCACTCTCGGTGCAGTGAGGCAAGGGGAATGGCGGGACTCGCTCTGCACTATCTGTTTGACCCGCCCGCTGCTCACCCACTCACGCTCGCAATGTCTGCAGATTCGCTTGCTTGCACACCCGCATTGACACCTATCATTTTTTGAAAACTGCGACTAGTTTCGCGATGCAGGAATCCAGGCGCTTAGCGCTGCCTCTCACCGCAGGCGGGAATATTCTCCCGACCGTACCCTTGCGCAGAATGATGTGGGGAGGGGTGGTGTGAGATTGGACCGGACTGAGCCGGTCACGTGAGAGGGGAGGTCGATAGATCTGGGACTCCGCTGCCTGAACTGGTGGCACAGAGGCGCACTGAGTTGCTGCCTTACAGGGCCAGAGGCCCGGGTTCGATCCTGACCACGGGTGCTGTATGTGCGGAATGTGCACGCTCTTCCTGTGGGTGTTTGCCGGCTGCTCCGGTTTCCTCCAACTCTCCAAAGACATTCAGGTGTGTGGGTTATTTGGCTGTGGCTCAAAATGAAAATTGTCCCCAGTGTATGGGATAGTGCTTGTGTCGGGGTGGTCGCTGAGTCGAAGGGCCTCTTTCCGCTCAATCTCTCTGAACTAAACTAGAATGAATATCGAGGGTTACACAAAAAGCTGGAGAAACTCAGCGGGTGCAGCAGCATCTAAGGAGCGGAGGAGATAGGCGACGTTTCGGAAGAAGGGTCTCGACCCGAAACGTCGCCTGTCTCCTTCGCTCCTCAGGTGCTGCTGCACCCGCTGAGTTTCTCCAGCTTTTTGTGTAACCCTCGATTCTCCAGCATCTGCAGTTCCTAGAATAAATATCGACCCTGATTCGATCCTAATCTCGGGCATTAGGTTTGCGGTTTACACGTTCCACTAATGACCGCGTGGGGTTTCTCTGCATGCCGTGGTGTCCTCTAACATCCCAAATAATTGCGGGTTTGTCGGTTAATTGGCCCAATGTAAATTGCCGCTAGAATAAATGCTCACCTTAGAGTGCACCGCGCACAGTCGGTGCTTGAAACTGACGGATGGAGCCTACGCAGGGGTATTAGAGCGACCGTAATAGGAATTGATGGAAACGGAACGAGGGAAACTTACTCTTTATATCGAGGATCGTTCCCCCGCCGAAGTAATATACCGCATCTGTTTCCCTCACGGCACAGTAATAGACGGCTGCGTCTCTGGGCTCCAGCCTGTCGATGATCAGGATATAACTGTTGGCGGAGCTATCTCTGGACGGCATGAATCGTTCAGTGACCCCGGTCGCTCTATTAATGGTACCAGCAGCCCAATGTATTAGCAGCAACTCCGGTCTCTCCGCGGGCCGCTGTCGGTACCACTGCCCGCCGTAGTTTCCAACGTTTAAGTTCTGCACCCGACACTCCAAGCGGGCGGTCTGCCCCGCGGAGACAGGGTCGGCCATTGGACTCTGAAGCAGGACTGGAACCGCCGAGAGACCTTTAACAAAACACAATAGGACAACAGGGTGACTTGGAGCCAACTGATGGGCTGAACAACCGCTAAATACGCGCAGGGCACTGGCGACGGTGGAGATTTTAGCAAACGGCGCTGCAGAAAGTCAGTCCGTGAACCAACCGGAGCCTCACCTGGTGGGAGCAGCAGGGACAAAATGAGGTGCAGAGCTCGGGCCATTCCTCCAGATCAGCGAGCGCCCAAACTTCGCGCTGTTCTGCAAACTCCGAGAACCGCACCGGTTCAACTGTGTGGAAACAGGAGCCTCCGGGTGCCTTTATTACCCGGAATGTAATGAGTAGGAGGGGTCAGAAGCTGATGTGGGCGGAGACCGATTTCCCGTAATCTGCTGACGGCGAACTAAATGTCGTTACATTCCTCACATCTGACTTCAAAATGTTTAATCTTTGGTTGAACAGAGAATATAATAAAGACGATAGTATGTTGAACATGATCCCAAGGCCAACTCTTAAATGTCTGCACAGAAGTCATACCCCTGAATTCCCTGCATAAACAGGTCCCTAAACGAAAGTTTCTACTTCCTGAGAAGATTACGGAGAGTTGGTCTGTCAAGGAGGACTCTCTCTAACTTCTACAGAGAGCTTGCTGACTGGTTGCATCGTGGCTTGGTTCGGCAACTTGAGCGCCCTGGAGATGAAAATACTCCAAAAAGTAGTAAACACTGCCCAGTCCACCATCGGCTCTGACTTTCCTTCCATCGAGGGGATTTATCACAGTCGCTGCCCCAAAAAGGCTGGCAGCATCATCAAGGACCCACACCACCCTAGCCACACACTCATCTCCCTGCTACCTTCGGGTAGAAGGTACAGGAGCCTGAAGACTGCAACAACCCGGTTTAGGAATAGCTACTTCCCCACAGCCATCAGGCTATTAAACCTGGCTCAGAACTCTGAACATTAATATCCCTCCATCTGTTATTTGCACTTTATTAATTTATTAATTCATGGGTGTATTTATGTATAGAATTGTAGTCAATGCCTTCTATGTTCTGTTGTGCTATGCAAAGAAAGATTTTCATTGTCCTGTCAGGGACACATGACAATAAACTCTTTTGACTTTGACTTTTTGAAGTCTGAAATTCCACCAAATTGCGTCGCTGAATTAATTCAAGAATAATCGTTACATACTTCATCTCTGATTTTATAATGTTTCATCTTCCGTTATGTCACAGATTCGGGCTTGTGAACATTCGATCAATATCCGGGCGAACTGATTTCAGACATTCGGGTTGTGTTCAGGAACAGCAGGAGATTACCGCTCCTGCTCCACCACTCAATTAGATCAAAAGCTGCTCCGCACCGTGTGAGCTGCCCCGCACAAACTCTCTTTGATCTCCCCCGAAACTGTCACAACGGTTCAGATACAAGATGGGGAAAAGCCTGCGGCGAACAAGCCTCGTGTGCGCTTTGCCTATTTAAAGTTTAATATGAAGCTGACCCCTAAAATACCGAACATCCAATTGACTAATGATCGTTTTCCCCCGGAGCAGCCAGAACGTGAGCCTGGAGAATCTCGATTCGGCTCAAACCAGCTGTGCATGAATTAAGATTTTTGGAAAATATAACATTCAACAGTATGGTACATGAACAATATAGGTGCCTAACATGTTGCCAAGGCAAAATCTCCTCTGCATGCACATAATCCATATCCCTCCTTTCCTCAGATATCCATGTGTCAACGCAAAAGTCTTTTAAACGCCACTGTGGCATCTGCCTCACCCACCGCCCCCGGCAGCGTGTTCCAGGCACCCACCAACCTCTGTGTAGAAAGCCGTGCCCCACACACTTGATTGAAACTTTCCTCTCACATTAAAAACTGTGCCCTTTAGAATTTGATTTTCCGAACTTGGCATGAAGGTTCTGACTGTTTTGTCACAAACGATTTGTACTTTAAATTTTTATATAACTCAATTAAGCTGCCAGCAGCCTCCGTGAAGACAATCAAGTCACACCAATCTCTCAATCGCAGTTGTCCACTAATCCCTTTCAATCCACATGGTTGAAGTTTGAAGAAGGGCCTCAGCCCGATACATCACCTATTCCTTTTCGCCTGAGATTATGTCTTACCGAGGAGTTACTCCAGCTTTTTACGTCCATCTTCACATAGTTGCGGAAATATATCTCGAAAGTAATAATTGCATGATAATGGAGTGTGGGGCAGGATCTGTGAACACCCAGGTAAAACTGGTTGGAAGCAAACATTCGCAGTTCAAGTATTAGGAGGATGAGAGGGGATCTCATTGAACCATATAAGATTGTTAAGGGTTTGGACACGCTAGAGGCAGGAAACATGTTCCCGTTGTTGGGGCAGTCCAGAACCAGGGGCCACAGTTTAAGAATAAGGAGTAAGCCATTTAGAACGGAGACGAGGAAACACTTTTTCTCACTGAGAGTGGTGAGTCTGTGGAATTCTATGCCTCAGAGGGTGGTGGAGGCAGGTTCTCTGGATGCGTTCAAGAGAGAGCTAGATACGGCTCTTAAAGAGTCAGGAGATATGGGAGAAAGCAGGAACGGGGCACTGATTGCGGATGATCAGCCATGATCACATTGAATGGCGGCGCTGGCTCGAAGGGTCGAATGAACTACTCCCGCGCCTATTGTATATTGTCTATTGTCTATTGTCTATGTGCCAGCAATCGCCTCTGAGAACAAGGTGTGATATCCAATGACACATCCACTGCAGAATACCCGGCCATCGACATTCAGCGCTGACCAGTGGCCAGAACTCAAACCGGATTAATTACATCAAGATGGCTATATAACGTTAAACACAATCAGAGGACGGTACGATGTATTGAACGAGCTGCCAGAGGAGATAGCTGAGTCAGATACAAGAGCAGCATTTAAATATATGTGGACAGGTACATGGATAGGAAAGGTTTGGCTGGATATGGGCCCAACGCTGGCAGTTGGGACAAGTGTAGATGAGGCATCAAGGGCGGCCAAAGCGCGTGTTACTGTGCCGTGTGACTCTATAACTCTATGACGCTATGACTGTATGACTAATGTTACCCGATCCCAGGGCCAAAGGTCGGGATGATATGGAGTCAGACTTGTTCCGGGATAGGCCAACGACGTCTCAGCAATGTGCAGTGATTTTGATGTACCCATGTGTGTGCGGGTCCAACTATCCCCGCTCCTTTAAACGTCGGGCTTATCCCGACCCACGGGACGGGTTCCGCACCCCCCCCCCCCCCCCCCCGAGAATCTATTCGCTCGGCCGCTCGCGCTCAGGCGTGCTACGTAACATCAGAAATAAGGACAAGGGGTCAGTCCATGTCCCTCCCCAGCAACCACCAAGCTCCTGAACACCCTGGAACGGTGGAGCAGTGGGTAGACCTGCTGCCGCAAAACGCAAGAGACCAGAGTTTGATCCTAACCTCGGGTGCTGTCTGTGTGGATTTGCTTCTCCCTGTGACCGCATTAATTTTCTCCCGTTCTCCAGTTTCTCCTCACATCTCCAAAAAACATATTGGTGTTTAATGGATGGGCAATTAAGATAACAACTTTGACTGTGTTTTTGGTTGCACTAGGGGTTCTATTTCTACTATTATGGTTACCTTGTATGAATGATTATTAATTGATTATATTATTGATTACTGTACATTTCCACTGCGCCAACACGTGCATGGGCCTGTTAAGGTGCCACAAGTGAGAATGTCATTGCTCCTTTCCCGATACAATTGGCAATAAAACACACTTGACTATTAGGCCGCAGGCCCCTCGCGCCTCTGCGTTTCCGTTGTCCAATGAGAAAGTGATGACACGAATCACCTCCAGTTTAAATTCCAATTGGAATATTTTGGAGGACCAAGAAACCAAGAAAGTGGCTGATCATTTACACGAACGCTACCATCTTGCCCAAAACTCATACGATCAATTCCTTTAACGTTCATCAATCAATCTAAAATCTCATTAATTCAGGACGGCATGGTGGCGCACCCGGACAGCTACCACCTTACAGCGCCAGAGACCCGGGTTCAATCCTGACTCCAGGTGCAGTCCATCCGGACTCTATACGTTCTCCCTGTGACCGGCGTGGGTTTTTTTCCGAGATCTTCAGTTTTCTCCCACACTCTAAGTATATACAGGTCTGTCGGTTAATTGGCTTGGTATATATGTAAATTGTCCCTATTGTGTGCAGGAGAGTATATGAGTGCAGGGATTGCTAGTCGGTGTGGACACGGTCGACCGAAGGGCGATACTCTCCAAACTAAACTGAACACATTTCTTACATACCCGAGCAACTGATTCTCTGGATTCTAAAACATCACCCCTCTCTGCGGGGGAACTTTCTGTCCCAGTCCGCCACGACAGATCACCTGGTCTGAGAGTGTGGTCTCTGATTCTCGAGACTGCCAAGAGTTGGATCATCACCATTAGTGTCATCAGGCTCTTCACTGGAGACTATCGGTCCAGATTGCTTGACATCGCCGTGTTACACACCCGTGACCGAGAATTAAGGATGGAGGGAATGCTCTCGCATGCCCATCCAAAGAAAGATAGGTCTGGAGCCATGCACGATATTCAAATTGCGTTCCCGCCAGTATCCTGTATAAATGCAGCAAAACATGTCTACTTGTTGCTTGAATGGCCTTTGCTTTATTACTTGTTTGTGAAACTGGTTAACCCCCTGTGATCTGTATGTAAGATAAAGGGACGCTTCAACCAGCACATTTCAAACCCTCACCTTAAATTGTGCTCTGATGTTATATATTTTATTCTGGGCGAACAGATGACTTCGCGACTTAGCATCACTTTATTCCACCCGACCTCTCCTTCCCTTGTTTGGCCAAACTATAGCTTCCACCTCCACGCCTATGTACCTTTCTCGCTAGCCGGTGTCCAGTTCACGGTTCAGGAGATATTCCTTAATCCAAACATTTTGATGCAGAATACGAACGGCTGCAGATGTTTCCTCTGTCAGCTCTAGCGTGGCGCCTGACTCGCGACCTACTAAAGTCAACATTTATATTTTGTGCGTTGCATCACCAAAAACGTTTGACAGGCTTTTTGATAATCTATATCTTGGTATACACCGAGCGTTATGCTGGCATTTCTTGGATAATAAATTGCTGTATTTCTCTAACAACAGGAGTCAAAATAAATAGCCTGCATCTCTCTATCCCTCGCCTTCTCCCCCCGCCTCCCCCTTTATTTTGTTGCTCTCCCTCTCTCGTTCTCCGTCTTTCTCCTAATGTCTCGGTATGTCTCTGCTTAACCTTCACCCATCCCCCTTCCCTCTCACTCTGAGGATTGGGGAATGTTTGAAGAGCAACAGAAGGTAACTAGAAAAGCAATCCGGGGAGAGAAGATGAGAAAAGAAAAGCTAGCCAAGGAATATAAAGGACGATAGTAAACGTTTCTTTATGGATGTGAAGAGGAAATAAATAGTTAAGACTAAAGTTGGACACTTGAAGACTGAAAAGGGTAAATTTATTATGGGAAACAAGGAAATGGCAGATGAGTTGAACAGCTACTTTGGATCTGAATTCACTAAGGAGGATACAAACAATCTTCTTGCTGTACTAGTGGCCAGAGGATCTGGGGTGACGGAGGAACTGAAGGAAATCCACATTAGGCAGGAAATGGAGTTGGAAAGACTGATGGGACTGAAGGCTGCTAAATCACCAGGGTCTGATGGTCTGCATCCCAGGGTACTTAAGGAGGTAACTCTACAAATCGTGGACGCATTGGTGATCATTTTCCAATGTGCTCTAGATTCAGGTCAGTTCCTGTGGATTAGAGGGTAGCTAATGTTATCCTACTTTTGAAGTAAGGCGGGAGAGTGAAAACAGGAATTATGGACCAGTTACCAGGTGGGGAAGATGCTGGTCAATCATAAAAGATGAAATAGCGGCACATATGGATAGCAGTAACAAGATCGGTCCGAGTCAGCATGGATTTACGAAGGGGAAATCATGCTTGACATCTTCCAGATTTTTTTGAGGATGTAACTAGGAAAATGGACAAGGCAGAGCCAGTGGATGAAGTGTACCTGGACTTTCAGAAAGCATTTGATCAGGTCCCACATAGGAGATTAGTGGGCAAAATTAGGGCACATGATATTAGGGGGTAGAGTGCTGACATGGATAGAAAATAGGTTGGCAGACAGGAAACAAATGGGGATTAACGGGTCCCTTTCAGAATGACAAACAGTGTCTAGTGGGGTGTCGCAAGGCTCGGTGCTTGGACCGCAGCTATTTACAATATACATCAATGATTTCGTTGAAGGGATGCAAAGTAACATTAGCAAATTTGCCGATGACACAAAGCTGGGTGGCAGTGTGAACTGTGAAGAGGATGCCATGAGAATGCAGGGTGACTTGGACAGGTTGGTTGAGTGGGCAGGTGCATGGCAGATGCAGTTCAATGTGGATAAAGTGAGGTTATCCACTTTGGTAGCAAAACCAGGAAGGCAGATGATTATATAAATGGGGTCAAGTTGGGAAAAGGGGAAGTACAAACGGGATCTGGGGGTCCTTGTACATCAGTCAATGAAAGTAAGCATGCAGGTACAGCAGGCAGTGAAGTAAGCAAATGGCATGTTGGCCTTCATAACACGAGGAGTTGAGTATAGGAGCAAAGAGGTCCTTCTGCAGCTCTATAGGGCCCTACTGGGACCACACCTGGAGTATTGTGTGCAATTTCGGTCCCGTTATTTGAGGAAGGACATTCTTGCTATTTAGGGAGTGCAGCGTAGGTTTACGAGGTTAATTCCCGGCATGGCGGGACTGTCATATGCCGAGAGAATGGAGCTGCTGGGCTTGTATACTCTGGAGTTCAGAAGGCTGAGAGGGGATCTTATGGGAACATGTAAGATTATCAAGGGTTTGGACACGCTAGAGGGAGGACACATGTTCCCGATGTTGGGGGAGTCCAGAACCAGGGGTCACATTTTAAGTGGTAAGCCATTTGGAACTGAGATGAGAAAACACTTCTTAACACAGAGAGTTGTGAGTGTGGAATTCTCTGCCTTGGAGGGCGGTGGAGGCCGGTTCCCTGGATACTTTCAAGAGAGAGCTAGATAGGGCTCTCAAAGATAGCGGAGTCAGGGGATATGATCGCATTGAATGGCTGTGTTGGCATGAAGGGCAATGCAGGCACTCCTGCACCTGTTGTCTATTGTCTATTGTCTATTGTCTATTGTCTATTGTCTATTGTCTATTGTCTATGTCACTCCCTCCATCGCTCTCTATCTCTCCCTCCTTCTCTCCCTATCTCTCTCTCTTCCTCTCTCTCTCGCTCTGTCCGTCTGTCTGTCTGTCTCCCCCCCCCTCTCTCTCTCTCTCTCTCTCTCTCTCTCTCTCTCTCTCTCTCTCTCTCTCTCTCTCTCTCTCTCTCTCTCTCTCTCTCTCTCTCTCTCTCTCTCTCTCTCTCTCTCACCTCCCTCTTCCTGGCCTCCCCTCGCCCCCCCCTCTCTTCCTCTCCGTCCCTCCTTCCCTTTCGCTCTCGCTCTCTCTCTCTGTCCATGCTTCCCTCCCTACCTCTCTCTTCTCTCTCTCTCTCTCTCTCTGTCTGTCTGTCTGCCTCTGCCTGTCTGTCTCTCGCTCTCTCTATCACCCTGTATCTCTCTCTCTCTCTCTCTCTCTCTCCCTCCCTCTCATTCCTTTCATGATGTACCTACATTCCCTATCTCCCATCGGAGCGACCATTTTTACCATCCACGGGAGCTGAGGTTACACCCAAGATCATTCACTGCCAATCATTGTGCGACCGCTCACAGCGTGACGGATTTACGCAATTCCCTGCTCCAAAACTAATTCCGATTCAGCAGTTTCGTTCAGCGTCTGCCGGGCCTTTCTTTCTCAGATGTATATGGGAGCTTCCTTTGCATTCTGATATATTTTCCTTACTTCACAATCATTCCCTTATTTCTAATCTCCATTCTCAGTCCGCAAGGGATCCACGTTGACGTGTGCCTTATGTTATTGTCGTTCCATCTTTGTAGCAGATTATATGTTCAGATGTTGTGATCTGCGTTTATGTTTCCTGCTCTGCCCCTCCTGCATTCGATTTTCCTCCCTGAATTCCTCGGATCTCTGCTGCTTAATCGTGCTCTCGCCTCCTTTTGCAGGATTTTACCTCTTTCACTTTGATAGAACCCTCCAAGCGGACAGTTGTTCAGCCGGGAGTTTCTTCGTAAAAGTCAAAGGCATTCGTTGTATTAAAACCACTGTCATTTTGTTTAGGCCCGTTCGTGTGTTAGCACAAACTAGGGGCCGTCCTTCTACATTCTTTGACATATAACCACCCGGGTATTTCCTTTATCCCTGGTAAGTTAAGTCCATAGCGCCCATCTGAATCCATAAAGCACACTCGCCAAGGTAGGCTTTACCCCGCCGCTCTGTGATACTCCACCGCTGCAAAGATAGTTTAGCATGGATTGCGCTGTGGTCGGTGACATTTAGGCCCATTGTAGAAACATTTCGCTCCGCGTGCCACTTCCCACAGGTTCCTCGGACTGAAAAACATTTCTAATTTGGAGCTTAATGATGCAATCAACTTCGCGAACGACATAGCCGTGATAAATGTGCATGCGTTTGTCCCATTTCAGAATCATTGAGATACAGCAGGGAAATAGGCCCTTCGGCACTGCTTGCGCATCCAGACCAATGTGTCCCATCTAAGCTAGTACCACTTGCCGCGTTTAGTTCCTTAACCCCATATCCCACTAAATATTTCCTATCTAGGTATCTGTACACGTGTCTTTAAATATTGTCATAGCTTCTGCCTCATCTACCTGTACAGACTGCTTATTTCATAGACCCACCACCCTCTGCATTAAAAAAACTGCTCCTCAGATTCATGTTAATTCTTTCAACTTCCTTCTTAAACCTATCTTGTCTGGTTCTTGGTTACCGTACTCCGGACAAAATACTCTGTGTATCGGTACTATCTATTCTTCTCTTGATCTTATAAAATGCTGTAAGATCACCAAATCTTTCTGCAATCCATCCCTATAGCCCAGGCTCTCAATACTTGCCAACATCCTCGCAAATCTTCTCAACACTCTTTGCAGTTTAATAACTGCTTTCCTGTAGCAGGCTGACCAAATCTGAACACAATGCTCCAATAGTGGCCACGCCAGCGCCTTGTCCAGCTGTAATTTAACATCCCAACAAATATACTCTATACTCAATGACTGATGACGTTCGTTGGCCCAAATGTTTTCTTGACCGCCTTATCTACCTGTGATGCCACTTTGAAGGTGTCCCTGCACTCAAAGATCCCTCTGCTCTCCACACTCCCCAAAGCGCTGCCATTTACTGCGACAGTCATGCCCTGGTTAGATTCCCCAACACCTCACATATATCTGCATTAAACTCCATTAATCATTCCTCAGCCCACTTGCCCAACTGATGGGTGATGGGTGATGGGTGGGAGGGTGATGGGTGGATGGAACAAGCTGCCAGAGGAGGGAGTTGAGGCTGGATATCCCATCGTTTAAGAAACAGGTACATGGATCTGACAGTTTTGGAGGGATATGGACAAAGTTTGAAACATATAAGATTGTTATGGGTTTGGACACGATAGAGGCAGGAAACGTCCCCGATGTTGGGGCAGTCCAGAAACAGGGGCCACAATATAAGAATAAGGAGTAAGCCATTTAGAACGGAGACGATGAAACACTTTTTTCTCACAGACAGTGGCGAGTGTGGAATTATCTGCCTCAGAGGGCGGTGGAGGCAGGTTCTCTGGATGCTTTCAAGAGAGAGCTAGATAGGGCTCTTAAAAATAGCGGAGTCAGGGGATATGGGGAGAAAGCAGGAACGGCGTACTGATTGGGAATGATCAGCCATGATCACAGTGAATGGCGGTGCTGGCTCGAAGGTCCAACTGGCCGACTCCTGCACCTATTGTCTATTGTCTATAAAAATATACCATTAAAATGATCGTGTGGCGATGGCTCTTGTACTGGTTGCTCTGAGAGGCAGTTATCACTTCACTTGGACAGCGGCTCCACTTGGACTGCTGTGTTTTGGGTTTCACATTGACTCAGTAACTCACCAACACCCTTCACACTTTCTCCATCTCTACACTACTGGATGGATATTGCGATCTGGATGAGAGAAAGTTCATCCAGTTAAGTATCGGGAGCACCGACACCATTGTCCACAGTCCATCCCCAGAACCCCTTACCCAGACCTAGGAAGCTCCCTTCTGCAGTGCTACAACCACCAACTTCTCCGCTTCGCATCATTCCCTACTACTGGTCCATAAATCTAACTGAGGACGCCAGGAGCGTTCCTGCCTTCGCCTGAAATGATCGTGAGCTCTGGAACTCTGAACCTGTTGGCCTCACTGTGCTCCAGTAGCATGCACGTTAAGGCCACACTTCGGACGGAGCGTTTTCTGTTCTGTCCGGGTGCCTACCCTGTGTTCTGGTGCCAATGTTTTACGCATAACTATGCATCAGCTTGTGTGGTCTTGATCTATGAAATAGTCTCATGTAATCTCTTGCAATTTTGGGGTATGTTAGAGGCATGTCCTGTAGACTCTATATTCCATGGTGTGCCACGTTTCGGCGCCGGGCCCACTGCTATTCGTCATTTACATCAAATATGAATGAGAATGTGTAAGGGGTGATTACTTAGTTTACAGATTACACAAAGATAGCTAGTAATGCAAACATTGAGCAAAGGTTATCAGGGGTTACGACAGGGCCTTGATCATCTGGGCAAGTTGCACTGAGGAACGTCCAGTGGACTGTAATGCAGATAACTGCAAGGTGTTGCATTTGCGAAGGTAAGCCAGGGCAGCAGCTTCACAGTAAAGGCTTGGGGTTTGTTGTGGAGCAGAGGGATTCAGCGTTCAGGTAACTAGTCACGGGTAGAAAGGGAGTATTGTAGTGCAGAGGTAGCCTGGAGTGCAGATAGATAGCTCCTTGAAAGTGTCGTCACTAATAGACATGGACTGGTGCAGGATCTAGAATACAGGTAGACCGTTCCCTGAAAGTGGCGTCATGGGTGGACAGTGTGATGAAGAAGGCTCTTGGAACATTGTCCTTCATCGGTCTGGTATTAAGTATAGACTTTAGTATCAGACATCTTCAGGAAATGTTGATGAGGCCGCATTTGGAGTGTCGCATTCAGATGTGGTCACCCTGATGATGGAAATATGTAATTCAGCTAGAAAATGTGCAACGCAGATTCATCAGCGTGTTGCATGAACTCGAGTATGTGAGCTACAGGGTTGAGCAGACTGCGACTTTATCCCCTGGAGTACGAGGAGTACGAGAGGGGTGATCATTTTGAGAGATATTAGATCATGAGGGGGATAGAAAAATGTGAATGCACACAGCCTTTGTTCCAGGGCAGGGGAATTAAGAATTAGAGGGCATGAGTTTAACGTGAGAAGGGTGAAATGTAGGTGGAATATAGTTGGCTGGGACGGGGGGTGCGGGCTGCTGTTTAGGTTGGGAGATGGGGAGCAATATCGATAGAACAATTCAATGACGAATTGAGACATATTTCTTTCTCCCTCAGTGTCATCGGGGAAATCAGACGCGGGTCATTCCAGTGACCGCCACGTTGGCGAATGTTCACGAGGCCGCCAGCCGTGTGTGTGACAGGCACTGATGCAGCTGCGCTCTTGTCATCTCCCAGAGGGACCCTGTCGGTGTTGGCGCGGGCTTTATTTAGCTGTCCTTACACAAATCCATGCTGTTTCTGGTTGTTTGTGTAGCGAGGCAGGTGTTGCGGTCGCTCGGACCCTGCGAGGGAGGAGGGAGAGACGGGGCAGCATTTACAACAACATGTTAATATTCAGAGACTGGAAGACATTGAACCTAAATTTGAATCCTTGAGAAATAATTCTCATAAATTACAATTTCAAGCCATGAACTTCAATATCTTAATTGATAATAAGCTGATTTGATAATATTTTATGATAAAAGAGATCGCTGCGGGGGAGAGGGGTAAAGCGGCGAGTTTATCAGCTGCAACTGGTCCAAAACGCCGCAGCGAGACTCCTGACGGGCACCCGAAAAAGGGACCACGTCACCCCGGTCCTGGCCTCTCTCCACTTGCTATCTGTGCGGTTCCGAATTACCTTCAATACCCTCCTCTTTGTCTGCAAAGCCCTCAATGGGCTTGCACCCACCTACATTAAAAGTCTTCTCACCCACTACACCACCTCCAGATTCCTCGGTTCGGCCGACTTGAGGTTGCTGAATGTCCCGCAGTCTAGGCATAAGCTCAGGGGCGACCGCGCCTTAGCGGTCGCAGCTCCTAGACTGTGGAACAGCATCCCCCTCCCCATTAGAACTGCCCCCTCCATCGACTCCTTTAAGTCTAGTCTAAAAACCTATCTGTTCTCCCAAGCCTTTCCTGATGTCCTCTGAGTGAGGGTTATTTGTATATATGTATGTAGCGTGCTTGTGTATACTACTCTTATATCAAATATAAAGCACTTTGGTCAACGAGAGTTGTGTTTTAAATGTGCGACATAAAAAAATGTGACTAGACTTGACTTGACTTAACCATATAACAATTACAGCACGGAAGCAGGCCTTCTCGGCCCTTCCAGTCCGTGCCGACCATTTATTTCCCCCCAGTCCCATCTACCTGCACTCAGACCATGCCCCTCCATTCCCTTCCCGTCCATATACCTATCCACTTTACTTTTGAATGTTCAAATCGATCCTGCCTCCACCACTTCTGCAGGAAGATCATTCCACACAGCCACCACTCTCTGAGTAAAGATGTTCCCCCCTCATGTTACCCCTAAACTTCTGTCCCTTAATTCCCATTTCATGCCCTCTTGTTTGAATCTTCCCTACCCTCAATGGGAAAAGCTTATCCACGTCAACTCTGTCTATCCCTTTCATCATTTTAAAGACCTCAATCAAGTCCCCCCTTAACCTTCTGCGCTCCAAAGAATAAAGACCTAACTTGTTCAACCTTTCTCTGTAACTTAGTTGCTGGAACCCAGGCAACATTCTAGTAAATCTCCTCTGTACTCTCTCTATTTTGTCGACATCCTTCCTATAATTAGGCGACCAAAATTGTACACTTGTATTCAATATATAATATTCGGGGGAGCGGGGACTGGAATCATCACCGGGGAAATATCAGGATAGCATTACGACCCGGGACCTCACCCGCACACTCCGCTCTTAAAGATGGACATTGCTGTGATCCGAGGGTCAATGCTTCATTCTCAGACACAGCAGGGAACAACAACTTCTGGCCTGTTGCTCCGTTTACTACAATCATGGGTGAACTTTCCCACAGTGCTGTCTTGCACAATGCCCAGAGACCAAGATCCCTTTGTGTCAAAGTATTGATGACCCCCCCCCCCCCAGCCTGGAACATATACAATCAAAGTCCACCCGCCCAGTTGATCCAGAGTAAGTTGTCATTCATGATCATTAACGACAGCAGTACAATTAGGCCAATCGGCCCATAAAGTCTTCTCCGCCATTTAATGGTGGCTGATCTAACCCCATTCTCCTGCCTTCTCACCAATCCCTCGCACACCCGTAATAATTAAGAATCTATCTATCTCTTCCTTAAATATATCCACTAACATTGCCTCCACAGCCTCCTGCGGCAAATAATTCCACAGATTAATCTCTCTAAAGAAATTCTTCCTCATCTCATTCCTACAAGTACGTCCTTTAATTTTGATGCTTTGAGTTCTAGTCCCAGATTCTCTCACTAGAAGAAACATCCTCTTCACATCACCCTGTCCAAGTCATTCACTATTCTGTACGTCTCAATGTTGTCCCCCAACCCCCTCACTTTTCTAAACTCCAGCGAATATAGGCCCAGTACCGTCAAACGCTCACAGTATGTTAACCTACGCATTCCTGGGATCAATATTGTAAACCTCCTCTGGACCATCTCCAGAGCTAGCTCATCTTTCCTCAGATATGTTGCCCAAAATTGCTCACAATATTCTAAATACGCCCTGACCAACGCCTTATAGAGCCTGTTTTTGTAGGTAAGCTCTTTAGCAATAAATGCTTTCTTTACGACTGATTCGTCTTGCAGATAACGTTTTTGGGAAACCTGTTGTTAGGATTGTTACGATATCAAAAAATATTACAGGTTCTTAATCAACTGCTGGTGGGCCGAGGAATGCCTAATGGTAATTAATGCACATAAGTGAGAGATGTATTTCGCAAATTCAAACTCGGGCAGCACATTCACAACGAATGGCAGGGCCCAACGTAGCGTTGGGATCTAGGAGTGCATGTAAAATGTGTGGGAATTAACTGCAGATGCTGGTTTAGACCAACGATAGACACAAAAAGTTGGAGTAACTGGGCGGGGAAGGCCGCATCTCTGGACAGAAGCATTGGGTGACTTTCTGGTTGAGACCCTTCCTCAGACTAGTTCGGGTCAAGGGAAACGAGAGATAGAGACGATCATGTGGGGAGAAAAAGAACAATGAATAAAATAAAATGAAAACAGGCCATGAAGGAAACGGGCCACAGTTAGCTGTTTGTTGGGTGAAACCGAGAAGCTAGTGCGTCTTGGGTGGGGGAGATATAGGAAGAGAGGGAATGATGGGGCTACACGATATTGTAAACTGCCCAAGCGAAATGGGGAATCGATATTGTAAACTGCCCAAGCGAAATATGAGATTCTGTTCCTCCAATATGCGTTTAGCTTCACTCTGGCAATGGAGGGGACGTGGGAGAGAACGGTCGTGTTCACCCAACAAAGAGCTAACAAAGGCCGGTTTCCTTTATCGTCGTTACTTTTTTTGCATATATTTCATTAGTTGTATTTTATCTCTCGACATCATTCCCTTTGTCTCTCGTTTCCCTTACCCTTAACCAGTCTGAACGAGGGTCTGGACCCGAAACGTCACTCATTCCTTCTCTGCAAAGATGCTGCCTATTCCGCTGAGTTACTCCAGCTTTTGTGTCTATCTTGGGATACAGGTACACTGTTCCCTGAAAGTGTCACGCATAGACAGGGTGGTTTGAAAAGGCCTTTTGTGCATTCGCCTTGGTGAGGCTGCATTTGGAGTATTGTGTACACAAGTGATCATGCTGCTATAGAATGGTATGAAAATCATGAAGGAAACATATGGAGTGGAATCACTGTGCTTTTTACAAGAGGGTTGTGATCAACACCAAATGTTTGATGTGAGATGGGCAAGATTTAGAAAGAACTTGAGGGTGAAAGTTTGAACTCAATGGGTGCTAGGTATATGGAGCGAGCCGCCAGAGGAGATGGTGAAGGCAGATACAACAACAACATTAATAAGATACTTGGGCAGGTACATGGTCAGGGAATGTTCATAGGGATATGGCCCAAACGTAGTTAGCATGGACGAGTTTTGCGTGGTTCCCAGTGGTATGACTATGACACTGTGACGGAGCATCTATGGGCCTCTGAGGAGAGAGTGTCAGGATGTACAATCTCAGAATGAAGGAAGTTCGTCGGTTTAATTCCCCATTCTCTCCGATCTTTAGCTTTCCCAGCTAAAGAAAACAGACTCCCTGCGTTCACTTTGTGGTCCAACCAATGTGTTGTCATTCAACACCATTGCCTCTTATCGTCCTCAGCTTCAACGAATTAGGCGGCCCCCTTTCAATCTATCCGCATGGGACACCCCTCTTATTACAAGAACGCAGGCCCGGCTACGCCGACCAATACTGTTGACTGCGGAAGGAGAATGAACACTAAAGCATTGTACATATGAAACAAGACACCAGCCCTCTTGCTACCTGACCTCCTTCTCCAATAGCTTGAAGGTGGCCTAAGTTAGCATCACCTGTGCATGAGGTTTCTTTCGTTCATGGGTCAGCACAGGATAACTACGTATGTGAACAGTCATTGAAAACCGTCACCCATATGCTGTATGCTACATGCTATATTGTACATAAATGTGAGGTTATCCATTTTGGTGGCAAAAATAGGAAAACAGACTATTATCTAAATGGAGGCCGATTAGGAAAAGGGGAGATGCAGCGCGACCTGGGTGTCATGGTACACCAGTCATTGAAAGTAGGCATGCAGGTGCAGCAGGCAGTGAAGAAAGCGAATGGCATGTTAGCTTTCATAGCAAAAGGATTTGAGTATAGAAGCAGGGAGGTTCTACTTCACTTGTATAGGGTCTTGGTGAGACCACACCTGGAGTATTGCGTACAGTTCTGGTCTCCAAATCTGAGGAAGGACATTATTGCCATAGAGGGAGTGCAGAGAAGGTTCACCAGACTGATACCTGGGATGTCAGGACTGTCTTATGAACAAAGACTGCATAGACTCGGTTTATACTCTCTAGAATTTAGGAGATTGAGAGGGGATCTTATAGAAACTTACAAAATTCTTAAGGGGTTGGACAGGCTAGATGCAGGAAGATTGTTCCCGATGTTCGGGAGGTCCAGGACAAGGGGTCACAGCTTAAGGATAAGGGGGAAATCCTTTAGGACCGAGATGAGAAGGACTTTTTCACACAGAGAATGGTGTGTCTCTGGAACTCTCTGCCACAGAGGGTAGTTGAGGCCAGTTCATTGGCTATATTTAAGAGGGAGTTAGATGTGGCCCTTGTGGCTAAGGGGATCAGAGGGTATGGAGAGCAGGCAGGTACGGGATACTGAGTTGCATGATCAGCCATGATCATATTGAATGGCGGTGCAGGCTCGAAGGGCCGAATGGCCTACTCCTGCACCTAATTTCTATGTTTCTTTGTTTCTACATGCTATATACACATATAGAGCTACACAACATGAAATCAGGTCCTTCGACCTCTCTTGTCCATGTTGACCAGTTTGGCAAATTAGGCTCAAATTATTTACCAGAATTCGACCTGTGGCCTTTTAATTCCTTCCGATCCAAATATCTATCCAAATGCTTTTTAAGCATCCTAATTGTATCCGTCGCTGCTCGTTCATCTGGCAGCCTATTCCAGATATGCAAAATGAACCTTTTCTATACATGCACGTCCAAATATCTTATAAATGTTGTTATCGTACATAACACAACTATTTCCTCTGGCAGCTCATTTATACCCGTCTATGTGAAAACACTGCCTCTCAGATTCCTCTAAAATGTTTCCCGTCTCAACTTTAACACTTTCTTATAGTTTCTAATTAGCCCTACCCTGGGTAAATTAATGTATATTCACACTATCTATTCTCGTCATGATTTTATACACCTTTTTTAAATCAAGCTGTCCTTAAAAAAATAGTCGTTGCATGACAAATCTCTTTATCTATAGCACAGGCAGTCAAGGTCTGGCAACACCCTAGAAAATCTTCTCTGCAAACTTACCATCGTAACGGCATATTTTCTATCGGCGTGTTACTGTGTTAATAGGCCTATTATTCTGGGGTGATCTTATAGAGGTGTACAAAATCATGAGCGGATAGATGCACAGAGTCTTTTGATCAGAGTAGGGAAATCGAGGACCAAAGGACATAGGTTCGAGGTGAAGGAGAAAATATTTAATTGGAATTAATGGGGTAACATGAATTCATGGGGTAACAAAGGGAGTTGGGTGTATGAAAGAAGCTGCAAGAGGAGGCAGTTGATGTTGGGACAATACCATCGTTTGAACAAATAGTTAGACAGGTACTTGGATGGGACAGGTTGGCAGGGATATGGACCATTCGCAGGCAGGTGGGACTAGTGTGGCTGGGACATGTTGGCCGTGGTGGACAATTTGGGCCGAAGGTCCTGTTTCCACACTGCATCACTCTATGACACTATGACTCTAGGAGAGGGAGAAGGAATCCCTTGCAGTGACGGAGACGCTTCAACAACTTGTGCAGGGAGCAATTGAGGATGCAGGAGTAAACCGAAGATAGACATAAAAATGCTGGAGTCAGGGAGCAATTCTGGACAAAAGGAATAGGGATGTTTCGGGTCGAGCCCCTTCTTCAGAAGAGATGCTGCCGGACCCGCTGAGCTACTCGAGCATTTTGTGTCTATCCCCTAAACATCTTCACCGACACAGACGAACCGATCCGCCACTGGCTGCCCTGTAACTTGCATCGCACGAATAAGTGCAGCTCATCAATCAGTCCATTGGCTGAAAGCGTTTTTGGATCTGTCTGACATGGCGATGGGCGGTATAAAAATGTAACGATTCACCTCTGCGCTATGAATCTGCTGTTCCGCGTCACCTCCCAAATGTTCGTAGAGTGCTCTCTATTGCCACCACGTGGGCAATGGTGTAACACGATATCTGGCCTCATTACGCTTAGTTCCTGCAGCCAGGACATGAGAACGTGGAATAAATGAAAAACATGCCTTTATAAACTCGTCTGCAAAATTGTTTGTTAGGAAGATGTGCAAGTCGCTCTTGATTTGAATGATGCTGCATAGAATAAAACAGTGTCAGGCTGTGTTGGTCATTTTTAATTCTCTTCTGAGTTCAGGTAAATACTTATTACCAATGTATTTAAAAATAAAAATACCCAACGTGCTGGAGTAATTCAGCGGGTCAGGCAGCATCTCTAGCGAACATGGACACAGAATGCTGGAGAACATGGACAGGCAACGTTTCGGGTTGGGATCCTTGGGTTGCTTTCTAACATCTCAAATTATCGTGTTACCTCCAAATTTTAAGGTACCTATGCAGTGGGTTGCAAACGTTTTCATACCCCTTGAACCTTTCCACATTTTGTCACGTTACAACCACAAACGTAAATGTATTTTATTGGGATTTTATGTGATAGACCAACACAAAGTGGTGCATAATTGTGAAGTGGAAGGAAAATGATACACGGTTTCCAAATTTTATTACAAATTCAAAACTGAGAAGTGTGGCGTGCAAAGGTATTCAGCCCCCTGAGTCACTACTTTGTAGAACCACCTTTCGCTGCAATTACAGCTGCAAGTCTTTTGGGGTATGTCTGTACCAGCTTTGCACATCCAGAGACTGAAATTTTTGCCCATTCTTCTTTGCAAAATAGCTCAAGCTCAGTCAGATTGGATGGAGAGCGTCTGTGAACAACAATTTTCAAGTCATGCCAGAGATTCTCAATTGGATTTAGGTCTGGACTTTGACTGGGCCATTCTAACACATGAATATGCTTTGATCTAAACCATTCAATTGTAGCTCTGGCTATATGTTTAGGGTCGTTGTCCTGCTGGAAGGTGAACATCCGCCCCAGTCTCGTCTTTTGCAGACTCTAACAGGTTTTCTTCCAAGATTGCCCTGTATTTGGCTCCATCCATCTTCCCATCAACTCTGACCAGCTTCCCTGTCCCTGCTGAAGAAAATCATCCCCACAGCATGATGCTGCCACCACCATGTTTCACAGTGGGGATGGTTTGTTCAGGGTGATGTGCAGTGTTAGTTTTCCGCCACACATAGCGTTTTACATTTAGGCCAAACACGTCAATTTTGGTCTCATCAGACCAGAGCACCTTCCTCCACATGTTTGCTGTGTCCCCCACATGGGTTGTGGCAAACTGCAAACGGGACTTCTTATGGCTTTGTTTCAACAATGGCTTTCTTCTTGCCACTCTTCCATAAAGGCCCGATTTGTGGAGTGCACGACTAATAGTTGTCCTGTGGACAGATTCTCCCACCTGAGCTGTGGATCTCTGCAGCACCTCCAGAGTTACCATGGGCCTCTTGGCTGCTTCTTTGATCAATGCTCTCCTTGCCCGGCCTGTCCGTTTAGGTGGACGGCCATGTCTTGGTAGGTTTGCAGTTGTGCCATACTCTTTCCATTTTCGGATGATGGATTGAACAGTGCTCCGTGAGATGTTCAAAGCTTGGGATATTTTTTTATAACCTCAGCCTGCTTTAAACTTCTCCACAACTTTATCCCTGACCTGTCTGGTGTGTTCCTTGGGATCCATGGTGCTGTCTGCTCACTAATGTTCTCGAACAAACCTCTGAGGCCTTCACAGAACAGCTGTATTTATACTGAGATTAGATTACACACAAGTGGACTCTATTTACTAACTAGGTGACTTCTGAAGGCAATTGGTTGCACTGGATTTTATTTAGGGGTATCAGAGTAAAGGGGGCTGAATACTTTTGCACGCCACTCTTTTCAGTTTTTTATTTGTAAAAAAAATTGAAAACCATGTATCATTTTCCTTCCACTTCACCATTATGCGCCACTTTGTGTTGGTCTATCACATACAATCCCAACAAAATACATTTACGTTTGTGGTTGTAACATGACAAAATGTGGAAAAGTTCAAGGGGTGTGAAAACTTATGCAAGCCACTGTAGTTGTTTGGAAGGTCCATAATTCATGACCATTTGAGGAATAATTTGTCGAATTGTTTGTGCTTTAAGTTCATTCTTTTTCTTTCTTTCCAGTTTTTCAAATATGTGCTGTAGGAGGGAATTATGTGCTTTACGCGCACCCTGTATCTGACTTTGAACAGATATGCACAGACACCAAATTTAACAGCTCCTCGGTCAGTGGTGAATCTGATGAACAAGTCGGTTTATTAGAGATGTACATCGGAAAATAGTGTGAGCAAGCCCAATCTGCTTCAATAATCTATAGTAATAGTACAGTTTTATACCCTCATGACACAATTGTTACTCGTAGAGTTGAAATAAACCATCATTAATCAATGTCTCTGTAACGTTTTATCTTTGTCTTCGCACAAAGTTAACTTTAACCTTTATCTTCCTGGTGTTTCCAAACTCCAAGAAGGAGCTGCTGAGCTGGAGACAGCAGCTGGATTAAATCCACAGCCTGGGACCACCAGGTCTCGTGGCTTTGAACGACCACTGAAACAGTGGTGGGCTGACAACAGAATGTCAGACCGAGCAACAAATTTACGGGCCTCTGATGAGGCTCGTAACAAACCACCAATTCAGTATTCTTGTCGGAGGCCTGATATACAGGCTCGAGCAAGCCAAGATTGGCGGTGCCTGTTTATGATACATTGAGGCCCAGCCTGGGAAGAACAACAAGCCAAGGGACTCGTGCCAAAACGTATCCAGACCACCACTCTTTTCAGAGGTCTGTTTACCGTTCATCCGAGTCCAAGGAGGGATTTAGAGTAGAAGTCTGTGATTTTATGTGGAACCAATTGAGAATTAGCGAGTCACTCGCTCAACACAATATCTACACAGAAACATAGAAACATAGAAAATAGGTGCAGGAGGAAGCCATTCGGCCCTTCGACCCAGCACCGCCATTCATTGTGATCATGGCTGGTCGTCCCCAATCAATAACCCGTGCCTGCCTTCTCCCCATATCCTTTCATTCCACTAGCCCCTAGAGCTCTGTTTAACTCTCTTAAATCCATCCAGTGATTTGGCAGCCACTGTCCTCTGTGGCAGGGAATTCCACAGGGAATTCCACCTCTTCCACCATACTTCAAATGGAAATTGATAAGTACGATGATGATCCCTTGCAATATGAGACTTTCATAGACCAAGTTGAGAGAAGAGTGGAGAGGAAAAGTACCGATGATGAAGATCGTTTTCGTTTCATTACACAAGCGGATATCCAAAGGGGCTTGTTGCTGGTTTGTAGGAAGTTGCCTACCGGTGAGCGCTATCGAACGGCGAGAAAATTGGTTGGATAACAGTTTGGTATCGAGCACCAGATCGTCAATGCATACATGAAGAAGGCCCATGCTTGGACAGTTATCTGGCCGGATGACGCGAAAGCATTGCTGGAGTTTACGATATTTCTTAGACGTTGTTATGGCTCGAGGAAACATCTCAACCACATGCATGAAATTAATGTTGTTAGTAATATGACAATTATGACTCTAAAACTGCCCAAGAAACGTTGAGAAAAGTGGACCGATAAAGCAGGCCTGATGGAGCAAAATGAGAACCGTGAGACCATGTTTCCTGATCCGGTGAACTTCATAGAAAAGGAAGTACATTTCATGTCAAATTTACGTTATGGGAGTATTCAAGATCCTAAACCAATCGCAACTGTCAAAGGTTCTACCTTTACAAAAACAAAAGGAATACTAGGACCTAAGATAACTAGTTTTACTACCACCGTAATACCTGTGGAAACGAAAGGCGAAAAGGAAGGAGATACATCTCCTAACAAGCAAAAATTATTTTGTTTGTTATGTGATGAGGTTGGTCGAAGTTTTAAGAAGAAGGAATATAAAGAAAAGATGACTTTCTTCAAGGAGAAGGGAATCTGTATTGGATGTTTGAAAAAAAGGACACATGGTTAAAGACTGTAGGACTTGTGATAACTTGTGATAGGTGCAAGCAGGGTCATCCTGAAGCACTTCACAGTTAGCAGAAGAAGCCGGAGCAATTAGAACAGAAGGAGAATGCAGCTACTAGTGGTGCTGTCACCTCAAATCAGATAACTGCCCACATTGGGTCCGGGGTTGGAATCTGAATCTTTATCTTACCAGTTCAAGTAAGGAATAGCAAGACGGATACAATGTTGCAAACATATGCATTTTTGGATCATGGTAGTTCGGTTACCTTTTGTACAGAACCTATACAGACTATGAAGACCCAAGGGGATGGACCATTTGCTGTGAAAACCCTACTAGGATGGGTTATTTATGGCTACTTGAGAAGGAACATCGAAAGGAATAACGGAAACAACAGAAGAACTATCCTGCCGCTGCTGTTAATCACATATCTACTGGTAAAGCAGAAAAGCTATTGATCAAACAACACAAGCATGACTTCAATGAAAGCGCCAGTAAGGAATCTGAATAAATGTCTAGGGTAGAGAAAGTTCTTGGATAGTATGAACTAATCAGTAAAGATGATAGCCGGACACTATTGTCTGGGTTTCCTTTTCAAACAAGAGAGTGTTAGTCTGCCGAATGATCGTCGTATGGCAGAGCAAGTCGAGTGGGAGGGGAGTTAGCAGTGAGTCAGAGGGGGAAACAGTTGAAGAGGAGAGGCAAAGCACAGACAGACTTTCAGAGCTCCCGTGGATTTGGAAGAAACAGCAACAAAGAGAAGCAGGAATAAGCACTGATTGGCTCTAGCCCGAGTGGGAGGAGAGTTAGCAGTGAGTCAGAGGTGGAAAACAGTTTAAAACTGAGGAATTTGGCTTGTAAATTGGTAAATTGGTAAATTAAGCTATCGTTCAATGTAAACAAGACGGCTCTTAGGGAACGGCAGTGAGGGAGCGGCCTGGTGAGAAAAGTGTGAGTCTTTGGCTCGAGAGTCTTCGGCGAGGACGATACGCATAAAGCTCGAGAGGACGGAATGCGGTGGACACATGTCGGGGCAGATGAGACAGTGTGAGGCTTGAAGAATGTGGGAGCCCAGGGACACTGATGGAGCCTCTGGCTGCTGCAACTGTGGCAAGTGCGTCCACCTTCAGCTCCTGAAGGACCGTGTTGGGGCACCGGAGAAGCAGCTGGATGACGTCAGGGCCATCCGGGAAACGAGAGTTTCCTGGACAGAAACTACAGTGAGGTAGTCACGCCGAGGTTACGGGAAGAACCAAGGTGTGTGACGGAGAGAAAGGGGGGAAATCGTGGAGTGCAGAAGACCCAGGTGGCTGCAGCTAATGAAAACAAGGACATTAGCCACGGTTGCCCAGCCAGATGCAACTAAATTTAAAGTGGCACTTTCTTCCCAATAACCCTCTCTGGCTAAACCCCTCCCTTCACCACCGCCAGTTTAAATTCCAGTTGGAATATTTTGGAGGACCAAGTAACCAAGAACCAAGAACCAAGACACGCTCTTGGGAACTGTCCAGGGAGACGATGTTTCCAGTCCGAGCGGCGGACATGTCGGTGGCTCCAAACCTGGAGATGGGATTCGACCGGCGAGACCGACGTCGGCAGAGCCCTAGTGGTGGGTGACTCAATTGTCCGAGGAGTGGACAGGAGATCCTGTGGCGGCAGACGAGATGCGAGGATGGCCTGTTGCCTCCCTGGTGCCAGGGTTCAGGATGTCACGAGCCGAATTTCGGAACATCCTCGAGAGAGATGGTGAACAGCCGGCAGGAGTTGTGCACGTAGGCACAAACGACATCGGGAAGAAGAGGAAGGAGGCTCTCCAACATGGCTTCGGAGAGTTGGGAAGAAGACTGAAATGCTGGACTTCCAGGGTAGTTATCTCTGGATTGCTTCCAGTACCACGTGCTAGTAAGGACAGGAACAGGGAGATAGGGGATCTGAACGTGTGGCTGAGGGGCTGGTGCACGGAACAAGGATTTAGATGTATAGATCACTGGGATCTCTTCTGGGGTCGGGGTGATCTGTATAAAGGGGACGGGTTACACCTTAACTGGAGGGGAACCGACATTCTAGCAGGCAGGTTTGCTCGGGCTACACGTGTGGGTTTAAACTAAATAGTGGGGGTGGGGGGGGGGGGGGGGGGGGGGGGAGAGAGAGATTGACAAATTGGAAGTATAAAGATGGAGTTGAAGGGGAAGTGGCTGCAGGAAAAATTACGAAAGATTCCCGAATTAATGAGATTGAAAGCTTAGAATGGAGATCAGAGTAAGGTCAGGGCCAATTGCGAGGGAGGGAGTGAATATGGAGGCCAAAGGGCTGTGTATGAATGCGCGAAGTATAAGGAATAAAGTGGACGAGCTTGAGGCTCAGTTAGAAACTGGCAAGTGTGAAGTTGTGGGAATTACTGAGACATGGCTGCAAGAGGGCCAGGGCTGGGAACTGAATATTCAAGGGTATACCTCCTATCGAAAAGACAGACTTGTGGGCAGACGGGGTGGGGTTGCCCTGTTGGTGAGGAATGAAATTCAGTCCCTTGCGAGGGGTAGACTGGGGGAAAATCAGGTTGGTACTGGACCCCAAGAAAATGACTTTGTAGAATGCCTTCGTGATGGACTCTTTGAACAGCTTGTGTTGGAGCCTACCAGGGAGAAGGCAATTCTGGATTTAGTGTTATGTAATGAACCGAATTTGATAAAGGATCTCGAAGTGGTTAATGAGCCATTAGGATGCAGTGACCATAACATGGTCAGGTTTAATCCACAATTGGAAAGGGAGAAGAGTAGACCGGTGGAATCAGTGTTGCAGTTGAATAAATGATATTATGGGGCGATGAGGGAGGAGCTGGCCAAAATTGACTGGAAAGATACACCAGCAGGGATGACAGTGGAACAAAAATGGTAGGTGTTTCTAGAAATAACATAGAAGGTGCAGGATCAGCTCATTCCTAGAAGGAAGAAAGATTCCAAGGGGAGAAAGGGACGACCATGGTTGACAAGAGACGTCAGGGACAGTATAAACATTAAGGCGAAGAAGTACAATGTAGCAAAGATGAGCGGGAAGCTAGAGGATTGGGTAGTGTTTAAAGAACAACAGAAGATAACCAAAAAACAATACGGGGAGAAAGGATGGGGTACGACGGTAAGCTTGCCAAGAATATAAAGCAGGACAGCTTCTTTGGTATGTGAAGAGGAAAACATTAGTTAAGACCAAAGTTGGACCTTTGAAGACCGAAAAAGGTGAATTTATTATGGGGAACAAGGAAATGGCAGATGAGGTGAACAGGTACTTTGGATCAGACTTCACTAAGGAGGACACAAAAAATCTTCCTGATATAGTAGTGGCCAGAGGATCTGGGGTGACAGAGGAGCTGAAGGAAATCCACATTAGGCAGGAAATGGTGTTGGATAGACTGATGGGACTGAAGGCTGGTAAATTCCCAGGGCCTGATGGTCTGCATCCGCGGGCACTTAAGGAAGTGGCTCTAGAAATCGTGGATCCATTGGTGATAATTTTCCAATGTTCTATAAACTCAGGATGAGTTCCTGTGGATTGGAGGGCAGCTAATGTTATCCCACTTTAGCTGCAGGCGGGAGAGAGAAAACGGGGAATTATAGACCAGTTAGCCTGACATCGGTGGTGGGGAAGATGCTGGAGTCAATTATAAAATATGAGATAGCCGCACATTTGGATAGCAGGAACAGGATCAGTCCGAGTCAGCGTGGATTTACGAAGGGGAAATAATGCTTAACTAATCTTCAGGAATTTTTTGAAGATGTAACTAGGAAAATGGACAAGGGAGAGTCAGTGGATGTAGTGTACCTGGGCTTTCAGAAAGCATTTGATAATTAAAAAAGGCTTTAAAATTGGATAATATATCACTCTGTCTCCACATTATAAACAATCCCTTATTCAAACCTTCCATGCTGGATAAAGGTTTCACACAATGGAAAAATTACGGAATTAAAAAGATGGGATATCTTTATAAGAAAAGTATTTTTCTTTTAGTTCAGGAGTTACAACAGATTTATGGACTACACTCAAATATTTGTTTTAGATATCGACAATTTAGAGATTATGTTAAATTCAATACACAAGATTATAGGAGTAGGGAACCAGAAATCTTTGATGAATGTTTGAATAAACATCCTAATACAGAAAAATTAACAACTTATACCCTTTTAGATAGGGAGGTCCCATCGACGGAATCATGTAACTTGGTTAAGAAGGTTCAATCTTTGGATGTCAATGGCGGAGTAGCAAGATGGATTCAACAGTGGCTGAATGGGAGATGTCAAAGAGCAATGGTAGATGGCTGTTTGTCAGGTTGGAAGCCGGTGATCAGTGGGGTGCCTCAGGGATCTGTGTTGGGTCCACTGTTGTATGTCATGTACATCAATGATCTGGATGATGGGGTGGAAAATTGGATACGTAAGTATGCAGATGATACTAAGATAGGTGGTGCTGTGGATCATGAAGTAGATTTACAAAGTCTACAGAGAGATTTGGGCCATTTGGAAAAGTGGGCTGAAAGATGGCAGATGGAGTTTAATGCTGATAAGTGTGAAGTGCTACACCTTGGTAGGACAAATCAAAATAGGACGTACATGGTAAATGGTAGGGAATTGAGGAATGCTGTGGAACAGAGGGATCTAGACATAATTGCGCATAGTTCCCTGAAGGTCGAATCGCATGTAGTTAAAGAAAGCTTTTGGTGTGTTGCCTTTATAAGTCAGAGCATTAAATATAGGAGTATGGAAGTAATGTTAAAATTGTACAAGGCATTGGTAAGACCTATTCTGGAGTATGGTGTACAATTTTGGTCGCCTAATTATAGGAAGGATGTCGACAAAATAGAGAGAGTACAGAGGAGATTTACTAGAATGTTGCCTGCGTTCCAGTAACTAAGTTACAGAGAAAGGTTGAACAAGTTAGGCCTTTATTCTTTGGAGCGCAGAAGGTTAAGGAGGGACTTGATTGAGGTCTTTAAAATGATGAAAGGGATAGACGGAATTGACGTGGATAAGCTTTTCCCATTGAGGGTAGGGAATATTCAAACAAGAGGGCATGACATGAGAATTAAGGGACAGATATTTAGGGGTAACATGAGGGGGAACTTCTTTACTCAGAGAGTGGTGGCTGTGTGGAATGATCTTCCAGCAGAAGTGGTGGAGGCGGGATCGATTTTAACATTTAAAAGTAAAGTGGATAGGTACATGGACGGGAAGGGAATGGAGGGGTATGGTCTGAGTGCAGGAAGATGGGACTAGGGGAAAATAAATGGTCGGCACGGACTGGAAGGGCCGAGAGGGCCTGTTTCCGTGCTGTAATTGTTATATGGTTATATCTTATATGGTTATATAGACATACATGGGACAATGAATTAGGTCAACCTAAAACGAAAGATATTTGGGACAAAAGTCTACAACAAACACATCAATGCTCGTTAAATTCCAGACATGCTTTAATACAATTTAAAGTATTACACAGATTACATTACACTAAAGTAAAATTAAATAGAATTTTTCCACATATCTCTCATATCTGCGATAAATGTCAGCATCTAAAGGCTAACTTAACATACTTTTGCAAATTGTATAAAAATCTAAAATTTCTGGATTTATATTTTTAGAATAATTTCTGAAGTTGTTAATACTAAACTGGATCCCGACTCAAAACTAATAATATTTGGAATATCAGAACAAAGTCTAACACTCACAACAAGCCAAAGAAACGTTCTAGACCACAGTATAATAACTGGGAAGAAATTAATATTAAAATTTTGGAAAGGTCCTATAACCCCCACAATTAATATGTGCATTATGGAAATGTCGGAGACCCTACAACTGGAAATGGATGGAGAAGTGGTTGGCAGACAGGAAACAAAGAGTAGGGATTAACAGGTCCCTTTCAGAATGGCAGGCAGTGACCAGTGGGGTACCGCAAGGCTCGGTGCTGGGACCGCAGCTATTTACAATATGCATCAATGATTTGGATGAAGGGATTCAAAGTAACATTAGGACATTTGCAGATGACACAAAGCTGGGTGGCAATGTGAACTGTGAGGAGGATGCTATGAGAATGCAGGGTGACTTGGACAGGTTGAGTGAGTGGGCAGATGCATGGCAGAAGAAGTTTAATGCGAATCAATGTGAGGTTATCCACTTTGGTAGCAAAAACAAGTAGGCAGATTACTATCTAAATGGCGTGAAGTTGGAAAAAGGGGTTAGTACAACGGGATCTGGGGGTCCTTGTACATCAGTCTATGAAAGTAAGCATGCAGGTACAGCAGGCAGTGAAGAAAGCGAATGGCATGTTGGCCTTTATAACAAGAGGATCGAATATAGGAGCAAAGAGGTCCTAACTGCAGTTGTACAGAGCTCTAGTGAGACCACACCTGGTTTGGTCCCCTAATTTGAAGAAGGACATTCTTGCTATTGAGGGAGTGCAGCGTAGGTTTACAAGGTTAATTCCCGGGATGGCGGGTCTGTCATATGCTGAGAGAATGGAGCAGCTGGGTCGGTACACTTTAGAAGGATGAGAGGGGATCTCATTGAAACATATTAGATTGTTAAGGGCTTGGACACACTTGAGGCAGGAAACATGTGACGTGGGAAGCGCGGAGGATACCGAGCTAGGCTGAGATCAAACCCGCACCAGCCAGCTCTGCCCAGCATTTTCCTCGCGAATGTCCGGTCCCTGGTGAGTAAAACCGACGAACTTCGGCTGCGCATCACCACACAGATACGGATTGCCGACTGCAACGCCATGGTCTTCACCGAGACATGGCTCACCGACAACATTCCGGACAACGCCATCGAGCTAGAAGGGCGCACTGTCTTCAGGGCCGACAGATCAGCGGAGGACTCCGGTAAGACCAAGGGCGGCGGACTGTGCATCTATGTGAACAACTCATGGTGCACAGACGCTGTCAGGATTGGTAGTCACTGCTCTGCTGACCTGGAATACCTGATGGTAAAGTACAGGCCCTTCTATCTGCCCAGGGAATTTACATCGACTGTCATCACTGCAGTCTATGTACCCCCGGACGCTAATGCCAGGCTTGCAATGGAAGAGCTGCAAGCTGCTATCAGCAAACAACTAACTGCTCACCCAGAGGGGCTTTTATTGTTGCTGGCGATTTTAACCACCCCAACCTCAAAACTGTGCTCCGCAGATTCCACCAACATGTCTCTTGCCCAACCAGAGGAAACAATATTCTGGACCTAGTATACACCAATATTACTGAAGCATACAAAGCCCTCCCCCTCCCCCGCCTGGGACAGTCTGACCACCTCTCTCTGTTCCTGCTCCCCAAATACACACCTCTGATCAGACGTGTGAAACCTACAGTGAGGACAGTGAAGGTCTGGCCTGAGGGGGCTGTCTCTGTTTTACAGTGTGAGATGTAGTTTTGTGCTCACAATCACTACTCAGAGACTAAATCATGAGAACAAGAATTTATTTATTGCAAGTCTGCAGAATTGGGTGCCTCTCCAAATTGAGACACACCCGAGCAAAGGAAGAACATCTATTTTTATACAATTCAGGATACAGTCTTTATTGATCGGACGCCTCCCCTTCTGACCCTTTCCAATCAGGGTACTAAGGTTCACAATCTTCCAACCCTCCCCTCCGTGCGTCATCAATTATTCACTCTTCTACAACATCATTCATCGCATGTACATTTAAGTTAGGTTCTTTGTCATGAGGGGCGTAAAGTTAATATTCATTTATTTCATTAAGCATGCTCAGTCGCTTTTGCCATAACCTACTTAATTGCCTTTGACCTAAAAACTAGCTTCTGTGTTGTCAGCTACATTCCTTACCTCATTTTGTTATTCTACATTTTTATCAACAGCTCTGAAGGACTGTAACAGTTTGTTCGAATCACAAGGTTGGTGATTCCAACTACTCGGCCCATCACAAGGTCGGTGGCTACAACCACTCGGCCCCTCATCATGATGGTGGTTTAATCATCTTATCCCTCACAATCCTCCCTTTTTCTTTTGCTACGCATCCTGTATTAAACCCCATTCCTAGACCTCCTGCTCTTCCAAACATTCTTTTTATCTCTCTTTCCTCTGGGTCCTCTCCTGGCCTCATTATCATTATCTTCTGGACGCCCCCTTTCTCCCCCATGGGGACTACAACTGCCTGCATCTGACTTATACTTCTAGTTATAATAACCCTGAGACATGGTATACAACAGGGGATAATGATCAATGCAGCTAATGCCCATAAAATCACCAGTCCCACCGCTTTCCACCAGGCTCCTCCCAAGATGTAATCCCACCATCCTGCTCCCATAATTGTGTTCCATCTCTGTACCGGGACATGTGCTAATTTTCTGATTCCTTCTGATATATCCATTACTGCTTGCCCGTTGTCATCTATGTTTAGGCAGCAATTAGAGAGGTTGAATTTTCCGCATACTCCTCCCTCTTCGGCTAGTAAATAGTCTAAGGCCAAACGGTTTTGGTATATCGCTGTTCTCATCTGTGTCTGCTGCTTCGCCAACATCTCTAGTGCAGATGCACTCTGGTTAGTAATTACTTCCAGCACTGCCTGTAGTCTTATGATCCGATTCATCATGTACACTGGGGTCCGGTAGCCCCAGGATCCGTCCTGTGCCCAAGTGGCTGGTCCATAATATGAGATAGTTCTTGCAGGTGGCCACTCATCATTTTCCCATTTTCCGATGTCCATTCTTCTCTTCGCTCGGTGCAGATCGTCAAAGATGGGTGTTCCTAGCGACCGCTCCTCCTCAGTGGTCAACAGAAAAAACCCTGGTTGTACCAGTCCAATTAAACAAGTCCCACTCCATTTTTCTGCCAATACCGAGTATGCCTTGTGTCCGCATATCCATAGCAGTCCTTCAGGGGCCGGTCCACTAGAGGTAACATTGTTCCATATATCCTGCAACACTGGGATTCCCTGGTAAGGGTTGTTCCCGGTGCAATTCCATAATCCAGTCGATTCGCTTCCATCAGTCTTCATCCAGATAGTACAGTTTCCTTCATCCTTTACAGTGGGATACCATTGAGGTTTCTCTGGCCACCACACTCGGGATTGATTTGGCCACTGGGTGATGATGCGCTGGCAGGGGCTGCTGCCTACTAGGATGGCATCCTTTACCCAGGGCCTAGCGATACACTCAGTCCCAACCGGGGTGTGTGTCAGGACCCATGCCTGGGGACTTCGATCTCTTCCCACCGTCAAATTCCACTTTATCAGGTCCCATACCTCAATGATAGATCCTCTCCATGGCCAGCGTGAGCTCATCAGCGGTCCTCCACAAACCCAACAGCTAGTCACATTCAGGGTTCTGGCTATCCGGAGGGCCAAGTCCACAAACAGGTTTCTCCCCACTTCTGGGATCTCAATCTGCTGCTTTATTTCATCATACATAGTCTGGTGCAGTTGGGGCTGGGAAGGTGGGGGAGGTTTGTTGATGACTGCTTCTGCTAACTTCCCTATCACTACCTCCTTAATTCTGTCTAATGTTTCCTCCCTGGCTCGGGAAGGGATGCCTAACTGTCCTCTCCTGGTCATGCAGACCCATTTCTCCCCTTTTGGGCAGGTAATGTGCCCAACACTTCCTCCATGTCCCTTATTTCCTACTACATAATACTCCTTCCCTCCATCCTGACAAACAGCTCTAGTCCTTAGGTCGTAGCAATCATCACTTACATGGGAATGATAGGTAAATGCTCTGATTGTTCGCCCTCCATATCTGATAGGATGGTAGCACTTATCACAGTTATTAACACTTCTTATAATGGTTACATACATAGTTAGTAATACTACAACTGTTCCTTTCATGCTGTTAGTTTCATACACTTATTTCTTACTGAAAGTTAATGCCAGGGGCTTATTCCCTGGTTTTACCATCCACTGATCGTCTTTCTCAGGAACTGACGGCGGGTCAACGGGTCCTTTAACCCGGGTCGCATGTGTCCACCCTTTTTCTTTTGTGCGTACTGCTGTCTCCGTTGTTAGCAATGCCAGGTATGGGCCAGTCCACCGGGGCTGCAGTTTCTCCTCCTTCCAACTTTTAATCAGTACCCAGTCACCGGCCTTTATAGCGTGTATTGGAAAATCGAGTGGTGGACTTTGTGCCAGCAGTCCTTTTATTTTTAATTCTGTAAGGGAACGAGACACTGCCAGTAAATAGTTCCTCAGGAACACATCGCTGCCTTCGAAGGTCGGAGTGCCCTCTACCTTTCCAAGATAGGGCAGCCCAAACAACATTTCGTAGGGAGACACCGCAATATCTTTACGGGGTGCCGTTCGTATTCTTAATAATGCAATTGGTAAACACTTAGTCCAGGGTAATCTGGTTTCCTCCATTAACTTAGTTATCTGTGTTTTAAGGGTTGCATTCATCCTTTCCACTCGCCCAGAACTCTGGGGGTGCTAGGGTGTATGCAATTTCCAATTTATCCCCAAGGTACTGCAAACCAACAGGTGAACCTTAGAGGCAAGATGTGTTCCTCGGTCGGAATCTATGGATTCGATGACCCCGTATCGGGGAATGATTTGTTCTAATAATATCCGGGTTACTGCCTGAGCGGTGGCATTTATTGTGGGAAATGCTTCCACCCACCTGGTGAAATGGTCTACAACTACTAGGAGGTACTTCCACCTTTGTATTCTTGGAAGTTCTGTAAAATCTACTTGTATTCTCTGGAAAGGTCTTATAGCCAATTGTTGTCCTCCACCAGGGACAGCTCTCATTACCTTCTTGTTAACTCTCTGACATAACACACAACCGGAGACTGTCTGCTTAGCCAAAGTATAGATACCTCGGCAAGCGTAGGTCCGTAGTAGTGTGACACACAGGGCCTGCGCTCCCCAATGTGACTGGGAGTGCAGTTGTGTCATCAAATCCCTAGTTAATCCTTTGGTTAACATTTGTTTCCCATCCGGCGTCCACCACCTCCCATCAGTGGAACGCCGAGCCCCTAACTCATTCATTTTAACCTCCTCCTCCTGTGAGAATACAGGTATCTTTCCTACTCCTTCCCTTAATGGTATTAAAGACAACATTCTCACTGTTCCTTCTGTCGCTGCCTTTTTGGCGGCTCCGTCTGCCGCATCATTTCCCCTTGCTTCTAATGAGTTCCCCTTTTGGTGACCCGCCACATGGACCACCGCTATCCTTTCTGGCAAATGTAATGCTTCCAGCACCTTCTCAATTAATTGCTCATGTGCCAACTCCTTTCCTCTTGCTGTAATCATCCCCCTTTCTTTCCATATTCTCCCAACGATGTGCACTACTCCAAATGCATATTTGGAGTCGGTGTACACCGTTCCTTCCTTCCCCTCCAACAATTCTAACGCCCGTATTAAGGCATACAATTCACATGACTGAGCCGACCAACTACCTGGCAACCTGCCCGCCTCCACTCCTTCAAATCCTTCTCCTCCTATTATGGCATACCCACTATATCTTTTTCCATTTATACAGCGGGAAGAACCGTCTATAAACCACCTTTCTCCCTCTACCAGAGGCTGCTCCTCCAAATCCTCCCTGCTCTTGGTCTGTAGTTCTATAACTTCGCTACAGTAGTGTTCTGGTCTCTGCCCTTCCTGCTCGTCGTCCGCCGAGTATAAAAACTGGGAAGGGTTTAAATTCTTATCGGTCAGAATGGTCAAATCGTCTTTTTCCATAAGTATTACTTCGTACTTTAGGATCCTGGAGTCAGTCAACCACCGGTTGGACTTCTGAGTTAGTATTGTCCGGACCGTGTGGGGAGTGGATACTACCAGGTCACCTCCAAATGTCAGTTTTCTACTTTCTTCCACTAATATTGCTGTTGTTGCAACCGCTTGAATACATACAGGCCACCCTCGTGATACCGGATCCAAGAGTTTAGAAAGGAATGCGACTGGCTGTCGCTTCCCTCCTCTCTTTTGTGTCAGTACCCCCAACGCAATTCCATTCTCCACATTAACAAAGAGATGGAATGGTTGATCGATGGACGGGAGGGTCAGTACCGGTGCGGTGATCAAGCTATTCTTTATTTCTCCAAATCTCTGTTCGTCCTCAGAGTCCCATTGTACTTTATCGGTCTCCTCACACAATTTATCATACAAGAACTTGACTTGTCGGGTGTAATTGTCTATCCATAATCTACAGTATTCAATTAACCCGAGAAACTTTCTGATTTCTTTTTTGTTCCTTGGCATCGGCAGCCCGGTGATCCCAGCTATTCTTTCGGGGTTTATTCTCCTTTTCCCGTCACTAATCAGGTGTCCTAGATATTTAACCTCCTGTTCTACAAATTGTAGTTTATTTTTGGACACTCTTAATCCCTTTTCCCCTAAAAAGTTTAAGAGGGTTATGGTTGCATCCCTTACTGGCTCTTCTTCCCCGCCTGAGAGTAACAAATCATCTACGTACTGTAATAATTGTGTCCCATCGGTCCTGGGGACATCCTCTAATACTTGTTCTAATATTTGCCCGAACAGGTTCGGGGATTCAGTAAATCCCTGAGGGACCACAGTCCATCGATACTGTTGCTTCCTCCGCGTGTCTGGGTTTTCCCACTCGAATGCAAAGAGGTCTCTACTTTCCTCAGCCAGGGGGCAGCTCCAAAAGGCATCTTTCAGATCTACCACACTGAACTACCTATGGTTAGGGGGTATACGTCCCATTATGGTATAAGGATTTGGGACTACCGGGTGTCGAGCCCTAACTACCCTATTCAATTCTCTTAGATCCTGGACCAGTCGGAACGTTCCGTCAGTCTTTCTTACAGGGAGTATTGGCGTGTTGTAGGGGGACATACAATTCTCCAATACTCCATCCTTCAGTAAGTTTTCTATAATTGGCTGCAGCCCTTTCCTTCCTTCCATTGAAATCGGATACTGTCTTACTTGTACTACTTCACTTCCTTCTCGCAAGGCTATCCTCAGAGGTGGTATTCTTAGCCCTCCCCTATTTCCCTCCCTGGCCCACACCTGTGAGACTATTCTTTCTTCATCTTCGGTCGTCAATTTATATAGCTGTACTATAATCTGTCCACCTAGGGGAGCCGTGCCCATTCCTAATTGAACTTGTAAGTCTCTTCCCATCAGATTTATTCCTGCCTGGGGCACCAGGATTAAGTCTTCCATGGCCTCTCGATTTTTATATCTTACCATTACTCCTTCTATCTCGGGAGCTGTCATTACCTTTCCCCCTACTCCAGAGATTTTGACTTGCTTTTCCCCTAATCCCATTCCCTCTGGTATCCTGGTTACACTTGATCTTTCCGCCCCTGAGTCCACCATAAATACCGTGTCTTCTCCTTGGGGACCTAATTTTAAGTTTACCAAGGGTTCCCGTGTACGTCCTACACACCCCAAGGAGGGGAACCCCCGACCCCCCTATTCCTCCATCAGTGTGTACGATTGTACTTCATGCCTTATCTTTGGACATTCTCTTTTAAAGTGCCCTTCTTTGTGACAATGATAACACCGGGATGGCCCGGTGCGCCATCCCCCTGATCCTTGTTCTTTATTTCCCGGGGGACCCCAACCTTGGTCCCTCCATTCACCCCTTCCTCTTCCTCGTTCTCTACCTCTACCTCTACCTCTACCTTGTTCCTGCTCACCGTAAGTGCCCAGCCTTCTATCACCTTTGTTGTTCTTTTCTACTACCTGCTGCACTGCTTGTAACATCATTTTTACTTTTCCTTTCTGTCGTTCCTCATCTCTTCGTACGTATACCTTCTGAGCCTCTGTTAACAACTGGTTCAATGGCTTTTCATTCCAGTCGTCCAATTTCTCCAATTTCTTTCTGATATCGGGCCATGACTTGGTTACAAAATTAGCCCTTAACAACTGCTGCCCTGCTCCTGAATCAGGTTCTATCCCAGAATACTGCTGCATATTTCTCCGCAATCTCTGTAAGAACGCTGTCGGGGCCTCATCTTTCTGTTGGCTGCTCTCAAAGGCTCGTTCGAAGTTCTGTCCCTTCGGAACAGCCTCTCTAATGCCTTTAATTATGATGTCTCTAAGATCCCTCATACTTTTCCTCCCTTCCTCTGTTAGGTTGTTCCAAGTGGGTGCTGTGATAGGATATTTTGCCTCTCCCCCAACCGCATCTGCACTACCCCCGCCCACCAGACTCCTTTCCCATATTTTCATCCCCGCCTGTCTTATCATCTGTCTTTCTTCAGATGTAAATACATTTCCCATGATCGACATTATTTCTTCCCAGGTGTATATATTTGGTCCTAAAAACAAATCCAACTGTTCGGCCAATCCCAAGGGATCCTCCAACAGACTTTTCATTTATTTTTTAAAGCTCCGCACCTCCGAACTTGTGAGGGGCACATTCACATATCCCAGTCCGCCCACATTCCCCCCTAAAGGAACTTCTCTAAGGGGTTTCATCTGGTATGTCTTCCTTGTTACTTGTTTTGGCACTAAGTTTTTTGATCTGGTCACTCGATAATTGTCAAAAAGAGGAGGGTCCTCACTCGGGCCCTGGTAGGATGCAGGGTTCAATTCCCCCACCCCAGCCTTCTCCTCAGTGTCCCCGTCTCCGTCCTCTTCTTTGAAAGTTTGGGGTCCCTGTTCCTCGCCCGCCCTCACAGGAGGAGCAGATGCCCTGACCACGGGGGTTCTTTGGGTTGGTACGGAGGACGGGATGATTTGCACAGGCAGCCCCTGCGCCAATGGTGGCAGGGGTTGTGGCTGTGGGTTCATATATGGGGGGGGGGGGGGGGGGGGTAGGCGCCATAGGTGACCGTCATCAGGATGACCATGGTGAGGTTCATCCTTCTTTTCCTTTGTTTTTAGTGAGTACATCCCATTGTAGGGTATCCAACACTGGGCGTAATCTATTTCTATCTGATTTAATGGTTCTTTCTTATCTACGAATATTTTCAAGGCCTGTTTTACCCAATCCTCATTGGATCCCAACCTTGGCCACCACACCGAACTCCCTTTTATGGGTTCCTTTGGCCATTCAAAGTAACAATACTTTATCATGACTTTCTTACTTTTGCCATGAGTCCCCCCCTCACCCCATCCGTGCAACATCCGCCCCAATGGACTATCAGGCGGAATGTGCGGCTCTGCACCATTTTGAGCCTTTTTCCCCGGGCCCTTACTTTGCCCGTTCCGGTTACCCATCCCTGTCAGACCTTTTCCCGTCCAACAGAACCCAATCGCCCGAGTAATACTTAATAGTCAATTTTCTTACCCGGGTCCTGTGCACAGGAATTGCTCGATTGATTGATCCCTTTCACCGGATTCCCTCTTGTTCCCAGAGTCTCTTGTCCGAATATCACTCGCTCAAACCGCTGACGGCAAGCAGGTAGTTCAGAGACTGTTGAAATCAACAGGGTGCACCTTCTCTTCCTTTCGTGCCTCCGTCAAGCGGCCGGAGTGGCGATCGCGGACGAGCCCCCAACTTGTGAGATGTAGTTTTGTGCTCACAATCACTACTCAGAGACTAAATCATGAGAACAAGAATTTATTTATTGCAAGTCTGCAGAATTGGGTGCCTCTCCAAATTGAGACACACCCGAGCAAAGGAAGAACATCTATTTTTATACAAATCAGGATACAGTCTTTATTGATCGGACGCCTCCCCTTCTGACCCTTTCCAATCAGGGTACTAAGGTTCACAATCTTCCAACCCTCCCCTCCGTGCGTCATCAATCATTCACTCTTCTACAACATCATACATCGCATGTACATTTAAATTAGGTTCTTTGTCATGAGGGGCGTAAAGTTAATATTCATTTATTTCATTAAGCATGCTCAGTCGCTTTTGCCCTAACCTACTTAATTTGACCTAAAAACTAGCTTCTGTGTTGTCAGCTACATTCCTTACCTCATTTTGTTATTCTACATTGTTATCAACAGCTCTGAAGGACTGTAACAGTTTGTTCGAATCACAAGGTTGGTGATTCCAACTACTCGGCCCATCACAAGGTCGGTGGCTACAACCAATCGGCCCCTCATCATGATGGTGGTTTACTCATCTTATCCCTCACAACAGGAACAGTTTCACAAACAGACTGGAGTCTGTTTGCCACCCAGGCCACCTTTAACTCGCATGTGGACATAAACTCATACACCTCAACCGTTCTGGACTATATAAAATTCTGCACTGATAACGTCACTAACCAGAAGCCGTGGATGAGCAGGGAGGTCAGACTCCTGCTGAAGGCTCGAGACGCCGCTTTTAAATCTGGCGACGCTGAGGGATACAGCTCATCCAGGGCCAATCTGAAAAAGGGAATTAGGAATGCTGAACTCAATCACAAACAGCGGATTGAGGAGCATTTCAGAAACAACTCTGACCCCAGGCGCATGTGACAAGGAATCAAATCCATTGCCGACTACCATAAAGTCAACAACCACCCCCCCCCCCCCCCCCAGACAACGCCTACCTTCCTGATGAGCTAAACCATTTCTATGCTCGCTTTGACCGGGCCAACCAAACTCCAGCAATCAAAGTTGCTCCACCCCCGAATGAACAACCCCTCAGTCTCTCCATCTCTGCTGTACAAGACGCACTGAGCACGGTGAATGAGCACAAAGCTTCCGGCATGTGCTGGACAACTATCCCTGGTCCTCACTGACATTTTCAATCTGTCACTGGCCCAGGGTGTCGTCCCCACTTGCCTCAAGATATCTACCATTGTGCCAGTGCCCAAACTATCAGCGACAGGGAGTCTCAACGACTACCGGCCAGTGGCACTCACCCCTGTCATCGCCAAGTGCTTTGAGCGGCTGATCTTGGCTCACCTCAAAGCCAGCCTCCCCCCCACACTGAACTCCCACCAATTTGCCTACCGGACAAACAGGTCTACAGAGGACGCCATATCGGCGGTCCTACACTCTGCCCTGACCCACCTGGACAGCAACAACACCTACATCTGGCTGCTGTCCATTGCCGTCAGCTCCGCCTTTAACACTGTCATACCCGCTAGCTTGATCACCAAACTCAGCCGTCTTGGCATCTCCACCTTCCTCTGCAATTGGACACTGGATTTCCTCACTAACAGACCACAGTCTGTTAGGGTCAACAACCTCACCTCCTCCACTATAACACTGAACACCGGCGTGCCACAGGGCTGTGTGCTCAGCCCTCTCCTCTACTCCCTCTTCACCCATGACTGCATCCCTAAGTATGGCTCCAACGCCATCATAAAATATGCCGACGACACCACGGTGGTGGGACTGATCAGCGACAACGACGAGTAAGCCTACAGGGAGGAGGTCCAGCACCTGACTACCTGGTGTGCCAACAATAACCTCGTCCTCAACTCCCAGAAGACGAAGGAAATCATTGTTGACTTTAGGAAGAACAGAACGGGCAGACACACCCCCATCCATATAAACGGGACGGAGGTGGAGCGGGTCTCCAACTACAGATTCCTCGGGATACACATCTCGGATGATCTGTCCTGGTCCCTCAACACCTCCAAGCTGATCAAAAAGGCGCAGCAGCGCCTTTACTTCCTGAGGAGGCTCAAAAAAGTCCACCTGTCCCCCCAGATCCTGACCAACTTTTTAGATTAGATTAGATTAGATTACCTTTATTGTCATTCAGACCTTCCGGTCTGAACGAAATTTCGTTGCCTGCAGTCATACAAAAATTCAAAATAACTTAAAAATAACAAAAACACACAAATTTAACATCCACCACAGTGAGTTCAGCAAACACCTCCTCACTGTGGTGAAAGGCAAAAGTCTTAGTCTTTGTCTCCTTCCCTCCTTGTACTCCCTCTGCGCTGAGGCGATCCAGGCCTCTGGTGTATTGTCCCTGCCGGGTGTTGGTACCGCTGCCGCCACCGGAACGCCGGAATGCCGCCGCCGCTCCAAATCGGGCCGCCGCCTCCACCGGAATGCCGCCACAGCTCCAGGCCGGTCCGCCGCTCCAGGCCGGGACGCCGCCACCGGAATGCCGCCGCCGCTCCAGGCCGGGACGCCGCTCCAGGCCGGGACGCCGCCACCGGAACGCTGGAATGCCGCCGCCGCTCCAGGCCGGGACGCCGCTCCAAATCGGGCCGCCACCACCGGAACGCCGGAATGCCGCCGCTCCAGGCCGGAATGCCGCCGCTCCAGGCCGGTCCGCCGCCGCTCCAGGCCGGTCCGCCGCCGCTCCAGGCCGGTCCGCCACAGCTCCAAGTCGGGCCGCCGCCGCCAGGCCAGGTCAGTCGAGCCACCGCCGCTGCAGCGAACGCCGCCCGAGGCCGTCAGCTCCGCCATTAGGGCCTCAGCGCAGACGGAGACAGGGGGATACAACAAGAAAAGGTTGTATCCCCCCGAAGGAAGGGACTAAGCCCTGTTTCTCCCCCCCCCCCCATACAATCTAATAAACTAACTAAACTAACATAAACTAAACAGACATAAACAAAAACAAACAAAAAAAACCGCTGTACCATCGAAAGCATCCTGACCATCTGCTTTACGGTATGGTACAGCAGTTGCACCGTGGCAGATAGGAAGGCACTACAACGGGTGGTGAAAACCGCCCAGTACATCATCGGTGCCCCACTCCCTGCTATGGATGCCCTCCACCGAAAACGGTGTCTGAAACGGGCCGGGAAGATCATCAAGGACCCCTCACACCCTAACCATGGACTGTTTGCCCTCCTATCATCAGGGAGGCGGTACAGGAGCCTCAGGTCCCGCACTTAGTAGGATGAGGAACAGCTTCTACAATAACACCATCACACTGCTGAACTCGGAGTTCCGCCGATAGATTTCTCCAGTCTCTACGTCCACATTGTCTGCATTCTGTATTTATTTTCTATATTGCTACCACTTCTAACTGACGCTAAACTGCATTTCGTTGTACCTATACTTGTATCTGTGCAATGACATTAAAGTTGAATTGAATTGAATGTTCCCGAGGTTGGGGGAGTCCAGGACCGGGGCTACAGTTTAAGAATAAGGAGTAAGCCATTTACAACGGAGACGAGGAAACACTTGTTCTCACAGAGAGTGGTGCGTCTGTGGAATTATTTGCCTCAGTGGGCGGTGGACACAGGTTCTCTGGATGCTTACAAGAGAGAGCTAGATAGGACTCTTAAAAAGTAAGGGGATATGGGGAGAAGGCAGGAACGGGGTACTGATTTGGATGATAAGCCATGGTCAGATTGAATGGCGGTGCTGGCTCGAAGGGCCTAATGGCCTACTCATGCACCTATTGTCTATTTTCTATTGTCAATTGTCAACGCACCCAGAATCTGAAATGCATGTTTGGCAAGATAACGAAATTTCATGATGAATATACGTATTTCCCAAAGGATACGATTAACAAATGATTATGCCGAAATGGTACCAACAAACCAACTTAATTGAAGTGATGGAGAGCTTTGGTACATTCCACACAATGGGCTGTATTACCTGTAGAAAGGGACCTTGGGGGTGGTCTTGTACTGTGCTGCAGTCTTCAAAGGAGCATCACTTAATTGTCAATTACTGCAAGGTCCAGACCTTACCAACCTTATTGGAGTTCTTGTTAAATTCAGACAAGAACCAATTGCGTTGATGGCTGATATTAAAGCGATGTTTCATCAAGGTAAAGTATCAGAAAATCACATTGACTACTTGCGATTCTTTTGGTGGCCTGAAGGGGGTGCACAACAAGATATTCTTGAATATCGGATGAAGGTACATCTCTTTGGAGCAGTGTCATCACCTAAGTGCGCTAACTTTGCATTAAAGAAGACCGCAGAGGGCAATAAAGCTCACTTTCCAGAAGAAGTCATAACTACTGTGAAGAATAATTTCTATGTGGATGATTGATTAAAATCCATGTCTTCGGAGCAGGAAGCATTTCAATAGGTAATACATCTGACTTCCCTCTGCAATACGGGCGGATTCACGCTTTCCAAGTGAATCAACAACAGTTGTGTTGCATTGGAAAGCATTCCACCAGATGATAGAGCCAAGGAAACCAGTGAGTTGGATGTGGACAAAGACAATCTGCCAATGGAAAGAACAAGCAGATCTGTTAATGTTTCACAATGGAAATATCTTAACACAAAGGAAAATGCTGCGGATGCAGCTTCTGGAGATCTAACTGCAGACCGTTGCTTAAGTAATAGGAGATGGATCAATGGACCAGAGTTTCTCTGTAAGTTAGACCGAGAACGGCCAAAACTTGAGCTGGGATTTGAAATCTCTGCTAATGATCTGGAAATTAAAGGTAACTGGTTATAGTTATAACATACTGAGTTCAGCTAAATTACTACTACAGTTACTACGTCAAGACCAGCAGCCCTCTCCAGCCACTGTCGGAGGGCCAAGTAGTTTGTTTGAAGACGGCGAAAGGTCACGACCGTCTGGGTATCGTGGAGGAATTCTGCCCAGAGCCAAGATCTGACCTGATCAGATCGGAAGGAGGGGTCTACAGGCGGGACAGAAGACACATTCTCCCAGTTAATCAGCCAGTGCCATCCCAACAGTATTCGCACGAATGCTCGAATGTCCCCGATGTCATTCCATGGTCCAGTAGAGACACTGTAGGAATCAGGGGTGATCGGGTGCCTGCTGACCCCGAGCAGGTTCTGATGCCAGCTCATGAGCCACCAGGTTTGATGGCGAAATAACCGACAAAGCCCACGGTGTTGTTACCTGCTAATTCACCTGCGCCTACTGAGAAGTCACCTGAAAAGGGGGAAGCTGAGAGTTTGTACCCTACACGTGCAGGACGGGTTTGCAAGCCTACCCGAAAGTATAAAGACTATGTTTGAAAATTGGTTATGGACTTTAACCAACCCATTGATCAACATATTTCATTTTATTAATTTTACTAGTGTATATCACCCAATGCTTGACTGTGGTCTATTTGTGCTTACATCCGTATATTGTTATGTCATAGTTTATCATATATACTTTATTAACCTCAAGCGTAGGCTTAAGAAGGAGGATGTCGATCAATCATGTTAGCGGATCTGATCGTGTCTGTGTTTAGTGATGGACACCTGGCCCGTAATCCAGTTCGGGATTTCTATATATTATTCCGCTAGCATACAGTGACAGTAGGGATAGCCATCAGCTAGTTAGTTAGGGGTTTACACAAAAAGCTGGAGAAACTCAGCGGGTGCAGCAGCATCTAAGGAGCTAAGGAGATAAGCGACGTTTCGGGTCGAGACCCTTCTTCAGGCTGGTCAAGGATCAGGGAAACGAGAGATATAGACGGTGATGTGGAGAAATAAAGAACAATGAATGAAAGATATGCAAAAAAGTATCGATGATAAAGGAAACAGGCCATTGTAAGCTGTTTGTGGTGTGAAAATGAGAAGCTAGTGCGACTTGGGTGGGGTGGGGGGGAGATGGAGAAGGAATGTCAGGGCCCGAGGGCTGAGGGATAAGTGGGGAGGTGGAGGAGGCAGCCTTGGTTAACAGAATTGAGAACATTCAATGTTTAAGCCCAGAGGATGCAGACTCCCCAAGCGGAATATGAGGTGCTGTTCCTCCAACGTGCGGTGTTGCTTACTCTGGCCGTGGAGGAGGCCCAGAACCGAGAGGTCGGATACGGAATGGGAGGGGGAGTTGAAGTGCTGAGCCACCGGGAGGTCGGGTTGGTTATTGCGGACCGAGCGGAGGTGTTCGGCGAAACGTTAGTCCTGGAGTCCAGAGATGATAGCACTGTAATTCCGGTCCTCATCTTACCCCCCTGTTTGACCCCCAGTCAAACACCGAATACGAAACACTGGAATCCAACTCCCTTTATAGTATAACACCAATACAATACCGCTAGTCTGATCCTTGCCTCCACTCATTCGAGCCAATCAGCCTCGTGCGAATAGAACAACTCCAGAAGATCAGCACAATCCAATGCGCTATCCTAGAAGATCGGCACACCCCAATGTGCTCTCCCCTCTTTTATACCCTTACGGACCCTTGGCGCGAAAATATATGGGGGCGGGGGAAACCCCTACAAGCCAATTATCAATAAGGATTACACAATACATTAAACGACAGTTCCCTAATGCAATCACAAAACTTCACATAACATACCTTCGATAGAAAGCACTCAGTGGGAAACAATGCTACTAAGTAAAGAAACATTATACCAGGAAAAGTAAACAGTTTGGGCAAGGCACCTCTCCTTGACCAATCACAAGTATCGGCGCGAACACCATGCAACATAGTCCACAACATTATTGTAACCCATCATTTCCCAACCAATCATACACTTGCAACTGGACGAGCACCTTCTGCAAAACCTCATGCACAATAACAATTAAAGGCCATCTGCACATCAACCTTTATTCAACCTTGTCGGAGGCTACAGACACTCTGGAGCCATGTTTCTCATGTCCTTGCAGCTTTAGCAAAAAATGATTAGCACGTTTTACAGAAGCAGAAATCCTCCATTTTTTCAAACATGCGAAATGCCTGAAATGATCAGCATTCTGAAATGATGTGTTTCCTCTGTATATTCACTCAATAAAGAACTTGTAGTTGAAGTTGATCGACTCAGTGTTATCACAGCTTCAACACTCTTTTCCCTGCTACCATCTATACCGTCAGGTGGTATAGAAGCCTAAAATTTCACGAAGGTGATAGAACACGGCCCACCTCTTGCACGACCATAGACTTGTCGAATTGCCTTTGGCATAGTACATCTCTGAGGATATGACATGGACATCACACGCTGAGCACTGGTGAGAAAGGCAAGGCAGCGCCTTTAACACCTCAGTCAATTGAGGAAATTCAGAGTGTCTCTGAGGATCCTCCAGTGCTTCTACTCAGCGGCTGTGGAAAGCATCTTGGCCGGAAATATCACGATTTGGTTTGGGAAATGCTCTGCCAGGACAAGAAGGCTCTGCAGAGAGTAATGCGTTCGGCCGAACGCACTATGGGAACTTCACTCACCCCCCTGCAGGAACTATACATCAGAAGGTGCGACTCCAGAGCGAACAAGATAATGGGAGACCCCTTCCACCCCAGCAACGGACTGTTCCAGCTACTACGGTCAGGCAAACCCCTCCGTTGCCATGCTGTGAAAACGGAGAGGATAAGAAGGAGTTTCTACCCCAGAGGCCATTAGGACTGTAAACTCCCACCTCACCAGGGACTAGCTTTACTGTACCATTTTACTGTTCTGTGGTGTCTTTTTAAAATGTCTGTTTTTTTCTTTTTTCCTCACACAAATATGTAATATGTGAATATGTGATTTTGTTCCATTCTATTTCGTAGTTTTTTGGGTTTCTTTTTGCACAGTCCGCGAGAATTGCCACCTTTCATTTCACTGCACATCTGGTATGTGTATGTGACGAATATACCTGACTTGACTTGGCTTTTGCAATATTTTTCTTATTATTATCTGGAGGTATTTATGTTCATTTCAGGTACAATTTATACATTATCATCATTTGGTGTGTTACCTCAGTATACGACTGCATGCTGTTTGAAAGCACGGTGTATGTTGTTCCTATGTCTCGATTGGTATGTCAAGACACTTATGCCAAACGCCAAGAGTATTTTATTGTCATAAACCCCGAAATGGAGCAATATGCCACCAGGTGGCGCCGTCAGCGATGGCAGCCTCACGAACAGTCTGCCTTCCTTTTCGTCTTTTTTCTTATTTATGTTTGTTTCATAAGTAAGTGTTAATATTCTCCGGTTTCTTTTATGTGGGGGGTGAAAGAGGGGGACGGGAGAAATATATATATATTTTACCTTGCCAATGATGCGATTGTTTTCCGGATCGTGCCTCCGGTCACCCTGCGGCCAAACATCATGGCGCTGGCTGTCTTGCTCGAGACTGACTTTCAGCACCACCTAGGGGCCGTGGACTTACCATCGGAGCCTGCAATCCTTTCCCTGGGATCGACGCTCCAACCGCGGTCTACGGATTTCAATATCGAAGAGCTAACAGTCTCGGGTAGAAACTGAAGTCGGGAGGCTTCAAAGTCGCAGAAGGCTCGACTAGCCCCGACCCGGTGTCTCATCGCCCGCAAGGGGGAGCTGCGATTCCCCCGATGCGGGAGCTTCGTGGCCCCGATGCGGAGGGCTCGACCACCGGCTGTGGGGCCGAGAGCCAAAATTGCCCCGACAACGGAAGGATCGAGTGCCCCCACCGCGGGATAACAAAGAAGGGAAGACGATTGAACTTGTTTTTCCATCCGTCAGAGTGAGGAATGTCGGGAGTAGCTGTGGTGTATGTTTATGTTAAAATTTAATTTGTGTGTCTTGTTGCTGTATGATTGTGTGGCAAATCAAATTCTTTGTATGTTGCAAAACATACTTGGCTAATAAAGTACTATTAAGTTTACGATTGTTATGATTATGACATACATCCAGCAGCTAAACAGATATACATAGTACTGTAATGACACCATAATAAACACCAGAAGCATCAGTTTAAATTTTAAAAAGCGAATAAGCAATTAAAGTGCAATGACAAAAACAATGCCTATGTTGCTCGCAGATTATTTGGAGGTTGTAATCTTTAATTGCATGATGGCCGTTGCGAAGATGCTGTCCACAACATGGATCTTGCACGTGACAATTAACTCGATGTGATTTGACTTGACTTCAATTTGTGCTGACGTTTATCTCCCTCGAGCAATCGATTCCACTCTCACCCTCATCTCTCCCATTTGGTTCCATCTGCCATTATGTCTCCGTTTCTCTCCTCACCCAACACTCACGTGCTTCTGGCTGACAACTCCAGCCCCACTTGCCAACCTGGATCCATCTGAGCATCCGCTTAGCCCTTCGCTGTCCACCCATTGACTAGTGTCTCCGCTCTCATCCCTCTCCTCTATATTCACGACAGAGAATAGAAGAGTTTAGTACGGGAACAACCCCTTCGGCTCGTAATATCCGTGCAAAATATGATGTAGGTCAAAGTAATCATCGTCGCCAGCGCGACATCCATAGGCTTACATTTCCTGCATGCCCATTCCGGACAGATAACCTTTGGCAGATCTAGTAAGGCAGGTCATTCACAATGAATTATGGTGTCATAGGGTACCACATACGCTGTAGCGATTTAAACTCCTGTACCAATTCGGGTGTCTCGACAACGGTGGTTGCATTAGTCGTTCATATGCGGTCTCTATCGATTTGAATTGGGATATATCCTGTTACGTTAGACGTGACTTCAAATCGATTTGCATTTGATTGGGCCCTGAATATTTATTCTTACTATGTACAGAAGAAAATTAACCTACAAACATGCGCATCTTTGAAATATGGGAGGAAACCGGAGCACTCGGAGAAATCCCACGCGGTAACAGGAGCGTAAAAACAGCGTCCAGAGAGCAGCCGCAGTGAGGATCGAACCCAGGTCTCTGATACTAAAAGGCAGTAATTCTACAGCCGAACCACTCTGCCGCCACACATGTTTAAGAATGTGATACCGTATGCTTAAGATAAAACAGGAATTGGAGGTGATTTACAAAGAATAATTTTATTTCATTATGGATGGTCGCTAAATGAGACACATGTTCCATGTGTATTTGGATAGCTTTGTGATAAGACACGGGAAATTGCACGTACTAGAATCTTCAACACAAAATGAGTACTGGAGGTGCGCAGCTGTTTAGGCTACAACTGTGGATGGAAATTGACTGAACGAATGGTGGGGCAGGACAAAGTCTGGCAAGTGCTGGAGTGTAGAAGAATGAGGGGGTTCCATTGAAGTACAAAATAGCGAAAGGCATGGATAGAATGGATATGGAGAGAATGTTTCCACATTAGACAATAGGTACAGGAGAAAGCCATTCGGCCCTTCGAGCCAGCACCGCCATTCAATGTGATCATGGCTGATAATCCAAAATCAGTACCCCATTCCTGCCTCATCCCCATATCACCTGACTCCGCTATCGTTAAGAGCCCTATCTAGCTCTCTCTTGAAAGTATCCAAAGAACCGGCCTCCACCGCCCTCTGAAGCAGAGAATGCCACAGATTCACAACTCTCTGTGTGAAAAAGTGTTTCCTCATCTCCGTTTTAAATGGCTTACCCCTTATTCTTAAACTGTGACCCCGTTTCTGGACTCTCCCAACATCGGGAACATGTTTTCTGCCTCTAGCGTGTCCAAACCCTTAATAATCTTATATGTTTCAATACATGTTTCCCTCTCATCCTGAATTATCTTATATAAATTACAGAGTATACAAGCCCAGCCGCTCCATTCTCTAAGCATATGACAGTCCCCCCCATCCCACAAGTGGTAGAGACTAGGACTAGATGTCACAGAATCAGAATTCTAGGACGTTCCTTTAGGATGGTGTTGAGGCGGAATCGATTTATCAGCGTGTGGTGAATCTATGGAATTATTTGCCACTGAAAGCTGTGGACGACAAGTCAATTGATGTTTTAACGCAGAGAAATAGATTTTGATTAGTACGTGTGTCAGAGTTTATGGGTATAAGGCAAGAGAATGGGATTAGGATGGAGTGATAGGTCAGCCATGATTGAATAGCAAACTAGACCTGATGATACAAATGACCCAATTCTGCTCCTCTCACCTATGACTAGAGCCAGGATTTCGCCATGAATGCCATGTGCATTTGCATGCCTTTTTTGATGATATCACCAAGATAATGCCTTTTTCACGATCGAGTGCCTAAATCTGCCTTTTTTTTTGCCATTTTGCTAAAAGTTTGTGCTATTTTCTCTAGTTATATCGTGATTACAATGGCGTTTTCTATGCTAACATGTTAATATTAATGTTATTTTTAACGTGTTAACATAGTATGAATTACAAGAAAATTTCCACCACCGTCGGTCGTCGATTCATTCGTGCCGCTGCCCACTGGTTCAATTTTCCCCAAAATCTATTTATTGTTTCCCGTTTTGCAAACTTCCCACAAGCTACCACTTCCCTTGAGAAAAGTGGCAAAATATTAGTGAATAACTTGCAGGTTTTCAACAAAGTAACTGCCGATATTCGTAAAATTCCTTGCGATGTAGGTAAAGAGATACAAGGAAAATGTGAGAGAGTGATTTTAGCTAACAAAGATCTTGCAGAAATATAAAACATAGCTAAAGTTCTCAAAGGGAGTTGTAATGCACAAGATATCAACATGAATATAGAGTCTGCAACTTGTTTCGGGTATGCACCAGTGACCTCAACTGAGGTAGAAAGAAGCTTTTCACAACTGAAGCATATTCTGTCTGACAGACGGCATAGTTTAAAAAGGTAATTTGAAAACATGCTAGTAATTATGTGCAACCAGGCAACTTTGGTCATTTAATGTAGTATGTCTTTATATTATCATTTGCAACCATACTTGGTGGTGAAAATACATGCCTTCGTGAGCCTTTTTTGTCAATAAATGCCTTTTCGTGCCTTTTTTGTAATTTTATTATGCCTTTTTTTAGTGCCTAAACATCCTGGCTTTACTTATGACATTATAAGTGGTCAATGGATACAGGCTGGATGATTGGGACATACATTATATGGATGAAATGACAGATGTTAAAGGTATAAGGGAAACAATGGTGAAACAGCTTAAGGGAGAAGACGAATTAAATGTAAAGCAGGGTAGGGGTGATATGGTTGGAAGGGAAACAGAAAGACAGAAGAGAAATGGGGAATATGGGGATGGGCGATTTCGTACTGAGAAGTAGAAATTACAGGTTCACTGCGGTTGGGTTAGAAATGGGAGATATGGGTGTATATCTGAGGAGCGGGGACACCGAAAAGAGCGGGTGAATAGTCACTAGAGGGGTGTTGCTTCAAATTAGAGAATTTATTTTTGATGTCATTGGGTTGTACGATCCCAAGCAGAATATGAGATGTGGTCGCAATAGGGATTTAACTCAAATGACGTGATGTTATTTTTCAGTTGATGAAGTGTACTGTTTTTAACGATAATGATCACCGAGAATCGGTGGGGAAAAGCAGCAGCGTATAAATTAATGGCGTAGCAGATGCACTGGCTCAGAGGTTACTTCAGAGAGACCCCGGCTATCTCGAAGACGGTTTGATTATCTATGAACATGCTTGAAATATTTTACATTGCCAGAAAAATCTGCTATCTGATCATCGGGGTTATTGGGGTGCCTGGTAAGAACTTTAGCAAACGAACGTTTAGGGTTATGCATTTTGAGATATTTTGATTCGTTCCCTTCCTGGTGATGTACCTATTGGAACTTTGGCAATGACAGTAAGGACGGCATCGGCAGTAAGTGACGTGGAAATGCTGGAGAAACTCAGCAGGTGAGGCCGCATCTATGGAGCGCACAGGCCTTGAACCTGGTGAGACGCAGGAGAAGCCCGGCCGGGAGTCACCCCACAGAGCCCAGTCCCTCCATGCACTAGAGTCTCCCAACCCCTGCAGAGTAGTTATTAAGATGGCTGATCCGTGGGCGGTTGCTGCTGGGACGCAAGTCGGGGCCTGATCAACCCCGGCTGGGTCACCTGGGCGAGGGTGTCTGATGTTGTGAGACCCGAAACACCCGATGACCCCAGGTCACATCACTGAGGATGCGTCCCAGCTCATCTAGAAGATGTGTATTTTTCACATAGGCGACGTTTCCGGGCGAGACCATTCTTCAGACTCGGGAATATGCTTTGTGTCGTATTGTTTTGAGCCTGTTGAAAATAAACAAACTTTTGAGACAGACGCTGGGAGGAGGACGTGCGATAGGGTTTCGGGATTGCGGTGGGAGGTGCCTACCCCTATTGGTCGATCATTGAGATACGGCTGGGAATTAAATCTGCGGCGGTCGAAGGCGCTCGCAACTTGGCTGGTGCCCGACTAAAACGACGTTTTTTTAATAGCCCCGCGCACTTTGATATAATTTTAATTCACGTTGCCTCGTGTTGCAAGAAACCTGACATCAAAGCCGTCTGGTTTAAAGGTAAAACACGAAACGCTACCTCTCTGTGTATCAGTCAGCGCAGCAGACATCTCCTGCTCCGAACAATCAGACAAGGGATGCTCAGGTTTTCATGTCCAAGTATATATATACACTCAATTCCAGGTGATTGAAGAGATTTCGACGCACGGTTGTTGCCAGCCGAGTTTGTTAAAGTATCACGCATAAAAAAACAGAAGGCAGTTGAATGGATCAACTAACTTATAATGTCTCAGTGCTGCACGTGGCGGCCCACATTGATACGGCGGTTAATGATATCGGCACGTTGGCCATCAACCTGTGAACTGCATGTAGAGGTTACGACGTTATCGGACAACTGTGTACAATGTTGGCGAGGCCACACTTGGAGTAACGTATTCAGTTTTGGTTATCGTGCTGTTTTTTAAAATGTCATTGGGTTGGACAGACGGCAGAACATTTCCGAGGATCCTGTCTGGACTCGAGACCGTTGAGATGTTTATGCTGCTGAAGAATATTGCCGCTCTGTATTGTAATGTTTTCACAATGCAATACATTGGTGACGCATAGTAAAACTCAGTTTATGTGGCACATTCCAAACATCGGTTTTGTGATGTTAACATCAGACTGAAGATGGATCTCGATCAGAAACGTCATCTGCCCAAACCTTCCACAAGTGCTGCCTGCCTAACTGAGTCCCTCCAGCACTTCATGTTTTGCAACACTTTTTAATTTGATGAGTATTCCAAAACATCTCAAGTTACATCGTATAAAATAGTGGAATTACATGTTTCCTAGTTAAAGCAATGTCACCTGAGGAGTATTGTGGATTTCTCACCTTAAATGAAATTTCGAGCTCCCGAGCATGCGTGCTCGCTCAAAACAAAACATTTAGGCGCTGAGAAGTCAATTGTGTCCATCTGCATTTTTTCTAGAAAATCATGAGACCTCAGGTCAAGCAACCTCAGGAGGTGGCATATCAGAGGCTTATGGATAGGCAAATGTCCATGCAGTGAATGGAGGTATTGGATTCCGTGCAGTCAGAGTTTAGTTGACCATGCCATGGAATTCGGTGGGAACATCGGCGGTCCAAGGGCCCGTTGTTTGTTCTCAGTTCTGATACCCTAACACAATCTCGTTTGCCGTCTTATGGCGAGGCGCAAGGGAACAATTTATGTTCTTAGAAGAAGACTTGGGGCGGCGAAAATTAGGTTTCAACAAAATGTGCGAAACCAACCCAGATGTTTCAAGAGCGCGGGTTTCACTGGGAGCAGGAATCAATGCCGTAGACAGTGGAAAAGAGGAGTGACATGCCGGAATATCTTGCTTTAAAAAGTGTCGGGTATGAATTTTACTGCAGATTTATACTGCAAAAGCTTACCTATTATTTAATGTTCTCGCACGTTGGGTATTAACGATATCGCGTCCTTTAAGCTCGGTTTTGATGTTGAACGAGTATGAAGATCAGTTATTGCCGCCTTCATAAATGGCCCCACCACAGAAGTAATATTATTGATAATGTGACCCGGAACTATGTATTCTGAGTTCCAACTGCGAGCAACAGTGATTTCACATATTCTTTACTTTGCTTTTGAAGTGAATTTAGTGGCGATTGTGATCCTGTCCCGAGGAAAGTGCGGACTTTCCACCTGCACCGCTCGCTACCTGGTGGCCATGGCAGTGGCGCACCTACTGAGCGTCATCAGTGACGTCATACTGTGGCGGGTCAGTTACTATTATTTCCCCGGGACTTTCCTGGACATCACCCCCGTGTGCAGTATGGTCAATGTGGTGGCTGGTGGAACAAGAGACTGTTCTGTCTGGTTCACTGTCATTTTCACCTTTGATCGATGTGTAGCCATTTGTTACCAGAAGCTGAAAACAACATATTGCACGGACAAAAATGCACGTGTGGTTCTGACAATAACGGGGGTTCTGCTCTGTTGCAAAAATGTCCCCATGTACTTTATATTTAAAGCAGGCATACTGATTGACAATGTACCCTGGGGCTGTTTGCGGAAATGGAGCATTTATACAGATCCCGTGTATGTGGGATACGATTGGCTGGCTACCGTTCTCATGCCATTGCTTCCGTTCGTGTTAATAATGTTGCTCAACTCTCTGACAGTCTGGCACATTTTAGTGGCCAGTCGGGTTCGTAAGGTGCTGAGGGGTCAGAGAAAGCTGGAGAACCGCAGTGACCCAGAGATGGAGAGCAGAAGGAGGTCCACGGTCCTACTCTTCACCATATCTGGCAGTTTCATCATTCTGTGGTCATTGTCCGTTGTCGATTTCCGTTATTACACAATTGGCGGAACTGATCCCGGTAATTACAACTATTCCGAATACATATTTTCACATTGCGGAGCCATTTTGACGGCTTTAAGTTGCTGCACCAATACGTTTATTTATGGGGTTACGCAGTCTAAGTTCAGGGAGCAGCTGACCAACGGAGCGAAATATCCGTTCACCTTAATGAAGCAATTGATAAATAAGGAACACAAATAAACAACCAGAATTGTCTTGTTATTCGAAGACGTAGCGGCGGGGAGAGTAACCGGGATCAAACCCACACGGAAAGTAGGTATTCAGGAAACCAGCCGCTCGGTCCACCTAACTGCTGCCGACCATCAAATGTGCAACTTTAACTAATTCTACACAAATCCAGTTACCTCTTCCAATGTCCCATCAATGCTCCACCCGCCAACCTACTCCGATTCTACCGCTCATAATCTGTATTGGCGACAATTGACAGCGTCCGACGCGTTCGACGACTGATCGACGGGAGCCACCCAACAGGTGAACATGAAACCAAGGAGAACATCCAACCTTCATGCAGACGGCACCGGTGGTTAGAGTCACTGGAACGTATTACATTCTCCCCAAAATTCACAAACAGAACTACCATGGCAGTCCCATTGTTTCTGCCAGCTTCCGCCCCACTGAATTGATTTCCACACTATCCTAACACACCTGATCCACTTCCTCCCGACCTATGTCCCAGATACCACACACGTCGTTCGTCTCTTCAATTACTTACTCGGTTTGTACTCGCTGGAATTTAGAAGATTGAGGGGGGATCTTATAGAAACTTACAAAATTCTTAAGGGGTTGGACAAGCTAGAAGCTGGAAGTTTGTTCCCGATGTTGGGGAAGTCCAGTACAAGGGGTCACAGTCTAAGGATGAGGGGGAATTCCCTTAGGACCGAGAAGAGGAAAACATTCTTTACACAGAGAGTGGTGAGTCTCTGGAATTCTCTGCCACAGCAGGTTGTTGAGGCCAGTTCATTGGCTATATTTAAGAGGGCGTTAGATGTAGCACTTGTGGCTAAAGGGATCAGGGGGTATGGAGAGAAGGCAGGTACGGGATACTGAGTTGGATGATCAGCCATGATCACATTGAATGGCGGTGCAGGCTCGAAGGGCCGAATGGCCTACTCTTGCACCTATTTTTCTATGTTTCTATGTTTCTATGTTTCCGTTTTCCAGGCCATCGCTCCCTCATCTTTACTATGTACACTCAGTCACTCTGCACCTTCTTACCACAGCGGGACTGCCATAAGAGGAAAGATTGAAAAGATTAGGCTTGTATTCACTGGAATTTAGAAGGATGAGGGGAGATCTTATAGAAACATATAAAATGATAAAATGACTGGACAAGCTAGATGCAGCAAAAATGTTCCTAATGTTGGGCGAATCCAGAACCAGGGGCCAAACACAGTCTTAGAATAAAGGGGGGGGGGGGGTCATTTAAGACTGAGGTGAGAAAAACGTTTTCACCCAGAGAGTTGTGAATTTATGGAATTCCCTACCACAGAGGGCAGTGGAGGCCAAATCACTGGATGGATTTAAGAGAGAGTTAGATAGAGCTCTCGGGGCTAGTGAAGTCAAGGGATATGGGGAGAAGGCAGGCACGGGTTATTGGTAGGGGACGATCACAATGATCACAATGAATGGCGGTGCTGGCTGGAAGGGCCGAAACCATCCGTTTCTTCTCCCACCGCAGAACAAGTTAATTTCCCTCTACCTGCAATTTCCTCCGCCTAGCGGAGCTGGTCCTTAGATCCAACAATATATCCTTCGACTGCTCCCACTTCCTCCAAATCCAAGCCGTGAGACCCAGCACTCGCATGGGCACCAGCTATGCCTGCCTCTTTGTTTGGTTATACGAACAGTCCCTGTTCAAGGCCCTATCCCCTATCTCCAGCTCCACTACATTGACGACTGAATCGGGGATACCTCCTGCTCCCATGCTCGCGGACTTGATTAACTTCACTACCAATTTCCATCCTGAACTCGAATTTACTTGGACGTCTCCCTCCCGTTTCCTGATCTCACTGTCGCCAGCACATAAGATAGACTATCGATGAACATCTATTCTAAACCTACTGACTCCCACTGCTATTTAGACTGCACTTCCTCCCATCCAGCTTCCTGCAAAGACTCTACACCCTAATTCATATTCCTCCATCCGCGTCGCAAATGCGCCCAAGATAAGGTGCTCGATGTCAGAACATCCAAAATATCATCATTCTTTAGGGCACAGTGGTCGCTCTCTTCCATCATAGATGAGGCCATCGCACGGGTCTCCTCTATATTCCGCAGCTCCGCCTTTGCTCCTCATCCACATTCGCAACAGGGACAGAGGTGTATCACACCCATGAGCCGTCACATATGGCATATAATCCTCCGACGTTTTTGCCACCTCCGACAGAATCCCACCACGTTCTATTTCCACCCCTCTCCGCTTTTGATAATCGTTCCGTCCGCAATTCGCTGGTTGACTCGTCACCGCACCCAAACCACCCCTCCCCAGGTATTACCCCTGCAATGACAGGAGACGCAACACCTGTTCCTCCTTCGACTCTGTCCAATGACCACGACAGTCATTTCAGATGAGCCAGAGGTTCACTTCCTCCTCCGCCAATCTCACCTGCTGTATCCGATGTTCCAACTGTGATATATAATTCGGCGAGACCAAGCAGAGTCTCTGCGATTGTTTCGCAGAACACCACAGCGAACTCCGTCCAGGCCTACGGTTGGCCCGCGCCAAGCAATCTACCGGTTTCTAAACAAGGTAAGCCCCACTCCGATTCCCATACTGACCTTTTTGTCCTGGGCCTCCTCCACTGACAGTGATTCCCAACTCAAATTGGGCGAACTGAACCTCCTATTTCGCTTGGACAGCTGATAACCCAGCGGTATGGATATTGATTTCTCTGCCTTCAAGTAACCATTGATTTCCCTCTTACTCCGTGTAAACTAAAGTAATCTGAACTCTTCTTCCGATCTCCAAGTGCTTAATGGTGTCCCAGGGCGTTGTAACTAAGCTGAGATGTCCTACCTCTAGCCAATTCACAGTCTTCCTACTCAAAGCTGGTGCTCCTCTTCCGAACTCCGAATTAAGATCATAACATTATAAAATCATAAGATCATGCGTGTTCGGGGCAGAATTAGGCCATTCGGCACATCAAGTCCACTCCGTCGTTCAATCATGGCTGATCTATTTCTTCCTCCAAACCCCATTCGCCTATGTCTATCTCTGCCTTAAAATGTCAATTGATTCGACCTCCATGGTCTCCATCGGATATATCTGATCAGATATATCCGAGGACATTGTGGGAAACTAGAGAGGAAATTGAGGGAGTCCTGGTTGAAATTGACGAATCGTCCTTAAATACAGGAGAGGTGCCGGAAGACGAGAGGGTGGCAAATCTTGTAGCTCTTTTCAAGAAGGTTTGCAGGGAAAATGCTTGGAACTATAGGCCGACGATCTTAACTTATGCAGTTGGTAATTTACTGGAGAGTATTCTCAGGGATAAGATACATAGGCATTTGGATGCGCAAGGTCCTAAATGGGACCTTTTAGGTATAGTCAACATGGTTTTGTAAGCGGGGGGTCGTACCTCACAAAACTGGTTAATTCTTAGAAGACGTGACCAAAAAGGTTGATGAGAGCAGAGCTCGAGATGTTGGGTACATGAACTCAGTGAGGCGTTCGACAAGGTTCCGCATGGTAGGCTGCTCTGGAATGTTGGATTGCATGGGATCTAAGAAGAGATAGCTGAATGAATAGCAAATTGGCTCCATGGATGGAAGCGGACGGTAATGGTGGAAGGTTCCTTCTCTGACTGGATGCCTGTGACCAATGGTGTGCCTCAAAGTTCGGTGCTGGGCCTGTTAATGTTTGTTATCTGCATCAATGATTTGGATGAGAACATACAGGGCAAGATTAGCAAGTTAGCAAATTATACAAAAGCTGGTGGTTTTGCAGATAGTGAAGATGGTTGTGAACGATTCCTGCAGGATCTAGATAGATTGGCCAGGTGGGTGGAGGAATGGTTGATGGAATTTAGTACAGAGAAGTGTGAGGTGTTGCATTTTGAAACGTCGAACAAGGGACAGACTTACACTGTAAATGGTAGGCCTCGGGGTAGTGTTTCAGAGCAGATGGAGCTAGGAGTATAGTTTCATGGTTCCTTGAAGGTCGCGTCGCAGGTAGATCAGGTGGTCAAAAATGCGTTTTGCACTTTGGCCTTCACCCAGTCAATCTATTGAGTATATAAGTTGGGAGGTCATGTTGCAGTTGTACAAGACGTGGGTGAGACTGCATTTAGAATGCTGTGTTCAATTCTGGACACCGTGTTATTGGAAATATACTGTCAAGCTTGTAATGGTTCAGAAATGATTTACGGGGATGTTGCCAGGACTAGAGGGTGTGAGCAATAGGGAGAGGTTGAGTAGGCTGGTTCTCTATTCCATGGAGCATAGAAGGATGAGGGGAAATCTTATAGAGGAGTCGAAAATCATGAGAGGAATAGATCGGGTAGATGCACAGGGAAGGGGAATCGAGGACCAGAGGACATAGGTATAATGTGAAGAGGAACAATTTATTTGGAGGCCGAGAGGTATGTTTGTCACACAAAGGGTGGTGGGTGTATGGAACAAGCTGCCAGGGGAGGTATTGGGGCTGACACTACCCCATCTTTTCAGAATCAGTTAGACAGGCACATGGATAGGAGAGGTTTGGAGGGATATGGACCAAGCGCAGCAAGAGGGCCTAGTGTTCTGGGACATTGTTGGTCGGTGTGGGTGAGTTGGGCCCTAGGACCTGTTTCCACACGGTATCACTCTATGACGTTATGACTCTAAGATGAGGATTGATTTATTTAGTCAAAGGGTGGTGAATCCCTGGAATTCATTGCCATGGAAGGCTGTGCAGACTAAGTCAATGGATAATTTTAAGGCGGAGATTGATAGATTCTTGATTAGTACGGGTGTTAGGGATTATGGGGAGGTCAGGAAAATGAGATGGAGAGGGAAAGATAGATCAGCCATGAATGAATGACGGAGTGGGTTTGATGGGCCGAATGACCTTTTTCGCATTGGGGAACTAAAAACTAAATTATTGAGTAACCGGTTTAATTCAGCGGTCCTGTCATACAGCTGATGGCCCGCCAGATGCATTGCCAAATCTGACCAGTCTATTCCCTGTAATCCGGTTAATTACAAATATGCGGTTACAATGTGACGCGCCGTCGGTCCGGATCCATCTACTGGCCGCGAATGTTCTGGAGAATGACTGGAACGGACCAACCAATCTGCGTGTGACAGGAAGGATCTCTGGATTCGACAGTAGGGTGGCGACATTACTGGAAGGAATGGGATTGGAAACAGACCCAAAAAATCGTTGACAGAACGCAGTTCAGGGCCTGAGATGTATTCAAATCTACCCCATGCCATGCGTCTTGTACTAGACAAACCAGCAGTAACCGAATGAAACCATTCAGTTTCGGAATCGGCACGACTTCTGAGATGTTGACATTCCCGTTAATGGACCGTGTTTCCCTATATGCTGTTTATGTCGCTCATGGTCATTTATATTGCACCACTGTGGTGTCATATAAATTGATCTCTAGGGCTTTGACAAACAAGGGAACCTTTGGTGATGATAGCGATTTAGTGATTGGGGTACCATCCTCTACTAGCATGCATAATGACGATGAGTGGACAAAACCTAGTGGCAGATATGCCAATGATAACAGTGCCATTTCGGTTCTCCAGTGGAGGTGGAGTCGCGGGATAATAACATCAAGGCACGAGTACAGAACTTAAGGAGGATATTAGGTACTTTGTGTGCAAGTGGTTCCAAATGTTAATCTACCTGAATCCATCTGCCAGCATTGGTTGGAGACATAGCAAAAATAGGTGCAGGAGTAGGCCATTCGGCCTTCGAGCCTGCACCGCCATTCAATATAATCATGGCTGATCATCCAACTCAGTATCCCGTACATGCCTTCTCTCCATAGTCCCGGATCCCTTTAGCCACAAGGGCCACATCTAACTCCCTCTTAAATATAGCCAATGAACTGGCCTCAACTACCTTCTGAGGCAGAGAATTCCACAGATTCACCACTTTCTGTGTGAAAAATGTTTTTCTCATCTCGGTCCTAAAAACCTTCCCCTTGGAAGTCTTACATGGCCGTTACATGGTATAATAAACAAACGGTTACATGGCCGTTCGACGACGGTTCTCCGCGTGTTGATTAAAATAGATGAGTTGATGTCTCTGCTACACCATGTGTCTCCCTCATCAAATACCCTTCCAATGCCACATTTGCCTTGAAACGTTGTCACCTCATTCAATCCTTCACCGAATTATTTCATTATCCGCTTTATTTTTCATGGAACAGTATTTTCCCATACTCACTCCATAGAATATCTCACATTAACGTACAGTGGACAATGAAAGTGGCACATACCATGGGCGGGGAGTTATCCGAATCCTTTTTCTACCCATTCCGATACATGTTCAGTGTAGTGATATGAGAAAGACACACGGCTTACCATGTGGAAAGAGTTGCATCATAGATAAATGGCGGAGTAGCAAGATGGATTCAACAGTGGCTGAATGGGAGATGCCAGAGAGTAATGGTGGATGGTTGTTTGTCAGGTTGGAAGCCGTGACCAGTGGGGTGCCTCAGAGATCTGTGTTGGGTCCACTGTTGTTTGTCATGTACATCAATGATCTAGATGATGGGGTGGAAAAGTTAGTATGCAGATGATACTAAAATAGGTGGTGCTGTGGATAATTAAGTAGATTTTCAAAGTATACAGAGAGATTTGGGCCATTTGGAAGAGTGGGCTGAAAGATGGCAGATGGAGTTTAATGCTGATAAGTGTGCGGTGCTACATCTTGGCAGGACAAATCAAAATAGGACGTACATGGTAAATGGTAGGGAATTGAGGAATGCTGTGGAACAGAGGGATCTAGGAATAACTGTGCATAGTTCCCTGAAGGTGGAATCGCATGTAGGTAGGGTGGTAAAGAAAGCTTTTGGTGTGCTGGCCTTTATAAATCAGAGCATTGAATTAGGAGTAGGGAAGTAATGTTAAAATTGTACAAGGCATTGGTAAGACCAATTCTGGAGTATGGTGTCCAATTTTGGTCGCCTAATTATAGGAAGGATGTCAACAAAATAGAGAGAGTATAGAGGAGATTTAACCATATAACCATATAACAATTACAGCACGGAAACAGGCCATCTCGGCCCTTCAAGTCCGTGCCGAACAACTTTTTTCCCTTAGTCCCTTAGTCCCATTTACTAGAATATTGCCTGGGTTCCAGCAACTAAGTTACAGAGAAAGGTTGAACAAGTTAGGTCTTTATTCTTTGGAACGCAGAAGATTAAGGGGCGACTTGATTGAGGCCTTTAACATGATGAAAAGGATAGACAGAGTTGACGTGGATAAGCTTTTCCCATTGAGGGTAGGGAAGATTCAAACAAGAGGGCATGACATGAGAATTAAGGGACAGAAGTTTAGGTATAACATGAGGGGGGACTTTACTCAGAGACTGGTGGCTGTGTGGAATGATCTTCCTGCAGAAGTGGTGGAGGCAGGATCGATTTTAACATTTAAAAGTAAAGTGGATAGGTATATGGACGGGAAGGGGATGGAGGGGTATGGTCTGAGTGCAGGTAGATGGGACTAAGGGAAAATAAATGGTCGGCACGGACTGGAAGGGCGGAGAGGGCCTGCTTCCGTGTTGTAATTGTTATATGGTTGTTATATGCTACCTCGCAGCGTCAGAGTCATGAGTTCAATCCTTACCTCAGAAGCTGCTTGTGTGAACTTTGCATGTCCCCCAATGACTATGTGCATTTTCCTCTGGGTGCTTTGGTTTCCTCGTCCATCCGAAGGACGTGCAGGTTGGCTGGTGAAATATAATTTACTCTGCGACAATATCCTCAAAGTGTAAGCAGTGGATGTGAACTCGGGATAACATGGAATTACTGTGATGGGGCGATCAATGATCGGCGTGGACTGTGGGCCGAAGGTCCCGTTTCTAAGTTGCATGTCTACATTAAACTAAACTAAAAATAACACTTCCAGTCCTTCCAGGTCCGACAGAGGTTCACCTGCACCTCCTCCAACCTCATCTACTGCATCCGTTGCTCCAGATGCCAGGTGACCTACATCGGTGAGACCAAGCGGAGGCTGGGCGATCGTTTCGCCGAACACCTCCGCTCGGTCCGCAATAACCAACCCGACCTCCCGGTGGCTCAGCACTTCAACTCCCCCTCCCATTCCGTATCCGACCTCTCGGTCCTGGGCCTCTTCCACGGCCAGAGTGAGCAACACCGCAAGTTGGAGGAACAGCACCTCATATTCCGCTTGGGGAGTCTGCATCCTCTGGGCTTAAACATTGAATTTTCTCAATTCTGTTAACCCTGGCTGTCTCCTCCCCTTCCCACCTCTCCCTCAGCCCTCGGGCCCTGGCATTCCTCTCTCCACATCTCTGCCCCACCCAAGTCGCACTAGCTTCTCATTTTCACACCATAAACAGCTTACAATGGCCTGTTTCCTTTATCATCGATACTTTTTTGCATATCTTTCATTCATTGTTCTTTATCTCTCCACATCACCGTCTACATCTCTCGTTTCCCTGATCCATAACCAGTCTGAAGAAGGGTCTCGACCCGAAACGTCACCTATCTCCTTCGCTCCTTAGATGCTGCTGCACCCGCTGAGTTTCTCCAGCCTTTTGTGTACCCTAAAAATGACACTTGCCTGACATGCCAACGTCTCACAATGTAGTCAGCGGGGAGTTTAAAACGGGACCCTCACGGAGGGAAAGACTACATAGAAACATAGAAAAATAGGTGCAGGAGTAGGCCATTCGGCCCTTCGAGCCTGCACCGCCATTCAATATGATCATGGCTGATCTAACTCAGTATCCTGTACCTGCCTTCTCTCCATACCCCCTGATCCCTTTAGCCACAAGTGCCACATCTAACGCCCTCTTAAATATAGCCAATGAACTACCTTCTGTGGCAGAGAATTCCAGAGACTCACCACTCTCTGTGTAAAGAATATTTTCCTCATCTCGGTCCTAAAGGAATTCCCCCTTATCCTTAGACTGTGACCCCTTGTTCTGGACTCCCCCAACATCGGGAACAATCTTTCAGCATCTAGCTTGTCCAACCCCTTAAGAATTTTGTAAGTTTCTATAAGAGCCCCCTCAATCTTCTAAATTCCAGCGAGTACAAGCCGAGTCTATCCAATCTTTCCTCATATGAAAGTCCTGACATCCCTGGAATCAGTCTGGTGAATCTTCTCTGTACCCCCTCTATGGCAAGGATGTCTTTCGTCAGATTTGGAGACCAAAACTGTACGGAATACTCCAGGTGTGGCCTCACCTAAACCCTGTTTTGGCTCATGTTGGCTCATATTACCAAATCCGACACCATAAGTGAGACCGAGAATCGTGAGACACCTGAGAATCTTTGTCTCTCACCATTCTGGCCTCAGCGCAGACCGAAGCACTAAAGAATAAGAAACCACAGTAATGAAAATTCAGTTACGACACTCCTTCTATTCAAAAGGTTTCAAAGGTTTGTTTATTGTCGCGTGTACCTATTACGGCACAGTGATATGCGAATTACTATACAGCCATACCAAAAAATAAATAAACACGACGCACAACTACACAAAAGTTCACATAAACATCCACCACAGCGGACTCCCCCCATTCCTCACTGTGATGGAAAGCAATACAGTACAAACTTCTTCCCTCATTCTTCTCCCGCGGTCGGAGCAGTCGAACTGTCCGTCGGGGTGATCGAAACTCCTGCGGCCGGCGGTCGAAGCACCCGCGTCGGGGCGATCGACGCTCCCGCATCGGGGCGACGGAAGTACCTGCGGCCTGGAGTTCCCGATGTGGGTCTCTGACCAGACACCGCGGGCTCCACGATGTAGCAGTCCGTAGGCACCCAGGGTAGAGCTCAGAGGTCGATCCCTGGCAAAGGGATCCCGCGGCTCCACGATGGTAAGTCCTGCAGGCACCCTCGTTGGTGCTCTCGGAAACGGTCTCCAGCATAGGCCGTCAACTCCGCGATGTTAGGCCGCAGTGCGGAGGAAGATATGATGCGGTAAAAAAAATCGCACCTCCGTCGAGGTCAGAGATTAGAAAAAGATTCCCCCAACGCTCTCCCCTGCCCCCCACATAAAACAAGGTAAAGAACACTAAAAACATACAATTAACACATACTAAAAAAAAACAACGAGGAAGAAAGGGACAGACTGACTGGTGGCGAGTTTACGAATTGCAACTTGCAATTTCGCTTAGTTTGGGAGTTCCAATGTATGCGCTGCGTGGGAAGTTGAACCGTGTTCTCTGGTGGGACCCGCCTGAAAACAAATTCGAAAGCCGTGAGGAACTGAAACTGATTGAGTTAAGCAGTCCTGTTATTCCACTGCCTGTCAGCTAGAGGGCTTGCAGGCTCACAGCACCCCATTCCCCCTGAATCCGGTTATGAAGGAACTACAACCCATTCTTTTTTTCCAGAGAGATACAAGTCTACCCAAGTCCAAGATGACGCCCAACCCAGGCGAATCTTTGTGTGCTAATCACAGAAACGGATCTGCAATCAAGCATTATAATCGCTTCGCGCGTCTAAATATCGACTCCCACTGCAACATGTCTTACTGTAACTTAGGTAGACACAAATGCTGGAGGAACTCAGCGGGTGAGGCAACATCTATGGGGAGAAGGAATAGGCCACGTTTCGGGTCGAGTCCCTTCTTCAGACTGATGTGTGGTTGGGCGGGAAGAAGAAAGGAAGAGGCGGAGACCATAGGCTTGTGGGAGAGCTGGGAAGAGGGAGGGGAAGAATGGAGAAAGCAAGAGGTCATTGTTCATACCGCTGGGGTGTAAACTACCTCAGTGAAATATGAGGTGCTGTTCCTCCAGTTTGCGCCGGACCTCACTCTGGCAATGGAGGAGGCCCAGGAGAGAAAGGTCGGATTCTGAATGGGAGGGGGAGTTGAAGTGCTGAGCCACCGGGGGGGGGGGGGGGGGGGGGAGGGGTCAGGTTGGTTAGTGTGAACTGAGCAGAGGTGTGGCACGAAGCCATCGCCAAGCCTACCTTGGTCTCGCCGATGTAGAGAAGTTGCCACCTGCAACTGCGGATGCAGTACATGAGATTGGAGGAGGTGAAGGTGAACCTCTGCCTCACCTGGAAAGATTGCTTGGATCCTTATATGGAGTCGAGAGGGGGGATAAAGCGAAGTGTAGCATTTCCTGCGGTTAATCTACCCCCTGATCTGTCCATTCTCTGACTCACGACGAACGAGGACCGACCGCATCGATTACTACCTCCCCCCTCGACTCCATCTAAGGGGCCCGACATTCCTTAGACGGAGTCGAGGGAGCCAGAGGTTCACTTGCACCTCGCCCAACCAAATCTACCTTTCCCGCTGTTCCAGCATCAACTTCTGTATAGCGGTGAAACTAAGCGCCAGTTCGGCGATTGTTTCGCTGAACACCTCCGCTCATCCGCCTAAAAAACCTATCTGATCTCCCATTGTCAGAGTGAAGTGTGCACTCTCCTGCGCAAATTGAAGGAACACTGCCTCATATTTCGCTTGGGCAGCTTACACCCCAGCGGTATGAAGATTGACTTCTCTAGCTTCAAATAGCCCTTAATTACCCTCTCTCTCTACCCCGTCCCCTTCTCAGTTCTCCCGCCATTCTTTACATCTTTGCCCTGCCCCTCCCCTGACATCAGTCTGAAGAAGGGTCGCGATCGGAAATGTCACTCATTCCTTCACTCCAGAGATGCTGCCTGTCCTGATGATTTACTCCAGAATTGTGTGTCTCCATTAGAATGAGACAGATGGATTGACAGATGAATACCAATAAATCGATGCAAAGGTTTTAAGGATTATCAGCCGAATGGTTGGCCCTTTGTGCACCCATTTCTGTGTCTGACAATTGAATTACTTAAGATCGAGAGTCATCTCACACAGAAACATGCCCTTCAGCCCAGTTCATCCATGCTGATCAAGATACCCCATCTACGGTGGCCTTATCCAGCATGTGGCCTTGACCCCTCTAAACCTTTCCCATATAGGTGCCAACCTGTATTTACAACGTTGTTCTGTTACCTACCTCGATTAATTCCTCTGGTAGCTCGTTTCATATACCAAACATCCTGTGTGAATGTTAGGAGAGAGATGTTGGGAGATATATTCTGAGAGGCATAGATATGAGAGGCGTACATTTTGAGAGGTATAGGCAGCCATCACCAAGGGCACCGCACTATTGGCAGCCCCGCCAACATTCTGCCTGTTTGTTCGTCTGTTTCTTTTAGTTTTAAAAGTTTGCGTAAATGTTCTCCGATTTGTTTTATTTAAGAAAGAAATGCAGATGCTGGAAAAATCGAATGTAGACAAAAATGCTGGAGAAACTCAGCGGGTGAGGCAGCATCTATGGAGCGAAGGTATAGGTGACGTTTCAGGTCTGTGATGGTCTTTGAGATAATGGCCTGGTGCTCGTCTGTGGGGTCATGGTCCAAGGATAAGTAGGAGGAGGTGTCTGAGAGTTGATGCCTGGCCTCAGAGCGGTGGAGATCAGCACGTCAGCCTACCGGAAGAAGAGCTCCACATCGTGGCGAATGCGGAACTAATTGAGGCGGGGACGAAGGTCACTGCGGGGAACAAATGTGAGGCCTTTGCTGAGGACAGACCATTCAGTACCAGAGAGGGGGATGTCAGGGGGGATGATGAACACACGGCAAGGACGAGGGTTGGGGCTGGAGGAAGGCAGATGAGTGGACGGAAGCCGATGCAATGTCTGGTGGGGGGTGATAGGTGGTCAGGGAGGACGGGGGAGACCATTATTGTGTGGGTGGGGAGGAGCTGGGGCGGTCCCTGTGAGGCAGCAAGGGTCGGCGTAATCGGTGAGGCAGCGATAGTCGGAAGTACCGGTGAGGCAGCGAGGTTCGGTGAGTAGGTGAAGGTCGGCGGTCGCGGCCACGTGGAGGTCAGCGACAGCGACGGCGGCGTCTTCGGTTGTCCGGGCCTGAGATCATCAAGGAGGCGGTGAGTATTGGGTCTGCTCCTCGTGGCAAAGACGGCGTCGCGGGGTTGGGCCCCGTGGTGTTCTGGAAGGCGGCGCGGACCAGCGTTGGGGCCTGCAGGCAGACGAGTCACGGAGTGACAGGAGCGGTCTGGAGGCGGGCGAGCTCACGATCCTTGGTGGAGTCCAAGTGGGCAAGGAATCTTTGCTGAAGGCGTGGATCTGCCGTTGGATTAAGTAGAGTTGGGGTCCATTGCAGATCTGGGTGAGTGAGGCCTGAGGTTTCGGCAGAGTCAAAGCGAGGTCTTGCTGAAGCCGGTGCATCGCTGCCAGAGTGGACCGCAGGGCACGAATGGAGAACTGCCGTTGCAAGGGGACAGATGGCCTGTCAGAATCTATTGTCCGGGTTGGGTCTCAACTGGTGTCCAAGCCACCTCACACCCTCTTCGTCCCCTCCATGACTTCCGTTTTCCAGGCTCCCACTCGCTCATCTGCACCATGGATGTCCAGTCACTCTACACCTTCATCCCCCACCAGGAGGGTCTTAAAGCCCTCCGTTTCTTTCTCGGCCGCAGTACCAACCAATCCCCGTCAACCAATACACTCCTCCGCCTAGCGGAGCTGGTCCTTACCCTCAACAACTTTTCCTTTGACTCCTCTCATTTCATCCAAATCCAAAGTGTAGCTACGGGCACGCGCATGGGCCCCAGCTATGCTTGCCTCTTTGTAGCGTACGCCAAACAATCCTTGTTCGAGGCGCGCTTTGGCCCTATCCCCGAACTTTATCTCCGCTACATTGACGACTGCTATCTCCTGCACCCATGCAAAACTCACTGACGTCATCCATTTCCCACTAACTTCCATCCAGCACTCAAATTCACCTGGATCATTTCCGACATCTCCCTACCTTTTCTAGACCTCATTACCTCCATCGCAGGTAACAGACTACTGACTGACATCTACCACAAACCCAGTCACTCCCATGGCTATCTGGACTACACTTCTTCCCACCCTGCTTCCTGTAAGGACTCTATCCCCTAGTCCCAATTCCTCCATCTACGCCTCATTTGCACCCAGGATGAGGTGTTCCACATCAGGGCATCGGAGATGTCCTCATTCTTTAGGGAACTGGGTTTCCCTCTTCGACTACAGATGAGGCTCTCACTAGGGTCTTCCCTATATCCGGTAGCTCCACTCTCACTCCCCATCTCCCCACTCGTAAGATGGACAGAGTCCCCCTTGTCCTCACCCGCCACTTTACCAGTCGTCACGTACAACAAAGAAACCTCCAGCGATTTCGCCACCTCCAACGTGACCCCGCCACTGGCCACATCTTCCCATCTCCTTCCTTTTCGGCTTTCCGCAGAGACCGCTCCCTCTGTTAATCCCTGGTCAATTCGTTCCTTCCCACCCAAACCACCCCCTCCACTGGTACTTTCGTTTGCCACCACAGGAAATGCTACACTTGTCGCTTTACCTCCCCCCTCGGGGAGGACCCAAGCAGTCTTTCCAAGTGAGGCAGAGGTTCACCTGCACCTCCTCCACCCTCATCTATTGCATCCACTGCTCTAGGTGTCAACTGCTCTACATCGGTGAGACCAAGGTAGGCTTGAAAATCGCTTCACCCAACACCTCTGCATAGTTCTTTTTTTAATATTTCAAAATAGACTTTATTCGAGTAATAAATATTTACAATACATCAACCGTGCGAAAAATCCATCCGACATTTTCGGAGGTTATACAAATTGTTCCATACAGTCTATACACATTTGTCAAATTTCGCGAATCGATCCCCCACCCGTGCCACTCATGTGGCCCCCCGGCATGGGATACCTTTCCTTATTTTGAGGGGCGTCTCCACCCTACTGTGCCCCCCATGTCCAGCAGCAGAAGGACCTTAGACTGTGGCCCTCCCCCACCGAGCCTTGGCGTTGGCTGCACCGAGCTTCAGTGCGTCCCTCAGCACGTACTCCTGCAGTCTGCAGTGGGCCAGTCGGCAACATTCCATGACGGACATCTCACTCTGCTGGGTGGTGAACAACGCTCGGGCAGACCAAAGAGCGTCTTTAGTTCGCATTAACCAACCTGATCTCCCGGCGGCTCAGCACTTCAACTCCCCCTCCCATTCCGAATCCGACCTTAATGTCCTGGGCCTCCTCCATGGCCAAAGTGAGTCCCACCGGCAATTGGAGGAGCGGTACCTCGTATTTCGTTTGGGATATTCACATTCTAGCTGAATGTACACTGACCTCTCAAATTTCAGCTAGTCCTTGCTTTCTCCCTCTTTCCCCTCACCTTCCCAACTTTCTCACAACCTACTGTCTCCGCCTCTACTTTTCTTTGTCCCCCCCCCCCCACCCCCCCCCCCCCCCCCCAACATCAGTCTAAAGAAGAGTCTCGACGCGAAACGTCACGTATTCCTTCGCTCCATAGATGCTGCCTCCTCAGGTTTGTTTTATGTGGGGGGAGGGGGGAGGGGGGATGAGGTCGGTGGAAACTATATGTTTCTGTCTCTTACTTTGCCGGAGATGCGATTGCTTTCCGGATCGTATCTCCAGTCACTCTGCGGCCTTGAGTCGATGGAACTGAAGGCTTCCTCTGACTGACTTTGAGCTCCACCGGGCGTCGATTTAACATCCGACATGACCCCTTGCCTAGGATCGGCTCCAATCACGGCCTACTCACTTTACCATCGAGCTCGCAGTCTCGGAAGAGGCCCATTCGGGAACTCCAGTGACGCAGAGGCTCGGCCAGTCCCGAACCGGCATCCGATCGCCGACGCGGGTGAGCTGACATCTATTCGATGCAGGAGCTGATCCTCCGGGGCCCAAGCGCCGCCGGCAACGGGAGTCAAGATCACCCGTCAACGGAGTGCTCGACCGCGGGAGATCAAAGAAGCGAGGAGAATGAACTTCTTCTCCTTCCATCACAGTGAGGAATGTGGAGGAGTCATTGTGGTGGATGTGCAAGTTTAAATGTATTTTGTGTGTTCCATTGCTTTCTATTTGTATGATAGACTTGGCAAATACAATTCCTAGTATGTTGCAAACATTGTTGGCTAATAAAGTATTATTGAATTAAATTTCCTGCTTCGTCATTCAAAAACAAGTTTGAACGAAATTTCATTTTACCATGCAATCACAACAGTAAAAAAGCAACAAAGCACGCAATTTAATCCAAACAACCATCACAGTGACTCACCTCCAGACACCTCCTTACTGTGATGGAAGGTAAAAAAGTATTATCACTTCCTTGCTTTTTCTCCGGAGGTCAGGCAGTCAAATTGATACGACTAGGCGACCGATGACCCCGATATTGAAGCCTACGCCGGACGATCCCGCGACCGATTATAAGCCGCACCGAGCGATGGAAGGCTTTGTGAACGGGCTGATTCAAGCCTTCGCGGCGGACGAAGCTGCTGTTGTTGGAGCTCCCGAAAATCCGTCGCCAATCAGGGGCCTGCGAGCTCCCGATGTCACAGTCCACAGGGCCCACGGCCGAAGCCTCCGAAGTCGAGTCGCAGCCGCAACGCCCCCACAGCATCCGAATGTCAACCAGCGTAAGTTCACAGGCTCTGCGGCCGGAGCCCCCAAGGTATATTCCAGTTGGAGGCCGCCAACTCCTCGATGTTAGGCCACAGCGCGAAAGCAGACACGACAGGGGAAAATGGTCGCATCTCTGGTGAAGATTGAGATTTTAAAAATCTCAGATTAGCAATGTTGCGTTTAACTCCATGTGAGAACTATTAGCTTCCACTCAGAGTGGGTGCAGAGCAAGTCCAGTTACAAGGCACAGCAGGGGCGGCGCAATGGCTTCGGGACACGAATTTGATTCTGACTATGGGTACGATCTGTACGGAATATGTATGGTCACCCCAGGGCCTTGTAGGTTTTCGCCGTGTGTTTCGGTTTCCTCGTCAACTCCAAGACGCCCGGGTGTGTAGTCTATTTGGCTTTGGTAAACATTGTAATTTGTTCCTAGTTTGTCGGATTGTGTTAGTGCACATTATCGACAGATTCTGCGTGCCCATGTGCCTGTTTCCGCGCTGTATTTCTCAAGTCCAAAGTCTAAAGTACCCGCTGACCAAAGATCATGCTGCTGATGAGGTCAAAGTCTTGTTTGTTACTGTAGAACTGTTCTTTACCAAAGGTATGTCAGCTCACTGGGAAAACATGTACCAAGACTGTCTCGGGCCAGAACCGAAGTTCAGTACAAGGTAAGGACACGGAATATATTGGGGAATGGTAGGGTACTGATAAAACGGCAATTGCCAACTCGGCTTTGCTCGAAAGTGTCCATAGGATTAATCGTCGATTTATAACTAAATACGCGTTAAGAAATTATCGAGTCATAGAGCGGAATATCGAGTGGAAACAGCCATTCGGCCTAACTTTCCCATTTCGGTCAACATATTTCAGCCACACTAGTTTAACCTGCCTGCGTTTAGCCCATATCCCTCTAAACCTGTCCTATACATACACCTGTCCAACTGTTTCTCAAACCTTGCGATAGTCCCAGCCTTAACTACCTGCCTCCTCTGGCAGATCGTTCCATATGCCCACCACCCATTGTGTGGAGTATCTGGAATGTTTCATTCCAATGTTCCGATAATCCATTCTTGATTTGCTCAAGAAGAAGGGCAGAGGAATGACGGCGGAGGGTGCATAAAATCGCAGAGAAGGTAATTGGCACAGGGTAAGTCTGTATTAAACTTTTTTTAATACATTTTTTATTAGAAGTAAATACACAATAAAAAGCATTTTGTTTGTTGTAGTCATACATTATTAATATTGTTTGTATTAACAATTGTATAATAGTTGTACTTCTATATATATTTTAAATTGTTATATATATAGATAGTCTGTATTAAACTTAAGGGCACACGTTTGATGCGAGAGGGGGCGGATGTAGAGGCGATATGAAAGGTAGGTTTGTGACACAGAAAGCAGTGTGTATGCCGAAGAGGCTATCAGGTGATGTGGCTGAGGTAGGTACAAGGTGTGGTTTAAAACGTTTGAACAGATACATAGATAGGAACATTGAGGAATATCAGGCAAACGCAGGTAATCGGTTTAGCTCTGGATCGCTACCTGAGCTACCAGAAAATTGGCATTGGTTCAATAAGATTAGAGTTTACCGTTGGCTCAGAAATTGGTGTGAAACAAATGGGGTTGAATTCGTGCGTAACAGATTGGTGTGGGAGATGTGGGATTGATATTAACATCAGTATTGGGGAAGGAAGGACAGACCCCGCCTGAAACCTACTGAGACCAGGATCCTGGCGAGTAGCATACATCGGCTCTGCGTATGTTTTAAACTAAATAGCGGAAAGTGGTGGTGGGGGTTGGTTGTTAAGAAACTACCAAGAATGGGCAATGTTAAAGGGAAGCAGAGCGGGGGAGGGAGTATTAGAGTCTCAGGAATAAAGTGTAAAACAGAAGTTGAGAAAGGGATAAGGGTGTAACGGTTGGCAACATCGGAGCGGAGTCCAGAAGAGTGGTAGATAAAACGGTATTGAAGGTTTTGTATTTGAATATACGCCGTAGAGGAAACACGGTGTTTGAGCTCAAATATGGTCAGAAAATGGCAGGATTTACATTGTGGGCGTCACAAACTGACGGTTGAAAGAGAATCAGAGCAGCTGGCTTAACACGCAAGGACACAAATCCTATCAAAGGCAGACAGATGGACGAGGGTTGGGGTGGCTCTGTTCGTGACTGCTGAAGTCCAGTGCTCGATAACAAGATAAATAAGATGAGAAACATTTTCAATTCCTGGGATTCCATTTGAGAAGGGTAAAAAGACCCTGATGGGAGAAATGTGCAGGGCTCCGAATAGAGGTCAGGATGTAAGGCAGAAGGTGCTTCATTCAGGATTTCAATATGCAGATAGGCTCGGACATGACGCCGGTGCTGGATCCCACGAAAATTACTTTGTAGATGGCCTATGAAATTGCGCTTCAGAGCAACTGGTATTTCAGCCCACTGGTGAAATGGCAGTTTTGAACCTGGTGTTATGTAATGAACCAGATATAATTAGGGGCTAAAGGAAAATGAACCCCACGGAGGCTGTGGTCGTGATATCATATAATTCAATCTGTATTCTGTGAGGGCATGGCTGAAATCCTATGTATCGGTATATGGTTGAGTAAAGGCATGGTGGAGAAAGTTGTTAAATTTGTTTATTATGAGTCTCGAGCTAAAATGACACTGGAGTAGCAAAGAATGGTGTTTCTGGGCGTAATTCGGAAGACGCAGGATCTTTTCGTTGCGAAGAATATAAATTGACCAAGTGGAGAACAAGGCGGCCGGTGCTGACAAAGGATGCCAAAGGTAGCATAAAAGCAAAAGGGAAGGCACACAAGATGGCAAAGTGTGCCAATAAACTAGACGATAAACTACCGATTTTGTTCACGGAATATTGGCGTAGGCTATTTTCTAAATGTGGAAGTGGTTTCAAAAATCGAGATGAAAAGAGATTTGAACGTCCCGGAGCACGGATCCCAAAGGGTTAATTTATAGGTTGGATCGGTAGTACGGCAGGCAAATGCAATGTGAGTATTCATTTCGAGAGGATTCGAATATAAAAACGAAGATGTAATGGCGAGGGTTTATAAGGCGGTATCAGAGCACACTTGGGAGATATGCTGGCGTTGACGAATGTCCATGAAGTTTACGAGAATGTTTAGGTTAAGGTATGAGGAGTGTTGATAGCTCAGGCCCCTTTACTCTGCAGTTTTGGTAGATTGAGGGACGATCTCAATGAACGTCACCATATAACCAAAGGACGACACAGACTGGACATGGCAAGGATATATCTGATAGTTGTGTGGGGGTAAAGCGCCATATGGCACAACATCTAGATAAAAGGATATACCTTTAGAAGAGAGACAAGATTTGTTTAGCCAGATCTTTGTGAATCTGTGGAAGCTATTGCCACCGACGGCTGTGGAAGCAGTCATTGGGTAACTTCGAAGAGGAGATTGGCAGGTTCTTTATTAGCAAGGACTTTTCATTGTTATTGGGAGATATCAGGAGAATGGTGTTGAGAATGGGGTCTTCACCTGGGCTGGAATGGAACCAATGTCCTTGGCGGTGTGTTTGCTTGTGCTGTCGGGGAGGATTTAAACTAATGTGGCAGGGGGATGGGTACAAGAGCAGAGAGGCAGGTGGGTGTAAAACGAGGGTGGAAGCAATAGGGAGCAAGGTGAAAAGTAAAAGTGGTAGGCAGACAAAACCAGGGCAAAAATCAAAAAGGGCCACTTCTCAACAAAATTGTATAAGGGGTAAGAGCGTTGTAAAAACAAGCCTGAAGGCCTTGTGTCTCAATGCAAGGAGTATTCGTAATAAGGTGGATGAGTTGAACGTGCAGATAGCTATTAATGAGTATGATATAGTTGGGATCACGGAGACATGGCTCCAGGGTGACCAAGGCTGGGAGCTGAACATGCAGGGATATTCAAAATTCAGGAGGGATAGAGAGAAAGGAAAAGGAGGTGGGGTAGCGTTGCTGGTTAGAGAGGAGATTAACGCAATGGAAAGGAAGGACATTAGCTTGGAGCATGTGGAATCGGTATGGGTAGAGCTGCGAAACACTAAGGGGCAGAAAACGCTAGTGGGAGTTGTGTACAGGCCACCTAACAGTAGTAGTGAAGTTGGGGATGGTATAAAACAGGAAATTAGAAATGCGTGCGACAAAGGCAAAACAGTTCTAATGGGTGACTTCAATCTACATATAGATTGGGTGAATCAAATTGGCAGGGGCGCTGAGGAAGAGGATTTTTTGGAAAGTATGAGGGATAGTTATCTAAATCAACATGTAGAGGAACCAACGAGAGAGCAGGCTATTTTAGACTGGGTATTGAGTAATGAGGAAGGGTTAGTTAGCAGTCTTATTGTGCGTGCCCCCTTGGGCAAGAGTGACCATAATATGGTCGAGTTCTTCATTAGGATGGAGAGTGACATTGTTAATTCAGAAACAATGGTTCTGAACTTAAGGAAAAGTAACTTTGAGGGTATGAGACGTGAATTGGCCAAGATTGACTGGCAATCAATTCTAAAAGGGTTGACGGTGGATACGCAATGGAAGACATTTAAAGACTGCATGGATGAACTACAAAAATTGTTCATCCCAATTTGGCAAAAGAATAGATCAGGGAAGGTAGTGCATCCGTGGATAACAAGGGAATCAGGGATAGTATCAAGGCAAAGGATGATGCATACAAAGTAGCCAGAAAAAGCAGCATACCAGAAGACTGGGAGAAATTCAGAGACCAACAGAGAAGGACAAAGGGCTTGATTAGGAAAGGAAAAATAGATTATGAAAGAAAACTGGCAGGGAACATAAAAACTGACTGCAAATTGGTTTATAGATATGTGAAGAGAAAGAGATTAGGTAAAACAAATGCAGGTCCCTTGCAGTCAGAAACGGGTGAGTTGATCATGGGGAACAAGGATATGGCGGACCAATTGAATAACTACTTTGGTTCCGTCTTCACTAAGGAAGACATAAATAATCTGCCGGAAATAGCAGGGGACCGCAGGTCAAAGGAGTAGTTGAGTGAAATCCAGGTTAGTCGGGAAGTGGTGTTGGGTAAATTGAATGGATTGAAGGCCGATAAATCCCCAGGGCCAGATAGCTGCATCCCAGAGTACTTAAGGAAGTAGCTCCGGAAATAATGGATGCATTAGTGATAATCTTTCAAAACTCTTTAGATTCTGGAGTAGTTCCTGAGGATTGGCGGGTAGCAAACGTAACAACTCTTTTTAAGAAGGGGGGGGGGGGAGAGAGAAAACGGGGAATTACAGACCAGTTAGTCTAACATCGGTAGTGGGGAAACTGCTAGAGTCAGTTATTAAAGATGGGATAGCAGCACTTTTGGAAAGTGGTGAAATCATTGGACAAAGTCAGCATGGATTTACGAAAGGTAAATCATGTCTGACGAATATTATGGAATTTTTCGAGGATGTAACTAGTAGCGTGGATGGGGGAGAACCAGTGGATGTGGTGTATCTGGACTTCCAGAAGGCTTTCGACAAGGTCCCACATAAGCGATTAGTATATAGACTTAAAGCATATGGCATTGGGGGTTCAGTATTGATGTGGATAGAGAATTGGCTGGCAAACAGGAAGCAAAGAGTAGGAGTAAACGGGTCGTTTTCACAATGGCAGGCAGTGACTAGTGGGGTACCACAAGGCTCAGTGCTCGGACCCCAGCTATTTACAATATACATAAATGATCTGGATGAGGGAATTGAAGGCAATATCTCCAAGTTTGCGGATGACACTAAGCTGGGGGCAGTGTTAGCTGTGAGGAGGATGCTAGGAGAATGCAAGGTGACTTGGATAGGCTGGGTGAGTGGGCAAATGTTTGGCAGATGCAGTATAATGTGGATAAATGTGAGGTCAATGGTATGTTAGCTTTCATAGCAAAAGGATTTGAGTATAGGAGCAGGGAGGTTCTACTTCAGTTGTATAGGGTCTTGGTGAGGCCACACCTGGAGTATTGCGTACAGTTCTGGTCTTCAAATCTGAGGAAGGACATTATTGCCATAGAGGGAGTGCAGCGAAGGTTCACCAGACTGATTCCTGGGATGCCAGGACTGTCTTATGAACAAAGACTGCATAGACTTGGTTTATACTCTCTAGAATTTAGGAGATTGAGAGGGGATCTTATAGAAACTTATAAGATTCTTAAGGGGTTGGACAGGCTAGATGCAGGAAGATTGTTACCGATGTTGGGGAGGTCCAGGGCAAGGGGTCACAGCTTAAGGATAAGGGGGAAATCCTTTAGGACCGAGATGAGAGGATTTTTTTCACACAGAGAGTGGTGGGTCTCTGGAACTCTCTGCCACAGAGGGTAGTTGAGGCCAGTTCATTGGCTATATTGAAGAGGGAGTTAGATGTGGCCCTTGTGGCTAAGGGGATCAGAGGGTATGGAGAGAAGGCAGGTACGGGATACTGATTTGGATGATCAGCCATGATCATATTGAATGGCGGTGCAGGCTCGAAGGGCCGAATGGCCTATTCCTGCACCTAATTTCTCTGTTTCTATGTTTCTATGAGAGGAAAATGATCAGCCGTTTTAACCCCGAAATGTAGAGGAAACTCGATGGGCAAATTTGCTAATTCTGCGGCGATTCGTACCATCTAACCAGCTTCACCACCATCCCCTTCATTCCTGCCAAGGGGGCGACCGAATCAGAGCCAGTATTTTTGCGTGAACGCCGCCTTATAGCTGTTTTTTTTCTCAAGGTGACCATGCTGATCACTGCAAGCTCCTGCGGCGGGCAGGGTGTGGGGGAAATGTGGAATGTGGTCAAAGTCCTGTTTACTATCGTAATCAGGAACTGTTATTTCCTTCGCTTGTGCTCATTGCTTGCTTACCGTGATGGCAGATAAAGCTAAATTACACGGGCTGTGAGCAACAACCAACAAGAGCTCAATACCAGGTAAGGTCACAGGATATATTGGCCGATTTAACTGTTTATTGCAAACCAAATCATCCAGCACAATAAACATGTGTAGTGGTTCGATTATCTCGATAAATCAGAGAAGTAATAATTGACCTGCAGGTAAATAGTTGAAAAATCACCATTTATTTCCAGGAGAAATGTACGTTAAATATCCCTGAAGCAATCTCGCCGTCGATAGAGATTCATATATGTTCAGGGGGATTTTGTAATTCCCAAGAATGTCGCGTTTCCGTAGGGTCCAGTTGCACTTTCAATTACGGCTCAGGTGGGAACAGACACTGAGAACATCGCATAGAGCAGTAGTGAGTTTCTCAAAAAAGTCGGTTCATTCAAGCCCCTCGTCCATGGGAAGCAGTCTGCGACGCTAAAGTGTTTAAAAGATTCCCAGCATAACACTATTCTTATATTCCCCCGACACATTGGGTAAGTGTCGATTATACTCCCTTGAAACAATTCACAATTGATTAATAATTCTGTATCCTTTCATTTGTCAGATCCCCCAAATTACCTTTAAACTTATTTTTCGGTTACTGCACAATGTTTAAAATAAATAAATAATTGTTTTATTAGAAGCAAGTACACAATAATAACATTTCATGTATAACAGTCATACATTTCTAATATTATCAATATTATCAATTATTTAATGACTCTGCTTCTATATATATGTTTTTTATAGATAGAAAATAATAAAGAAATAGAAAAAAATATGATAAAGAAGGATGGAATAATTTACTAATAATACAACATTGGAGATAGGTTCGTAAATTATAAAGTGTAACTCTTCATCTAATCCTGGATGCGAGTTTCAGTCAGGTTCTCGTGCCGAACCAGTTTGCCCCTTCAAGTAGTCAATAAATGGAGACCACATTCTGATAAAAAAAGTTCTTATTGGTCCATTGAGACAAGTCTGATTCTTTCCAAATGTAGGGTCTCCGACATTTCCATAATCCACATTTTAATTATGGGGGTTATAGGACCTTACCAAAATGTTAATATCATTTTTTTTCCCAATTATTATACTGTAGCCGATAAAGTTTATTTGGCTTGTGGTAAGTGTTAGACTTTTTTCTAATATTCATAATATTATTAGTTTTGAGTCGGGGTCCAATTGGGTGTTGACGACTTCCGAGATTATCTTGAACATTTCCGTCCAAAAGTTTTTAATTTTTATACAATTTACAAATTTGTGTTAAGTTAGCCTCTAAATGCTGACATGTTTCGCAGATAGGACATATATGTGGAAAGATTCTATTTAATTTCGTTCTTGAGTAATGTACCCTATGTAATACTTTAAATTGTATTAAAGAGTGTCTGGCATTTAATGAGCATTGATGTATATGTTGTAAGCTTTCGTCCCAAATATCTTTCATTATTGGTTGGCCTAGTTCAATTTCCCATGTTTGCCTATATATTTCCGTCGGTGGTGCCTCACTGTCTAATAGGATATTGTAGATATGCGATATTAATTTTTCTGTATTAGCGTGTTTATTCAAACATTCATCAAGGGTTTCTGGATCTCTCTAGTTCTGTAGTCCTGTGTATTTGATTTAGCATAATCTCTAAATTGTAAATATCTGAAATAGTCATTTGAGTGGAGTCCGTAAGTGTTGTAACTCCTGAAATGAAAGAAATGTACCTTTCCTATAGAGATGACCCATCTTTTTAATTCCGTGATTTTTCCTTTGTAAAACAACCTTTATCCAACATTGAAGGTTTAAATGCAGGGTTGTTTACATTATTGCACAATGTTTGTGCTGAACATGATGACGCGTTAACCTGCTGTAATCTGCCACTATCCATATTTCTCAATTCCTTGCATTCCCTACGCCTACCAAAAGGACTTTCAAACGCCACTATTGTTTCTGCCCCTACAACCACCACTGGCTATGCGTTCAAGGTTCTCACCACTCTCTATAAGAAAACGTGCCCCGCATATCTCAGTTAAACCCGCTCTCATCTATTAGGTATGCCTATATGGGCATTTCCACCTGGGAGATAGATTCTGACTGTCGATCTATGTTCTATAATTTTTACAAGTCATACCTAAAGTCAAACAATTCAAGTATGTTGTCAAGCTGGAAAGGTTGTTGAAAGGTTATTGTCAAGCTGGAAAGAGAATATGTACGAGGACGTTGCCAGGACTAGATGGTCTGTGCTCTCGAGAGAGGTAGAGTAGGTTGGCACTCGGTTCCTTGGAGCACAGGAGGATAAGGCTAATCATATTGAGGTGTATATAATCATGAGAGGAATAAATCGGGAGGATGCACGGCGTCTCTTTTCCAGAGTAGGCGAATCGAGGACCAGATGACATATGTTTAATATGAAGGGGAAACATATTGAATAGGAGTCTTAATAGGGTAACTTTTTCACACAATGGGTGGTGGGTGTATGGAACACGCTGCCAGAGAGGTAGTTGAGGCAGGGAATATCCCAACAATTGACAAAAAGTTAGACAGGCACATGGTTAGGACAGGTTTGATGAGACATGGGCCAAACACGGGCAGCTGGGACATGTTGGCCGGTGTGGGCAGGTTCGGCCGAAAGGCCTGTTTCCACACTGTATCACTATGACTCTATGACTCAATGACTCAATGTAGCTGAAGTCCACTAGTCAAGGCAACAGTCTTGTAAACCCCACCTGCACCCTCTGCAAAACCAACAAGTCTTTACAGAAAATAGTCAACAAGAACTGCACCCAATACTCTAAATGCAGCCCACCCAAAGTCCTCTAAAACTGCTTCCTGACATCATAACCATTATACTGAATTTCCAGAGTAATGATGGCAAACCACACGTCTTCTTTACCACTTATTGACGTGCTGCCACCTGCGGGGATGTACGAACTTCACACCCAAGACCCCTCTGTATATCAATGATGTTGAGGGTTCATCATTAATTACATACTGTTTTCCGCCATTCAACGTCCCAAAGTACGACACCTCACAATTGCTCGGATTAAACTCCATTTGCCTTTTATCCGCTCATTTATTCGGTTGATCTCCAACCAGCTGCAGCTTTTGACAGCTTCTCTCATTGTCTGCAACTTCTCCAATGTTCGTGTCGTCAGCAAATCTGCACACCAACCTAACTAATGGACGTCTAGGCCTTTGATATCTACTAATTAAAGATTATGGTCGAGATTGGGGAAAGTGATAATAGTACGTTTGAGCCAACAGTGACGTCCCTCCATGTCCTTGAGTCGGGTGCCATCCCCGGGGCGCTCGGCTGGTAATGACGGCCTTCGTCCTGTAGGGGGAATGGAGCGGCGCAGGAACCCTCAGATTCTTTAGAATTGAATAAATCCTCTCTAATGCCTTATCCTGATTAACAGATAGTCGGCAGGATTAGAACAAAGTTTGAGATCTGTCACGACAAGCAACGTTCATGATAAATCAGACCCTCCAAACCTCACGGTGCGGTGTAGGTGCCGCATTGGTCATTCGAGTTGTAGAGTTGTAGAGCACGAAAAGAAGACATTCTGCCCAACCTTTCCAATCGGACCACTGCTCCATCTAAATTAGACCCACTTTACCCGCGTTTGCCCAATATGCCTCTGCAACTTTCCTCTCCATGCACTTGTCTGAATATATTTTATATGTGATACTTGTCGCACCTCTACTACTTTCTCTGACAATTCATTCGATATGCCCACCAGCCTCTGTGTGAAAATGTTGCCACTCGTGTACATGTTGCGTCTTCCCCCTCTCACCTTATAACTATGTCTTCTAGTGTTGGAGATTTCCATCTTGGGAAAGGTTTCTGACGGTCAACTCTCTCCATGCCACGAGTAATTGCATATATTTCTATGACTTCTCCCCTCAAATTCTGACGTTCTAGAGATAACAAACCAAGACTATCCAATCTCTACCTGGAGCCGAATCCTCTACTCAAAGCGACATTCTGCTAAACATCATCAACACCCTATCAAATGCCTCCCAATCTTGCCTGTAATGAGTATAGGAGCAGGGAGGTTCTACTGCAGTTGTACAGGGTTTTGGTGAGGCCACACCTGGAGTATTACGTACAGTTTTCGTCTCCAAATCTGAGGAAAGACATCCTTGCCATAGAGGGGGTAAAGAGAAGATTCACCAGACTGATTCCTGGGATGTCAGGCCTTTCATATGAGGAAAGATTGGATAGACTCGGCTTGTACTCGCTGGAATTTAGAAGATTGAGGGGGGATCTTATAGAAACTTACAAAATTCTTAAGGGGTTGGACAAGCTAGATGCTGGAAGATTGTTCCCGATGTTGGGGGAGTCCAGAACAAGGGGCCACAGTTTAAGGATAAGGGGGAATTCCTTTAGGACCGAGATGAGGAAAACATTCTTTACACAGAGAATGGTGAGTCTCTGGAATTCTCTGCCACAGAAGGTAGTTGAGGCCAATTCATTGGCTATATTTAAGAGGGCGTTAGATGTGGCACTTGTGGCTAAAGGGATCAGGGGTATGGAGAGAAGGCAGGTACGGGATACTGAGTTGGATGATCAGCCATGAACACATTGAATGGCGGTGCAGGCTCGAAGGGCCGAATGGCCTACTGCTGCACCTATTTTTTCTATGTTTCTACGTTTCTAATGGGGAACTGCTTGAATACACCTAAACATCTGTCTGTCTAATCCGCTTGGTCCGAGTAAGTCCATGCCGATATTGGGGAAGAGAAGTTCCCCTCTACAATAACACTGTGTTACTTGCTGCCTTCTGCAAATGATCCTTGACCTTCAGTTCGAAATCGGGCGCCCCACAATATATTCACTTTAAAATAATGGCTCCTTTCTTATTTTAGAGATCAACCCATCACGTCTCAGTGGTCGTACCCTCCAGAATGTCATCTCAGAATACCGCCAAGGGGAATTTTCATTGATTAACGAAATGATTCGTTCATTTTAGTTTTTAGTTTTAGAGATACAGCGCGGAAACCGGCCCGACGTCCAGCGAGTCTGCATTGACCAGCGACGCCCGCACACTAACGCTAGCCGACAAACACTAACAATGTTACAATCATACCAAACCAGTTAACCTAAAAGCCTGTAGACATAGACATAGAAAATAGGTGCAGAAGGAGGCCATTCGGCCCTTCGAGCCAGCACCACCATTCATTGTGATCTTGGCTGATCGTCCCCTATCAATAACCCGTGCATGCCTTATCCCCATATTCCTTGACTCCACTAGCCCCTAAAGCTCTATCTAACGCTCTCCTAAATCCATCCAGTGATTTGGCCTCCACTGCCGTCTGTGGCTGGGAGTTCCATAAATTCACAACTCTATGGGAGAAAACGTTTTTTTCCACCTTAGTCTTAAATGACCTCCCCCTTATTCTAAGGCTGTGGCCCGAGGTTCTGGGCTCGCCCAACATTGGGAACATTTTTCCTGTATCTAGCTTGTCCAGTCCTTTTATAATTGTATATGTTTCTATAAGATCCCAGCTCATCCTATTAAACTCCAGTGAATACAAGCCTCGTCTTTTCAATCTTTCCTCATATGACAGTCCCGCCATCACAGGGATCAATCTCGTGAACCTGGACGCATTTGGAGCGCGGGAGAAAACTGAAGATCTCTGATATAACCCACAAAAGTCACGGTGAGAACGTACAAACACTGTACAGAGAAGTGCAGTCCTTTACCCAGAGAAGGGGAATCAAGGGAGAACACACACAGCATTAATGGGCACTGACCACATCTTACTATCGCTGGACACCCATCTCCACCGCTCCACACGGTATATGGAACGAGCTTTCAAAGCGGTTATTCCCAGAGGGATATGTGTCGCTCACAATAGACAATAGACAATAGACAATAGACAATGGGTGCCGGAGTAGGCCACACGGCCCTTCAAGCCAGCACTGCCATTCAATGTGATCACGGCTGATCATCCACAATCAGTACCCCGTTCCCGCCTTCTCCCTACATTCCCTGACTCCGCTATCTTCAAGATCCCTATCTAGCTCTCTCTAGAAAGTTTCCAGAGAACTGGCCCCCACCGCCCTCTCAGGCAGAGAATTCCACAGACTCACAACCCTGTGTGAAAAAAAGTGCTTCCTCATCTCCGTTCTAAATGGCTTACCCCTTGTTCTTAAACTGTAGCCCCTGGTTCAGGACTCCCCTCACATCGTGGCCTCAGTACTTGTCCTTCCCACAGCGTGGATCGGTTTCAGTGTTGCCCCATCCACGATGTAGGGCTCCTCGGTACTTTCCCTCCCACATTGCAAAACGCCTTTTGTACGGCGCTCCTTCCACAGTGGGACACTCTGACAGTGATGCCCATCCAGAAAGGTAGACACAAAATGCTGGAGTGACTCAGCGGTGCGGGCAGCATCTCTGGAGGGAATGGAGCTCTACAATGAACAAGCTCCATCATCGCCCTATTGCCATTGCAGGGAATTATTGATCTGCCTCCTGCATCTCTTGTGTGATCTTGGTTTCGCATATTACTTAATTTGCTTGCAGCACTGAATCTGAAACGGGACGACTGGAACTAAAAACATACAATAGAAACATAGAAAAATAGGTGCAGGAGTAGGCCATTCGGCCCTTCGAGCCTGCACCGCCATTCAATGTGATCATGGCTGATCATCCAACTCAGTATCCCGTACCTGTCTTCTCTCCATACCCCCTGATCCCTTTAGCCACAAGTGCCACATCTAACGCCCTCTTAAATATAGCCAATGAACTGGCCTCAACTACTTTCTGTGGCAGAGAATTCCAGAGACTCACCACTCTCTGTGTAAAGAATGTTTTCCTCATCTCGGTCCTAAAGGAATTCCCCCTTATCCTTAGACTGTGACCCCTTGTTCTGGACTCCCCCAACATCGGGAACAATCTTCCAGCATCTAGCTTGTCCAACCCCTTAAGAATTTTGTAAGTTTCTATAAGATCCCCCCTCAATCTTCTAAATTCCAGCGACTAATTTCACAACATCTTTTATTTCCCAGCTGAAATCTTATGACATTTCACTCTGGTGGTGTTACTGAACTTCGAAACGCACGACGCAGCACAGGGGCAACGCAGCTCTACAGGTGAGCTGGTAAGGAGCCAACATTGTGCTTTGAAGCAGCAACGTACGAGACCGGCGCTGTCAGAGAGGCAGTGACATTTGTCGGTGCTCAGAGCGATTGCTTTGAATTATGACCGTGGGACAACTGAGCGAGAAGGTCAAATTGTATTTGACGTTTGTTGCCGGGGTCACGGAGTGCCTCGGCTTTTCGGGTGCGATCCAAGGCTGGCCGTCCCTGGTCTTTGTGCTGAAGGAGGAAGACTACTTCGCTGACCTCTGTATCCCTCTGTACAACTCCAGCGATCCTGGGACGAGGAATTCTACTGGTGAGTGACCGGGAATAGTAAAGGGGGGAGAAGAAAGTCGAGGTGTCATTGGAAAATAGAATGTACTCCCACTTTTAACCCCACAACGGCCTTTTACCTTATTACCCTCTCTCATCTCCATCGCACTCCCTCCTCTGCAGAGGACTTGTATTTCACTGTATTTCCCTTTCCCCGTACCGCACCTGCGCTGTCCGTCCCTCGCTCACTCTCCACCTCTCTCTCATTGTCTCTCTCCCTCTCTCACTCTTTCTCTCAGTCGACTGTGATCCGCAGGGCGAACGCTTCACCCTCATCTTCACCATTGCCGTGTTGATCATGAATACGGCGTGTGTTGCCAGCGGGGCGCTGCTCGACTACTACGGAATGATGCCAACCCGCTTCCTGGCCATGTAAGTCACTCAGGCGCACCGCGTCAGTGGTTACTGCGCCTTCGCAAAGGGTAGAGGGGGATGTGCGGAGTCTGTATGGGTAACACAAGGTCTTTTAGGAGGATAGACATAAAACTCTGGAGTAAATAAGCGGGACAGGAAGCGTCTCTGGGGAGAAGGAATAGGTGACGTTTCGGGTCGAAAACCTTCACCAGTCTAGAGGATATTTATTTAGGAGGATATGCCCGGAGTCACGTTGGCCCACAGCTTCCGGAAGGGAGGTTTAGCAAGCGAGGACCTTATTCTTCGGAGAGCAAGAGGCTGAGAGGTAATCGTATGTGACGGCATAAAATCATGATGGGATTAGAGGTGACTCATGTACATGATTTTTCACCGATTTATCACAGTGGAATCTGAAAATAAATGGCATAGATTTAAGATGACAGGAAAAACATTCAGCAGGAACATGAGGGGCAGCTCTTTCTCACATATGGTACAAGGTACATGAAATTGGGTAGTGGTTGAGGCAGATGCAAGAGCCAGAAGTACATTTCTTACTGGAGAGTGATTGCAATAAGACCTTACCGCCATTAATAAAAAGTAGCAACAGAATTAGACCATTCGGCCCATCGAGACCAGCCATTCAATCATCGCTGATTTTTTTTAATCCTTCATAAACCCATTCACTTGCCTTCTCCCCGTAATATTTCCCGCCATTGCTCATCAAGAACCTATCATTCTCCGCTTTACAAAACGCACAATGACATAACTTCCACAACCATGTGTGTGGCAAAGAATGACGTGGATTCACCACCATCTGGCTAATGAAATTCTTCCTCATATCCAATCTCAGGCATGTCGTTTTATTCTGAGGCTGTGTCCTCTGGTCCTAGGCATCCCTCTAGTGGAAGCAACCTCGGCACATGCACTCTATCTGGGTCTTTCTTTATTTTCGCCTTCCATCACGATGAAGAATGTGGAGGAGTCACTGTGGTGAATCATTCTGTTAAAATGCATTTTGGGTAGCTTGTTGCTTTGTATTGGTAAGACTGTATGCCAAATCAAATTCCTCGTATGTTGTAAAACACACTTGGCTAGTAAAGTATGATTAAGATTATGATTGTTGGATGGGGATGTGCTGATCGCATATTTGATCAGCAGGTTCAGAAGATGGTGGGGTTCTACAAATATGTATCGGTGCAGTAAGGAGTTAGCAGAGCCGCTGCCTTACTCCGCCAGAGCGTAGAGCTCGATAATGACATTGGATGCTGACTGGGTGGTGTTTTCTGTTTCTCCCCATGACATCATGCATTTCCTAACATTGCACCAATTTTCCCCACCCACATCCCCAAAAAGTATTGGTTTCTATTTTAATTGGCCTTTGTAAATGTAACTTAATGTGTAGGGAGCGGATGCAAAAGTGAGATAACATAAAAGAGATTATCGATATTCTACTTGTTTTACGGGGGCTTCATGGCCTATTTCCACGTTGTGTATTTCAAAAAATTAAACCAAAGTGCCAGTAACGTAAAGTCTATCCGGTGGAGGGCTGGTGGTTATGGTGTGTGAATGGATTTAAGATGGACCTCGGGATCAACCTTTCTTGAGACAGTAGTTCAATAGTCGCTTCCACGCATGTTGACTGCGGGGGATGAATATCGCTAAAAGAAAAAGTACAACCCCTTCCCCAGTTGTTGCTTGACCTGCCGAGTATTCTCTGCCTTTATGCCCCAAATAACCTGTGAGCTCTATTAGCCCCTTGTTATTGTGGGGGAAAGGGGTGGGTGGGGGTGGGGCGGGGGTGGAGGCGAGCAGTGATTATAGGACAGGCGACGGCCATTGTAATGCGCGTCACTGCCTCGCAGAGGTGAACAAAGTATTTTCAGCTCTGGATAATGTCAGTGTTTGGACATTTAACGAGACCAGGATGTATGGACTTCGAATCACAGAGTACTGAAAAGGATCCGTTGGCTCAACTCGTCCGAATGATCAAAATGCCTCATCGAATCTGGTCCAATTTGCTTTTTGGCCGATATCCTTTTCAAGATGTACTATTCACATATGTGTCTTTCAAATGCTTTCACAGTAACTCAACTACCTCCTCGGGCAGTTCATTCCTTATATCCAACATACTTTGATTATAACGGTCGTCCTTTAGATCACAACTAAATTTTTCTCCACTCGAATTTCACCGACGCCGTTGATTTTCCGACCCTGGGAAAACTTCTACCATATATTTGGGTGAGACATTTAGGACTGAAGTGAAGAATTTTTTTAAGCCCGAGAGTTGTGCATCTGAAGAATTTCGGAGTAAATTACCTAGAGGAGTTGCCTAACTAATCAATGAGAACGTCACCGCGGCTTCAGAGAGGTTACACAGGAGGTTACATTATACATTGAACTTAAAAATAGCAAATGAGCGATTGCTCCAATGCGATTATATTATAGGCCACCCAATAGCTAGAGGCAGATGAACCATCAGATATGTAGACAGATTGGTCAAGATATTGTAATGGGTGACTGTTCCCGAATCAGGTCAAGAGGATTAGACGCAGCCGAACTCGTAAAATGTATCCATAGAAACATAGAAACATAGAAATTAGGTGCAGGAGTAGGCCATTCGGCCCTTCGAGCCTGCACCGCCATTCAATATGATAAGGGCTGATCATCCAACTCAGTATCCCGTACCTGCCTTCTCTCCATACCCTCTGATCCCCTTAGCCACAAGGGCCACATCTAACTCCTTCTTAAATATAGCCAATGAACTGCCCTCAACTACCGTCTGTGGCAGAGAGTTCCAGAGACCCACCACTCTGTGTGTGAAAAAAAGTTCTTCTCATCTCGGTCCTAAAGGATTTCCCCCTTATCCTTAAGCTGTGACCCCTTGTCCTGGACCTCCCCAACATCGGGAACAATCTTCCTGCATCTAGCCTGTCCAATCCCTTAAGAATTTTGTAAGTTTCTATGAGATCCCCTCTCAATCTCCTAAATTCCAGAGTGTATAAACCGAGTCTATGCAGTCTTTGTTCATAAGTCATCCCAGGAATCAGTCTGGTGAACCTTCTCTGCACTCCCTCTATGGCAATAATGTCCTTCCTCAGAATGGAGGCCAGAACTGTACGCAATAGACCAGAACTGTAAGTATCCAGTAAGGTTTCCTTATACGGTATGGGGATAGTATGACCCGAAGACTATACTGGACCTTGTTTAGCGAAACGACCCTACACACATGACTGATGTTGCGATGGAAGAGCATTTTGGAGATAGTGATCACAAATTTACATGCTTTAATATTGTTCTGAATAGGGTTAGGTTGGAAAAGTACTAAATTGGGTCAAGGTAGATTACAATGACATTAGGTAGGTGCTCACGAGCATAGATTGGCAGACATTGCTATTTGAAAAGTCAACAGATGACACGTGTGAGTCTTTTAAATGGCATTTGATCAAAGTGCAGGATCACCATCTTCCTGTAAAGGATAAGGACGGTAAGGTAAGATAAACGATGATGGCCAAGGAGGTTGTAAGGTTGGTCCAAAGTAAAGGGAAGCGTATGTCGGGTGTAAGAAGGTGGCATCAGACGGAGCTTATGAGGAATATAATCGGAGTAGGAATAACATGATGTGGGCAATTGGAAGGGCCAAAAGAGGCCATGAAATGTCATTGGGTATTGTGTTAATGAAAATGCCAAGCCTTTATATACGCCCGTGACGAGGAAGAAAGTAGAACCTCTCAGGGACAAAGGAGGAAATCTGTGCTTGATGTAGCAAGATGTAGGCGAAATACTAAACATGTGCTTTGCATGCGTATTCACCGCGGAGATATAATTGGAGCACAGCGAGATCTGTGTGGAGAAAACGAAAATGTGGAATCGAGAACCATATAACCATATAACCATATAACAATTACAGCAGGGAAACAGGCCTTCTCGACCCTTCCAGTCCGTGCCGACCATTTATTTTCCCCTAGTCCCATCTACCTGCACTCAGACCATAGCCCTCCATTCCCTTCCCGTCCATATACCTATCCACTTTACTTTTAAATGTTAAAATCGATCCTGCCTCCACCACTTCTGCTGGAAGATCATTCCGCACAGCCACCACTCCCTGAGTAAACAAGTTCCCCCTCATGTTACCCCTAAACTTCTGTGCCTTAATTCTCATGTCATGCCCTCTTGTTTGAATCTTCCCTACCCTCAATGGGAAAAGCTTATCCAAGTCAACTCTGTCTATCCCTTTCATCATTTTAAAGACCTCAATCAAGTCCCCCCGTAACCTTCATCGCTCCAAAGAATAAAGACCTAACTTGTTCAACCTTTCTCTGTAACTTAGTTGCTGGAACCCAGGCAACATTCTAGTAAATCTCCTCTGTACTCTCTCTATTTTGTTGACATCCTTCCTATAATTAGGCGACCAAAATTGTACACCATACTCCAGAATTGGTCTCACCAATGCCTTGTACAAGAAAGAGAAGGATGTGTTCCGCAGGTACTTCAAGATCATTAAAGTTAGACACAAAATAATGGAGTAACTCAGCGGGACTGGCACTGGCTCCGGACAAAAGCAATGGGAGATGTTTCTGGTCGAGGCGGTTCTTTGTTAAGTTCGATGTCCGTAGGACCTAATGAGATCCATCCCATGTTATTGACCGATGCAAACAGAGATATGGGGGACATTGCTAATAGTCTTTGCTTCTTTTCCAGCCATAGAAAAGGACTGGAGAACTGGAGAGTGGTAATGGTGTTCTTTTGTTTAATCTGGGAAGCAGAGAGGATCTAGGAAACTAGAGAACAGTAAGCCTCAGGTCAGTGGCAGGTAGGTTATTGGAGAGAAATATTCGTGATAGGATTTACTCCCATTTGGAAAAAATTGGGCTGATTGGATGATTGGGGATAGCCAGCACGACTTCGTCGCGGTAGGTCGTGTCATGCTGTCTGGGAGGAGATTTCCGAGGAGGTGACGAAGGAGGTTGATGAAGATAGCTCGGTAGACGTTGTATACATAGATTGAAGTAAGACCAATCTTTGATTAGGACGCTCCTGGTAGGCTGATCCAGAAGATATTCGGTATTCAAGAGGTCGTAGGTACTCAGAACTGCCTTATTCATATAAGACAGATGAATGTGGTGGAAGTTAAACATTTTGGCTGACGGTTTGTGGCCAGTAGCTGTCCTCCGCGAACTGCGCCGGCAATCTGTTGTTTGTGATAGATACATTATATATATATATATATATATATATATATATATATATATATATATATATGTGTGTGTGTGTGTGTGTGTGTGTGTGTGTGTCTGAACTGTGTGTATACACACACACACACACACACATACGCACACACTCACACACACAAGACTCACACATACGCACTCACACACACAGACTCAGACACTCTCACACACATACACTCACACACACGAATACACTCACACACAGACTCACACACACTCTCTCTCTCACACACACTCTCTCTCACACACGCATACACTCACACATGCAGAGACTCACACACACATACACTCACACACACATGCACTCACGCACACAGACTCTCACACACACATATACTCACACACACAGACTCACACACACACACGCACTCACACACACACTCTCTCTCACACACACACATACACTCACACACAGATTCACACACGCACATACACACACGCAAAGATTCACACACATACACCCACACACACACACACACATGCACACACTCACACATACACTCACACACACACACACACACACATACATATACGCTCACACACACATACACTCACAAACACTCATACACACATGCTCACACACACACATAAACTCTCACACACGCATACTCACACACACACTTATACTCACACACTCACACTCACACACCCTCACTCACACAGTCACATATCTCACACACACTCACACACAGAGACTCACAGACACATGCACTGAAACACGCAGTCTCACACAGACTCACACACACACATGCACTCACACACACACTCTCTCACACACACACTCACAAACACACATACACACACTCACACACATACACTCACTGACTCACACACCATATATATTACAGTGAACTTTTTTAATGTAGTCACACGGCTGAGCGCGGCCTTTCCATTGTGGGGCTCCCGCAGTCAGCAACACTTCCGCAATCACCGTGACCTCGGCACTTACCTGAAATTACGCAATCAGCGCGACCTCTGCACTCACCGAAAATTACGCGAACTGTCCATTAAGCGGAAGTCAGAGAATGAGCGCGACATATGGACTAAAACACAGTCGGACCTAATAAAGCATGTATTCGTTCCAAACACATTCAGACGTAATAAAGCATGTATTCCTTCCAAACGCAGTTGGACCCAATAAAGCATTGCAGTTTCAAGCACAGGCAAGGCAGCAGGGCAAACAACTCCTGGCATGGTCATGAAGGGCTAACAAATAATTTATTTTAAGCACATAAAGGGTTAACCACATAAAGCACATAGCCACATAAAACACACACACTGCCACAGAGGGTAGTTGAGGCCAGTTCATTGGCTATATTTAAGAGGGAGTTAGATGTGGCCCTTGTGGCTAAGGGGATCAGAGGGTATGGAGAGCAGGCAGGTACGGGATACTGAGTTGGATGATCAGCCATGATCATATTGAATGGCGGTGCAGGCTCGAAGGGCCGAATGGCCTACTCCTGCACCTAATTTCTATGTATCTATGTATCTAAAATACATAACCTCATAACCACATAAAACACATAAACCACATAACCACATAAAGCACATAAAGGGTAGACTCACAGTTCAGTAGACTCACAGTTCAGTAAACTCACAGCAGATTGACAGTGTGGCCTCTCCCTCGTGATCTTTCAGAGTGACTGACTCACGTCCAGGCCTCCGGGGTTTTATATTCCTGCCCCCACGGAAGGGGCGTTACCTTCATCGCGGTGATTGGCAGGGGAGAGGACCAATCAGCTGTTCTCAAGATTTTTTAAACACTCATAACTTTTATATTGTTCATCGATGGGAAAAATCCCCGAGACTGGCTCAGCGGAGGAGGACTGTGTGTGAGATGGCCAAAAATCACAGCGATACAGGGTACCATTTTTCTAAAATCAATATACAGCGCTAACAGGAAGTGGTCAAGATGAAACTTTTAATTATATAGATGTGCGAAGCAAGTTTATTTTACACAGAGATTTTCGGTGACCTGGAACGCCCTCCCAGTCATGGTGGAGGATGCAGAACCGATAGTGATGTTTAAGAACATTTTAGATGGACACATAGATTTGAATGAGATACAGGGATATGGATAATCTATTGACAGATGAAATCAGGTTAACTCGGCATCCTGTTCGGCACAAACATTGTGGCCGACGTATCCGTTCGTGCGCTGTACTCGTATGTGTTCTATGATCTAGTTCCATGGTCCAAACATGACATGACCTTGAATTTAAGAAAGGCGTTAAGTTAGACAGAGTGCAGATTTACCAGAATACCATCTCGGCCTTCTGGCTTGAGTTCAAGGAAAAGGATGGATAATGTGGATGTTCTTTTCTTTCGGGGCATTGGTGGCAGACCGATGATCTTATTCAGGTGAGCAAGATATGATGGAAATGGATAAAGTGATGCTCGACAACACTTTTCTCAGGGTGGACCATTCTACAAACAGTCTAGGTCATTGTGATAGTATCTCTCGGTGGCGGTGAGGGAAAGCGGGTCTAAAGTTAGGTTTGTGTTTCCCCAGCTTCCTCTACACCGTAGGCAACGTAATGGTTGCTTTTACCACTACGGGTAAGTGACACCCAACCCTGTCTGGCGAATCGTGCAGTTATCTCAGCGCATGGGTGTCTCTTTCGTATCGTGAATATGACAGTGTTATACATGTGAATCTGCTCATTGCTGTGTGCGTGTGTGTGCTTTCTTGTACATGTATGTGTGCATAAGTGGTGCATGTCTGTGCGTGCGTTTACTCCGTCTGTGTGTGTTTGTATATGTGTTTGTACATGTGTTGAAACATAGAAATTAGGTGCAGGAGTAGGCCATTCGGCCCTTCGAGCCTGCACCGCCATTCAATATGATCATGGCTGATCATCCAACTCAGTATCCCGTACCTGCCTTCTCTCCATACCCTCTGATCCCCTTAGCCACAAGGGCCACATCTAACTCCCTGTTAAATATAGCCAATGAACTGGCCTCAACTACCGTCCGTGGCAGAGAGTTCCAGAGACCCACCACTCTCTGTGTGAAAAAAGTCCTTCTCATCTCGGTCCTAAAGGATTTCCCCCTTATCCTTAAGCTGTGACCCCTTGTCCTGGACCTCCCCAACATCGGGAACAATCTTCCTGCATCTAGCCTGTCCAACCCCTTAAGAATTTTGTAAGTTTCTATAAGATCGCCTCTCAATCTCCTAAATTCTAAAGAGTATAAAACGAGTCTATGCAGTCTTTGTTCTTAAGACATTCCTGACATCCCAGGAATGGTGTGTGTGTGTGTATCTGTGTGTACATGTATCTGTGCGTGTAGGTGTGGGCCTATGTTTGTGTGATGTGGGGGGCGGGTGATGTATGGGTGTATGTGTGTGCTTGCGTGTGCGAGTGTTTGTATGTATGTGTGTGTGTGTGTGCGCGAGAGAGATCCATTGAGAGAGAGGGTGTGTGCACCCACGTGAGGAAGACTTGCTATCTCATGCCCCTGCTCTCTGCCTCATCCTCACCCTCACTCTCTGTTACAGCCTCGGCTCTGTTGCTGTTTCCCGCTGTCGCGTTGATAGGAGTGGGAGGAATGTTGGTGCTCACAACAAACATAAAGGTATTCTATGGTCATTCGTCCGGTTTTAACAATAAAACTTCGCGATCATAGAGACATAGAAACATAGAAACATTGAAGATAGGTGCAGAAGTAGGCCATTAGACAATTCGGCCCATCAATATGATTACGGCTGATCATCCAATATAAATCCATTGCTACTTTGTCGCCATATTCCTTGATTCCGTTTGACCTAACAGCTGTATCTAACTCACTGAATCCATCGATCCAACTCTCTCTAGAATATAGGGTGAATAATAAATGCAATAAGAGTTAAGGTGGTCGTGAAGATTAGTAGCAGGGCGACAATCAGTTGAGGAAGAGGGTCAAGAATTGACAAATGAAATATGTGTGGCTTGTTAAATGTGGTGAGGTTAATCCCCGGAACGAACTTCATAGTGTTCGGTAGAGCCCTTTAGAGTGGCGCAGCGCAGAAGGATCACGGAGTACAAGAGCACAGTTTACTCATAGTGGCGTCACTATAGGTACGTAGGGTGGTGAAGAAGGCTATTGGCACGCTTTATCAGTTATCGAATTGAGCAAACATTTTACGACGACATGGTACAATGGTAGAAGATGTTGCTGAGGCCACACTGATGCCCCTGTCCCACTTAGGAAACCTGAACGGAAACCTCTGGAGACTTTGCGCCCCACCCAAGGTTTCCGTGCAGTTCCCGCAGGTTCCCGGAGGTTTTTGTCCTCCGGCAACCACCTTCAACTGGCATCGCAACCGGCTTCGACTAAAAAATTACCGATTTTTAAAACGGATACCACTTTCGACCATTAGGGAGACTGACACAAACCTCCTGGAACATCCGTTCAGGTTTCCAATGTGAGACAGTGGCATTAGAGTATTGTGTTCACTTTTTGTCACCCTGCAGTAGCAAATATGCTATTAAACTGCACAACATGGACCAAACGTTTATGAGGATGTTGCTGGGACTCTGAACTACAGAGATAGATGGGCAAGCTAGGACAACATTCAGAAAAGGTGCGGCCCTCCCTCACTGTGACCTCATGGAGAGTGCAGCACTCCGTCAATCCTACTCCACCCACGATGTGACGCTCTCACAATACAGCTGTCACTCACTGTCTCTCCCACAGTGCGGCTTCCGCATAACAATACCCTTCCCATTGTGCGACACTCCCTGAGTACTACCTGTCCCACAGGGCTGTACTCCCTCAGTACTACAAGAGTTTGATGCTCCCCCAGTACTGATCCGTGATAGTCCGCCACTCCCTGTGTGCTGCTGATCCTATATTACGGAACTTATTAGTCTGCAATCTGCACCCCACCTCCCACACCGTGGCAGACCTTAGAAATATACTTGCAATAGCTAAAACGACTCTTATGGTCGGAAATGCCGTTGCAATCGCGCTGAACTTGCCACTGGGGAATTCGAGGTGTAGGCGTGCTTTCTTTGCCAAGGTGCCCAGGGTCAGCAATGAAGACCGAACATATCCCAGCCTCCACTGACTGGGCGTGGGTTAGTGTTGTATGTTATTGGAGCTTCTGTGCGGCTTCGATGACTGTTTACTTTGCATGGATCTGCAGGCTGGAAATCTGTTTGGGAGGAATCGCTCCACAGTGATCACCTTGTACAACGGAGCCTTCAATTCCGGTGCAGCCGTCTTCCTGCTGGTCAAGGTGAGGATAGTGTCAACAAACTGCCTTAAAAACGCTTCCCGAGGTGAGGGGTTTAGCTGTGTTGTTTGTATGGTGGCACTGCCGTTGTTTTCCTTGGGTCAAGAACATTTAATTGAATTTAGTCCGGAGAAATAGCTGAGCGTTCGTTCAAATTCTGTGGGTGCATGTGGCAGGTTTATAGATTTTGGGCAAAAGAGGAAGGGTGGGGGTGGTTCGACGTGGATAAATATTAGTTCAACATGTCGGACAGGAAATGCTGGAGTCGCACAACAGGCGAGGTTGCATCGCGGAGGAAGTGGAAGATACTTGGGAGTGGTAGGGAATTGAAGAATACAGTTGAACAGAGGGATGTGGGAATAACCGTGCATAGTTCCTTGAAGGTGGAATCTCATATAGATAGGGTGGTAAAGAAAGCTTTTGGTATGCTAGCCTTTATAAATCAGAGCATTGAGTATAGAAGCTGGGATGTAATGTTAAAATTGTACAAGGCATTGGTGAGACCAAATCTGGAGTATGGTGTACAATTTTGGTCGCCCAATTATAGGAAGGATGTCAACAAAATAGAGAGGGTACAGAGGAGATTTACTAGAATGTTGCCTGGGTTTCCACAGCTAAGTTACAGAGATAGGTTGAATAAGTTAGGTCTTTATTCTCTGGAGCGCAGAAGGTTAAGGGGGGACGATAGAGATATTTAAAATGATGAGAGGGATAGACAGAGTTGATGTGAACAAGCTTTTCCCTTTGAGAATAGGGAAGATTCAAACAAGAGGACATGACTTTAGAATTAAGGGACAGAAGTTTAGAGGTAACATGAGGGGGAACTTCTTTACTCAGAGAGTGGTAGCGGTGTGGAATGAGCTTCCAGTGGAAGTGGTGGCGGCAGGTTCGTTGGTATCATTTAAAAATAAATTGGATAGGCATATGGATGAAAAGGGTATGGAGGGTTATGGTATGTGTGCAGGCAGGTGTGACTAGGGGGGAAAAGTTGTTCGGCACGGACTTGAAAGGCCGAGATGGCCTGTTTCCATGCTGTAATTGGTATATGGTTATATGGTTATACGCTTAGCGACCATTCTTCATGCTGATTGTGCAGGGTGTGTTGCGGGAGAAATCGGGAATCTATTTGAGATTGGCGGAACAAATCCTAACCCGTGAGGGATGTTTAATTGGCTAATGATCGGACAAAGGTTAGAGGTGAAAAGGAGACAATGGAAGTGTTAAAGGGGACACATTCGAAAAGACAGAATGCGAGCGAATAGAATGGTGTCAGATATTCAAAGAGAAAGATTGAAAGAGTGAAATATACAAAACAGATGAAGAGATGGTGGAAGAACAAGGCAGTGGAATTGGAAGTGTGATAGTGGGAGAAACGGCTGCACACCATAGAGCATAGTGCATATAACAAGACAGTACTGGAACGAGTTCTTATCCACCCCCCACCCACATCATAATCATTCTGAAGTAAGCCATCTATCCATGTTCTTCGGGGTTGCTGTCTGACCCGCTGAATTGGTCCAGCACGTTGAGTCATTTTAAATGTTGGTACCAAAGAGTTGCAAAACACCCAAACGTAGTATGAGATGTCATTCCTCTAGTTTGCGTGTGGTCATAATCTGGCAATGTATCAGACCCAGGACAGAACATTTGATGTGCGGGATTTGAATGGGTTGCGATCTGGAATCACGCAAGCACTGGTGTACTGCGCGCAGGTGTTCGGCCAAATGATCTATTTTCCTACAGTTGGTTGCGCCGATGTAAAGGAGGCAGCACTAATGAATAGATGATGCATGTGAACGTCTGTCTCACCCGGACAAGCTGATGGCGTTTGTCAGATGAAAGATCTGAAGAAAGCGTATGGACAGATTTCACATTTCATGCAGATGCAGTGGAACGTTTCTTGTAAGGGACTAGTTTCAGTGGGTGAAAGCAAGGAGTTTCAGATGGAGTGATCTCCACCGAAAGCGAAAGCGTTGTGACGGGAATATGTGATAAGTGGAGGGATGGCTTTGCGCTTGTACATTGTGATTGGTTCGGAGCCGAGTGACAGTTAAATGTGAAAAATCGGGGGTTCAAAACGGATGTTGGAACATTAGATGGAGGGGGGGGGGGGGGGGAGAGAAAGAAGGAGAGAGAGGGAAGGACAGAGAGAGAAGGAGAGATGCGAGAGGAATTTCACGGTAGTCGGAGATGAATGAGGTCACAGTGTTGAGTGGAATAGTCCAACAGACCCGTGAATGGCCTCCTTCTGTCCATTCATCACGTACTTATGTCCAGATAAAACTGACCGGGGCAAGTTGTACTCCTCCGACGCTGGAGGCAATTGGTGCCCCAAGACGTTAGTGACGGGGCACGGTATATCCGGTGGGCCACGTGCCGGCACCGCTTAGAGTTAATGCGGGTGGAAGCGGTTGGGGAAGGGTGCAGATCCTGGACAAACGGATGGTTGGATGAAGGGCAGGAGATGGGAACGGAAATAAAAGAGTCGGGCCGGAAGACAGCTTGAATGGCCAAAGTGTACGCGATGGAGGGAAAGGAGACAGGGAGAGGAGGAGGTGTCAGACACTTGGACATGGAGGGCGGAGAAGGAGGGAGAGGATAGTCATAGATTCATGGAGCACGGAGGCAGGTCCGTTTTCTCATCTAAGATTCCCCATTTAACATCGCCCCTTTTCATGTTGCTCGGGACGAGAAGATAACGATGAGAAGCGTGTACACATTTCGGGGAGAGGCGGTCGATGAAACGAAGGCGGTGTGGAAATTAGAAGGGGGCCCACCGAGGCCAACGGGGGCTAAATAGGTGGATTGTTTGTAGTCGGCAAGGGCGGGGTGAGATCAACGGATACAAATAGCTGAATCAACTCTCACAGTGTGTGCCTTATGCTTATCCCCGCTCCGACCCCCCGACCCTCACTCAGGTGGCGTTTGAAGCTGGATTCCACTTGAAGTCGATCTTCCTGTTCATCAGTTGCCTGGGCGTCCTGCAGATTCTGTTCACGGTCTTTCTCCTTCCTTGGAAATACATCCCATACCCGCTGCCGGAGGGTTTCACCTACGGGTAAGGCGCACGTTTGGTGTTGAGTGATTTATGCAAGTTAGTTCCAAGCAAAGTCAAAGTCAAAAGAGTCAAAAGAGTTTATTGTCATGTATCCCTGACAGGACAATGAAAATCTTTCTTTGCATAGCACAACAGAACATAGAAGGCATTGACTACAATTATATACATAAATACACCCATGAATTAATAAATTAATAAAGTGCAAATAACAGATGGAGGGATATTAATGTTCAGATTTCCGAGCCAGGTTTAATAGCCTGATGGCTATGTGGAAGTAGCTATTCCTAAACCGGGTTGTTGCAGTCTTCAGGCTCCTGTACCTTCTACTCGAAGGTAGCAGGGAGATGAGTGTGTGGCCAGGGTGGTGTGGGTCCTTGTTAATCGCTGGATTAGGTACTTTATTCTGACAATAGCTGTGATCCGGATATGGAGATGCCGCTGCGCGTATAGAATAAGTGGTGCCCAGACTAGGATACAAGAAGTAAAAACCTGATATAGGGGTTAAGTAGGTTTGTATGTTTATATATATGGAACAAGACCGATAAAACGGCGCATCTGGTAGAGCTGATACTGGAGAACGCCAGAAAACGCCGTTCAACACAGAATCGCTTGCTGTGCATGTAGAATTTGCATGTTCTTTCTGAAAGCGTTTGTGTTTCTTCCGGATCCCATCCCAAGGTCGTGCGGGTTTGTAGATTAATTGGCCTCTGTGCAATTCTAGGGAGTGGATAAGAACGCTCAATGACAACGTATCAGTGTGAACGGGCGATCGGTGGCTGGGGTGGACTCAGTGGACCTGTTTTCACGCCGTATCTCTAAAATATTCAAATTATACATATGGGACTGGAGTGAGCAACAGACAGAAATCCAATTTACACGAATGCGGAGAAGAGGATGGATGATTATTTGTCGGGTAAAGTACTGGGTTTCAGACACGACTTCCTGGAAGAAATTGATGGATTTCAACCGTGATTGTCGCGCTGCCAAGAATATTGCGTTATAATATTGGGTTGATTCAATGGGGAAGAGGTGGGTAGGGGTTAGGGGCTACCGGGTGCCAAATCCACAATCGCAAAGTTATTCTTCACGCATGGGTTGAAAAAAAACAAAACACCTTTTATGTTTATTTGGGACGGATGGTGGATTAAATAAAGAGGTGGAGGAGGAGTTAGGGGCTGTGGGTACTAGTCGAGTATTGAAAGTTCAGACAGTAAAGCTGCAAGCCACACAAACGGATATGAGATGCTCCTGCTCAAGTTTGCGTGTGACCTCACTCTGGCAACGGGGTACCCCTGGACAGAAAGGTCTGTATGGTAATGGGAAAGAGAGTAAACATGTTTATCATACCGGGGATACAGTAAATCTTAGCGAATCGGGTGCGTGTTTGATTTTTGTCCTGCAAGCATAAAATACGACAGGATGTATGTTTAATTGTTTTAAAATGTATCATTCCACAAGTGTCAGGAGAAGCGATTGTTTGTTAATTTTAATGTCCGCCCGACCTGTCGTTCTTGAGCTACCCGCGTTCGGGCCATATCCTTCTGAATATTCTAAAACCTTTGCATCCCTGTATCTACCCAACTATTTTAAAAAATATTCTTATGGTACCCATGTCCACCGCGTCTCATTATAATACTCGCCCTCAAGTCCTGGTAACATCCTTGTGAAACGTTTTAAAAACCCTTCCCAGTTGGAAAACATCCTTCCGCTATCTGGGCGACCAGAAATGCACAAAATACTGGAAGCGTATTATCACCAATAACTTGTACAGTTGTAACCTGATGCACTAACGCCTGTGTGTATTACGCAGACCAATGAAGAAAAGTGCGCCAGGTATCTTCGCCACTCTTTATAACAACATCGCCCCTTTCATAAAACTATGCACGAATATCCCGATGTGCCTACAATGCTCCACAGACCGCTGTCAATTTGGACTCTTGCCCTGCCGTGGTTTAGTTCACCAAACCGCATAATCTCGCACATGTCCGAGTTAAACGTCATAAGCCGTTCTTGTCCCAATATTCCAGTTGATCTATATTCTGTCGGAATTGATTAGTTCAAAAAACAGCTTAGAAGCAATCAGTTCGGCCCACAGATTTCGCGGCGGCCATCGATTAACCGATGCAACCAGTTCTATTTTATCCCGTTTTTTAATCCCCTCCCTACACACGAGGGGCACTTTATAAAAGGCAATTTAACAAAGCCGTACGCGTTTGAGATGTGGTTGGAAACTGGATCACACGGGAGAAACTCGTGCTGTCACGGGGAAAACCTGCTACTTCCACGCACAGACAGCAACACGGATTGCGGCTCAGCTCCGGTCTTAAAAGCTGTGAGACGGCAACTTTCACAGCTGCGCCGTTGTGCCATGATCTTCGAGAGCTGTCTTCATTGTTCATTGTCCCACCAAGTCTGGTGCTGTCGACAAAATTACTAATAGCAGCGTTTTTGTATTTAAATACTTGAAGGTTGCTTACAGGTGGAGACTAAGCAGCTTTACAAGCCTTTGGGACAGGGCACGGTTTAGGTTCCATTTTCTCTGTCCGGACGTGATTTATAACAGGAATGACGTGCATGAAAAAATGTAATGTAGCATTCTTGAAAATCGCTGTAACATTTTATAATAACCTTATAATTCGTATCTTCCACCTCGTTCCATAACATCTCTGCTTCTCTATCATCCTGTATTATCGTCTGCCCTGGTGTTATTTGTGCGGTTCTGCCTCCATCCAGTGTGAAGTTTGGAATGTTCAGATTGACGCAACGTCGGAAGGAGACGGCTCCCCAGAGAATCCCAAGCCTGGGAGCTGTTCGGATGGATGGAGACGGGAAAGGCAGCAGGGAGGACATGGGAAGAGGCAACATGGAGGGGGGGAGTTGGGGGGAATGGGGAGTGAAGCAGGAACTGGCGGAGGGGGTCCTGGGAGTGAATAGACGTGAGATGCGACACGCCACCGATCTTGTGAGCGGGAGGAGTAGAGACGGAAAAAAGGTGGAGGGAGCACCGGGCCCGGTGAGAATATCGGCGAATGGAAAAGAACATTCGAGTGCCGGAGGAAATCATCAGCACAGCAGAGCGCAAGGTGAAAGGTCTTCCGCACACCGCCACTGCCCCTCATCCCACGACCATGCCCCTTCCTTTCCGTGTCTCGCCATCCACTGACAGCCTTTCGGAATTGTGCTTCTCCTGCCTTCTCCGCGACTCATCTCGTTTTGCTCCCTCCGTTCTTCCATCAACCCTCTCCGTCCCTCTCCTCCGTCCAGAATCACTTCCGCTCCCTCTTCCTGCATTTCTTCCCCTCGCCATTGTGCCTGGCAATTTCTCCCTCCTGCATTCTCGCCACTTACTTCCCACCTGCTCTCCCATTATCGCTCCGACAACCTAACTCTCCCCTCCACCTCCCGATTCATCTGGCCTTCCTATCTTGCTTCCCCACTCCATCAGCTCCAGTCTCCTCATCTCCATTTATTTTCTTCACCTCCTCCCTACATCCCTGCACGATCCTCCTCACGAATGCAGCTGAGCCGTGATCCATAACGCCATGTCGTCCTGCTTCCCCATGTTCCAGTTCTCCCTTCTACCAACCTCACCGGCCGCTCTCTCCCTTCCGCCTGTGGCCTCCTTCCTGCTTCCCCTCGCACATCCTTCCCCTCTATTTCCTGTTATTATATCCGTCGTTCCTCTCCCGCTGCAGGTTCACTATCTACGAAAACGGAAGAGGAAGTTCCCACTTTCTGGAGCTGCGTCGTTTCTCAGCTCTTTTTCACCAACCTGCTCTGGTTCTCGCTCATTCAGCTGCGCATCAACATTTTCTTCGGCGCCCTGAACCCAATGCTCAATCTCATGCTGAACGGTGACACCGAGCTAGGTAAGCGCAGAGTGGCCACTCGAGGACTTTAGGACAAGGGAACGAGCGAAGGATGAGGGCATGGACACGTCAACCAGTGCAGGAGAAGGAGGGGTGGGAGGAGCGCTTTATAGAAAACGGGAGTGAGGAGAAAATTGATTGCTTAGGCATTTTGCAGATGCCAACGAAATTGTTGGAGTGGGGGGGGGGGGGGGGGGGGAGCGCGAAGAAAGGTGTCAAATCGTATGGCGGATATCGATCTGCAATAGGAATGGGCGAAAACATGGCAGATTTAGTTTAATCCGAGCAAAAGTGAGGTGCTGCACCTAACGAGGTTGAATGCAAGGAGATGGTATACCGGCGATGGCAAGACAACAACATTGATTTGCAGTAGATTTTTGGGTCGAGGTTCAACGATCCCTGAACGTGGCAGCATCAGTGGACAGGTAAAGCGGGCATACGCTATGCTCGCCTTCATCGGTCATTGTACAGGAGTCACGATGCGGCACCCTGATACTTTAATTAGATCGAATTTGGAATGCTGCGTGTAGTTCTGGTCGCCCCACGGCAGCAAGGATGTGGAGTCCCTGGAGAGGATGCAGAAGGGGTTCAGCAGAATACTGCCTTGATTATTGGTAATATGTACAGTGGGAGCTTGTACATCATTCAATTGTTGTCTCTTGAACACCGAAGTTTGAGTGGAGATCTGATAGGTATATGACATTATGAGAGGTATAAACAGGGTAGACAGAACCTTTTTGCCAAGGTGGAAATATTAAATATTACGGGAATATGCGTTATGGTGAGAGGGGATATCCTTCAAAGACCAGTGTTTTACACAGAGAGCAGTGGGTAGTCAGAGGTGTTGGTGGGCGCAGATACGATAGTGACATTCAAGAGGGTTGTTAATAGGCGCATCGCCATACAGGGAATGGGGAACATGGACCACGTGCAAGCAGATTAGACCAGCAACGACGTCATTATATGTTGTGGGCCGGAGGGCACGTTAATGTATTGTGCTGTTCTTTGTTCCATGGCCTATGTAATGGGAATTGACGGATATTCATATATGCAATATATCCGCAATTAGTGCAGAGAAGTTGGAGCCACTGAACCTGTACGCGCTGAAATGTGGGGTTGTCAGTCAATTGATGGTTACCGCAGAACCCCGCCCTCCCTATCGAGAGGCTGGTCACCTGAGGCTTCTGAGTGAAACTGGGCAATGCAAATATCATTGAATCTAAAGGGTAAATGGTCGAGCTCTCTTTAAGAGATTCCTTGGTATTTTTAATGTTGTAAAATCAATTGCCACTCACTTGTCATGGAAGGGTATTGTCCTGGCTGGAAGACTGTGACCGAGTTCCGCGGAGATCTAAACTCGACCCTTGTTGTTTGTGATATATAAATGAGTTGCCCGTAGATGAGGATGGGCTGCCTAATATGTTTGCAGACGATACCAACATTGGTGGAGTTGTGGATGGTGAGAAAGTCTGCCAAAGTATACAGTGGGATTTAGACGAGCAAGGATAAGGGCCTGGGCTATAGGGGGAGATTGAATAGTCTTGCACGTTATTTCCTGGGCCACAAGGGTAAACTTACAGTGGTATTTAAAACCACCAGGGATTAGCTAGGCGAATGCACATCGCTTTTCCCCAGAGTAGATAAGTCAAACACGAAGCCGCGGAGGTTTACGGTGAGAAGTGAAAGATGTGCTAGGAATTTGAGGGACAACTTTTTTTTCCCCACCGGGAATGATGCGTATGTGGAATGACCTTCCGGTGAAGTAGTTGTAGCAGGTAGATCAATTATATTTTAAAGAGTGTTTGACAGGTGCGTAGCTAGGAATAGGTTAGACAGACATTGGTTAGAAGCGGGCAATGGAAATAGCTCGTATAGGACATCGGCATGGAAGTTTTCGGCCGAAGGGCCTGTTTCTATATGCGTGACCCTCTTGCAATCGCTCGCGATTGGCGTTTAAAGAGTATCTTTGGCAGAAATAGACTGTCCATTCCTATCCTGGTGGGTTCTTTAGCTTGTCCCGTTTACTTGAATGTGGCCCATGACCCGCGCAACGTCTTGTTTCTCTCATCTCTCTTCATTTCTTTATATTCGACAAAACAGCGCCCTAATCTTTACTTCCATTTCACAGTCAGCAAGTTTACAAACGCCTTTGCCATCATCCAGTTGTTCAGCATCTTCGCCGCCCCCGTAAACGGCTTAATTATGGACCGACGGAAATTGAGATGTCGGCGGTTGGACTCAGTCTCAGGTAATGCCAGGGCGGGGCGACATTCAGCATCGATGACTTGTCCAATGACCGGGTCGAATTTCGTGTTTGCATAATTTAGCGACAACTGTCTTCCTCTGCCTCTTTCTCTCTGGCCATCTGGTAAATAACGCATATAGTATGCTCGCCTTCATGGGTCCGGGGATTGAATATAAGAGCTAGGAATCCACGTTGCAGCTTTACACGACTTCTGTTATAGAGTCTTAGAGTTATGCCGCGTTTGAAGTAATACGTATAGAGCTCATCTCCCAATGAAAGCAGGAACAGGTAAATCTGGAGAGGGTCCAGAAGAGGTTTAGCAGAATGTTGCTTGGATTAGGGGTTATTTGCTGCAAGAAGTGGTTGCACAAACTTCGATAGTTTTCCCTTGAGCGCCGGAAGGAAGACCTTATTTAAGTATACAATATTATGAGAAGTGTAGATGGGATGCACAATCCTAACTGTTGTCACACAGGCAGCAAATATCCGACTGAATCTAAGTCTGAAGAAGGGTCTCGACCCGAAACGTCGCCTATCTCCTTCGGTCCTTAGATGCTGCTGCACCCGCTGAGTTTCTCCAGCTTTTGTGTAACCCTCCGACTGAATACCATAGCTTCAAGCTGATCAGGGTGAAGTGTAGAGGCGATTAGAAGGGGACGTATATATGCAGCGACTGGTGGGATATAAACAGAAAGCTGGATTAATTTATCGTGGCATCATGAGCAGGGCCAGTTGCTGTGATGTACTTTGTCATTCTATACGCTGGAGTTCATTGGTGCGTTGGCAGAACCGAATCCTTTCGATGTCTCTCGCCTTGGCTCCACAAGATGGCTCACGCGTCCTCGTCTTTGCCTCGATCATAGATTTTGACTATCGCTCGCTGCCTCTGTCGCCACCTCATTCCCGCATTCTGACACTCGGAATCACCCACATTTTTACCTCTCGCTCAATCCAAGTGCAGTTGGTCGCACCTGATCAGAGAGAGCACGACAAAAGCTTTTCGTTTTGCCTCGTTACACGTAACAATAATAAACCTAAATGCAAGTCCCACCATTGACACCACCGTGCTAAACCCATCCCACTTCATCCTGCACACCATCTCTCTCGCACTCCCCCTCTCGGTATTCCTCACTCCCAATATTTCGTCCACCAATCGCTACTTTCGTCATTCCACTACCCCTCTCTCTCGCCCTCCCATTCTCAGTTACTCCCGCTCTTCTTCTTACCCTGTCGTTATTCCCCATCCTCACATTCACTGCGCCACCAACCTCTACCGCGCCCTGCTACCCCCACTTACTCTCGCCCTCCCTCTCTCTCACTCGCGTCCTTCCCGACTACTTTGCCCTGCCACTCTTCCTCTTTCGCCCTCCATCCCATGTTTTCCCCTCCCTCTCTCCTGCCTTGTCCCTCTCCCTCTCGTCTCCCGCGCTCTCTGCCGCCTTCCCTCCCATCGCCTCCCTCACTCCGCGACGCTCTGCCCACCCTTCCATCCCACTCTCTCGTCCTCGCTCCTGCCCTCAACCCCTCTCTCTCTCATACACTCTCTATCTATATCGCCGCCGGATCTGCCATCTCTCCCCCGGCTTGCCCCTCATCTCCACAATAAAGCTCCCACTGACATCCTCCAGACTCACTGGAATCTCTCTCCGCACTCCCCACTCGTCTCACCTCCCCCACACTAATCCAACCGCGTCTCTGCAATATGTGGGATTCGACGACGTAACATTTCCTTCCTCTATCCACTCATGTTTCTCCACAGGTTCTGACGCCTGCAGCAGATTGGCGGAGATGCAGGCTGTGGTCCTCCCTCTCGCCCTCAACGTCACTCTCTCGGTCCTGTTCTCCCTGACCGCCGCCATCCCAGTACCGGAGCTTCAGTATTTGACGTTTGTTCTGATAATGATCAACGGCGGCTTCCTCTATGGGGGGGTTTCCGCCTTTCTAGCCATCACGTAAGTTCCGAATTCGGCTTGGCGCCACAGTGCAGTGGGCAAGGTTCGGTGTGTGAGATGCCGTATTGGTACACATAGTAGCCATGTTACAAAATTTTGAGATTTTAAAAATCAAGTCTGCAATTTATCCCATCAGATAAAGCATAAAAAGAAGTTTAATTTGACACCTAATTCACTTTCATATCTTCAGAATTAAGAAAGTTATGACCATTTTCATTCTCGGAAATTAGCATCTTGCTCCCCATTGCCTTTCAATTGACTTAACTCAAAAGCTGTCATCTGGATCAGTTAAAAGCCCATAACGTTCTTAAAAATTAATAGAACTCAATGAAATTTTCAGTTATTATAGATTGAAGCATTCTGAAACAAATATGAAACAATCTAACTTGGATGACCTGAAATTAAAGCATATATTTAGTTAGTTATCTAATTGTAGCTAATTACAAAATTCATTGAGTAGATCTAAACATCTATCCATTTCTTAAGAAAAGATAAACTTTTTTTAAATTGCCTAAGTGTCCAAATAACAGTCACTCAATAATCCACAATATAACATAATTTTTAAATCTAATTTTCATGAATTTCTGGGCCAAATGGAAGGGATTTAGTGTTTGATTCCTGTAAATTAATGGCCATTTAAATCAACTAGCGAGTGGGTTTTAGTGGAATGCGGTGGATTGGAACGTTGCGGTTTGCGGTGAAGTCGGGAGGAAAAATACTGTTTGTTCATACATTTTTTTGGACCCCTTTTCGCAAAGTGAAAATATTATTAAAGCCTCCCGAAAAGCCAACTTTTAATATAAAAATAAACTATTTACCTTTTTTTCTCCCCTACGCAAAATCCTTCCGGTTGTCTGTTCTCAAGGCTTTTGAAGGTGATTTTTAAATTACTCTAGTTAGCAAATAATTTAGAGTAATTTAAAAATACCTTAATTCATGAAATGTCGGAGCGATTTTTCTTCCGCAACGAAATCGCCCGACATTCATCGATTTTTCCTGCCTGTGGAAAAACGGCACTTTAAGGCCGCCCCCCTCTGAAAGGCGCCAAAGTCGCGCACACGGGGAGCGGCAGAACTGCAGCGCTGCTCAAGGTAAGTTTTGTAACATACCTACAGATAGACTTCTTAAAATATCTAGATTATGAGTTGGAGCTGAATTCCCGGAGATCGGAATCCTGTGTGTGAATCGGAAGAGGGGGGGGGGGGGGGGGGGTTGCAGGGTGAAAGTGGGGCGGTAGAGGATGGGGGGGGGGGGGGGGGGGGATTATCACGAGATTTTGATGGTGCGCAATGTCAGAACATTCCTGCGGATTATCAGCAGAATGTGTGCGTGGCACATTCTGTCGCACGAATTCGTCACAGATGAATGACGAGGGCAAGGGGTTGGCCGTTGTCTACATTATTTGCAGTTCTGCTCTCCCCATTAAAGGAAGGTTGTGGAAGGTTTGGAAAGGGTACAGAGGAGGTATACCAGAGGGCTGTGTGGATTTGGGGGAGGGGGCATGTTAGGTACAGGAAGAGGTTGGTTAGACACATTGTTTTCTCGGCAACGTTAGAGTTTGCGGAGAGACCGGATAGAAGTATATAGAATCATATAAATTATGATCGGGCAGTCAGTTAGAAGTTTTTCTCCAGGATGGAAAATCAGATACTATATGGCACGGCTTGACGTTGAGAGGGGCAACGTAAATAACATATGTGGGGAACGTTTTTTTACACTGATGGTTATGTGTGTGTGTGTGTGTGTGGAATGTGCTGCGGAGTTCGTGATTGAGGCAGATGCGAATTATAGAATAGCTCATTTGACCACACCTCCTCCCGCCCTGCCTCCTGCAAAGAGTCTATCCCCCTACAACCAATTCCTCCGTCCGCGCCGCATCTGCGCTCAAGATGAGGTGTTCCATACCAGGGCATCAGAGATTTCCTCATTCTTTAGGGAACCGTGGTTCCCCGATTCCATCATAGATGTGGCCCAAACTTGGGTCTCTTCGATATCCCGCCGCTCCCCCTCCCCCCAGTCGCAACAGGGGTCAGAGTCCCCCTCGTCCTCACCTTCCACCCCATCAACCGTCGCATACAGCACATAATTCTCCTACATTTTCGCCACCGGGATCCTACCACTGGCCACATCTTCCCATCTCCAGCTCCTTGCGCTTTTCGCAGAGGCCGTTCCCTCCGCAACCCCCTGGTTAACTCGTCTCTTCCTACCAAAACCACCCCCTCCTCAGGTACTTTTACCTGCAATGGCACTTATACCCATACCTCCCCCTTGGAATCCGTCCACGGACGCCGACAGCCTTTCCAGGTGATGCACCGGTTCACTTGCACTTCCACTAATCCCATCCACTGTATCTGCTGTTCCAGGTGTGGACTCATATGTATCGGTGAGCCGTAGCGCAGGCTCTGCTATCGTTTCGCTGAACACCTTCGTTCAGTCCGCCTGGACCTACTTGATATCCTAGTTGCAAAACACGTTAAATCCCCTTTCCATTCCCACACCGACCTTTCTGTCCTAGACCTCCATTGCCAAAGTGAAGCCAAACGCAAATTGGAGGAGCACATCTCAGATTTCGCTTGGGCAGCTTACAGCCCAATTGGATGATCCTCGATTTCTCTAACTTCAAGTAACCTCTGCATCCAATGTCTCTCCATCCATCCCTCACACACGTTGTACCAGCTTCAAAGTTGTCTTGTTGACTCTCATTTTCTGTACCCGTTCCCACCAAACAAACAACTAACAATGGCATGTTTCCTTTATCATCGTTACTTTTTGACATATGTTTCATTCATTTGTTCTTTGCCCCACTCCATCCCCGTCTATATCTCTCGTCTCTCTTTCTTATGACGCTCAGTCTGAAGAAAGGTCTCGACCTGAAATGCCTCCTATTCCTTTTCTTCAGAGATGCTGATGGACGCAGTGAGTTACTTCAGCTTTTAGTGCCTATAATTCAGTTGAAACCAGCATCTGTAGGCCCTTCTTACACATTAAATAAACACCTAATGGGCAACTTATTTCCACATAGAGGGTGGGGTGCGAAACGGCTGCCTGGGGAAATCGCAGGCGCAGGTACAAGTGCAAGCTTTAATACATATTTGGGCAGGTGCATGGTTGGGAACATTTATATTCAGATTCACTTTTCGAGAGGTATCTGGCAGGAACATTCGTAACCAGGTCAGTGAGGCATTGTTCTGTTTGGCCAAGTGGCCTGTTTCGGGCTGTATGTCGATGCGAGTCAATACCAACTCGATGTTGGACCAAACCGCCTGTTATTGTGAAATGTATTGGCTGCAATAATTTGTATTCCTTCTTTTCTTCCCGACAGCTTCCCGCCACGCCACTTCGGGAAACTCTATGGGATAACAATGGCCCTGGGCGCTGTGATCTCTCTGTTGCAGTATCCTTGCCTCATCCTAGTTAACGGTCCGTTGCAGCACAATCCGCTGTATGTAAGTAGCAGAAGTCCAAAAACTCTCCTACCTACCATCCGGAGAGATGGGTGGAAATACAGCAACAAAGAGGTAGACTCCCAGCTAGGATATTGTGTCATATTCCCATATCCGTACTGTAAGGCGGATCGGAAAGCTCTTGTAAGGATGCAGAGGTAATGACGAGAGATAACCCTGGGGATACTGATGGAGCTAGTTCTCTTTACCTTAGAGAAGAGATGGTTTTAAGGCTAGACATAGACAACCTCAACCGTTAAAACCGTTTCGGGGTGTAAATGAGGGGACTGATTTCTGGTGATTGCAGAGGCTTTCTGGGTGTCCGGGGGGGGGGGGGGGGGCAGAGATCGAAGTCAAGGGAAAAAAACAGCCTGGGCTTGCGAGTCTGAAGTCTCTGATAGTCCTTCCAACTCGAAAATCTCATTGATATAAATATACATTCAAGTTGTCTGCGCCGCGTGAAAGTTCATATTAGCGCGCACGAAACTAGATGAGTAATGTGATTAAGTTAGAAAAGAAGCAGGAGAGATTCATAAACTTGTTAGATGGTCTTAATGACTTAAATTATCGTTTAGATAATGTTAAGATTTCCTTTTCGGTGCCGTTGAGGCTGAGGGGTGACCTCATTGAGATATGCAAGAACACGAAAACATGGATGAAATGTACGTTCAGAATTTTTTCCATGAGTGGAGGATTCAAAAGCTATGGGTTATTTAGGCTCAAGATGACAGGGAAAATACTCATGCGGGTCCGTGGACGTGACGTTTTCACTCAGTACCTGGAACGACCTCCCAGAGGAAGTTGCACAATCGGATATAATAACGGCTTTTCTTTTTTTTTTGTTAAATATTTTTTATTACAAGTACATACCAAGATAAGGATATACATGTCAAATACATTCTTAATATTATTAATATTAACAATTATTTCTAATTTATACTTCTATGAGTTTTTCATTTTTTATATAGATAGGAAATATAAGAGAAAAATTAAATTAAGATAGAGATTCAGAAAAATGAATGAAGTATTAAGCAGTTTGTACATCATTGCAGATATATCATGGGTTATTATATGTAAATCTTCGTCTATTTCTTCGTTCAGGCATCAGTCAGGTTCTCGCACCGAACCACTTTGACCCTTTAAATATTCAATAAATGGAGACCATATCCCTCTGAATTGATCCAACTTGCCCAGAAGAACAAGTCTTAATCTTTCAAGATTAAGTGTCTCCGACATTTCAGTGATCCACATTTTAATTGTGGGGGATGTAGGACCCTTCCAAAATTTCATTATAAGTTTTTTCCAGATTATTAAACTGTAATCAATAAAAATTCTTTGATTTACTGTTATTAATTGATCTGTTTCTAATATTCCTAATATTATTAATTTTGAGTCAGGAAGCCAATTTCTATTAACAACATTCGAGATTATCTTAAAAATTTCTGCCCAAAAGGTCATAATTTTTATACAGTTTCTGAATGAGTGCGTTAGATTAGCTTCTAAATATTGATATTTATCACATATGGCTGGTATATCTGAAAAAATTCTATGTAATTTTGATTTGGAATAATGTAATCTATGTAGTACTTTAAATTGTATCAAGACGGCTTTTCAAACACGTTTGGATCGATGTACAGATATGAAGGATTTAGAGGGTTGTGGGCCAATTGCCGGCAAATGGGACAAGCCCCGTAAACCAACTAGGTCGTCATGGGCAGGGGAACGAATGGCTCATTTCTGTGCTGCATAGCTGGATGATGCAGAGATGCTATGTGCTATGTTCAGCTACTGCGACTGATGTGTTTTCATTCACCTCTCGTTTCGGGAAACAGTGTCTCTTATTTACTCTGTCTCATGTCCATTTCTGCGTTCCATGTTCGGAGTGGCACGCGCCATCCTGTGTCCCGTTGTGTGGTCAAGATTGCTGTTTCTCTTCATTCCACCCGCTCATTCATCTCTATCTCCCTTCTGCTTCAGATTAACATCGCATTCATCGCCCTGGTAACCTTGGCCTACGCCCACCCAATCAACGTCTACTTCTACTGCCAACGGGCCAATCCTCAGAGGGCAGTGTGAAGCCACACCAGGGCCAAGTGCCTACTTGTAATACAAGGACAGGATTACGTCACTGAGTCATAGACTCGTACAGAAAAGAATATATACAACATTCTAAGATTTCAGGTGTATTTAACTGAAAGGAAAACATGTAATAGTTTAAAGGATTGTGACCTTCCAAATTTATCGACAAATTTACCTTTGCTAAGGTACACGTACAATGTAAATCTCAGTTGCAGCAGGATCAGAAGCACATGGAGTCAAACATATAAAGTATACTCGAATTATATGTGAATTATATAAAGATTTATGGATGGAAAATGTAGATTAGAACTTTAATTACGTTTTAGACATGTTATGGAAAGCTCGCATTATAGTAGTCTTCTCCAGAGGTTCGGTAAAATGTAAGAAGGTATGTTTTTTTAACAATCAACAGTGAAAAAATTAGTCAGCAATTAGGAAATTTGTAAGTATCCCTTCGAATGCTCATGGCATTAACTGGTTTAAATTCGGGGTAATGTTAAAGTTTACATGCATCGGTCCCTACTCTTAAAATGTGGATTACGAACATGTCTGAGACGCTACAACTTGAAAATATTAGGCTCGTATTAGCAGAAAAAAACAGAGCATGTTCCGAAGACATGGACACCATTCATTGATTTATTACAAGGATTTCATCCATCGAACGTGTCCAAAGACAGGCCGCTCGATGTGTTACTAACACCTACCAGAGAGAAGCGAGTGTCACCAAACTTCTGAATTCTCTGGGCGTGGTGGAACCCTCTCCAAGACAGACGTGAAGCTCACCGTTTGACCTGTTTTTACAAAACGTTAAATGGTCGTCTAGATATAGATCACAAGACCTACACCAACCCCAAACCAATTAGGAACAGACGAGGGCATTCGATCCAAATTGTGGTCCCAGCCTCAAAGACAGACGTGTACAACAATTCGTTCTTTCCACGCACTATTAAAGCATGGAATAATCTCCACCAAGCCACGGTTGCCCCAGCCAGATGCAACTAAATTTAAAGTGGCACTTTCTTCCCAATAACCCTCTCTGGCTAAACCCCTCCCTTCACCACCTCCAGTTTAAATTCCAGTTGGAATATTTTGGAGGACCAAGTAACCAAGAACCAAGAACACAATTCTGGAGTCAAATCTAATTACGTGTTGGGTAATGGGTGGGACGGGATGCGAGGCAGGTATATCATCACCTTTTGTTTCTGTTTTTGCTTTTTTATTTCTCTCCGTCTTCCTTATTTATTTTACTAACTCACTCTTTGGCCATTTTAGTCTAGCGGTTCTATCCTTGTACATCCACGCTTTCTCCCTCTTGCTTTCTCTCTCTTATTTTCTCTTAACTATAGCTAAAAATAAAATTGAAGCTGTACAATAACTGTATTATGTCATATGCCGCTGGTTACATGTTTGTACACTGCTTCTAATAAATAAAAAAATAAAAAAAACATATATATATATATATATTGAAGTTTAACCAAGGAAAGGGGAGCTTTTATTTACTACACATCTTGCAGAGGTGCTGCCTCACAGAGACAAAGAATAGGGTTCGATCTTGACCTGAAGTGTTGTCTGTGAGAAGTTTGACAGCGCATGTTTCCCCCAGGTATTCCGGTTAGCCCCTCGCATCCTGTTACACCTGAGCGATATTCATTGCAGAGTTCGCCAATGATATATGTATCTGTGCCCATGTACTAGTTATTCACGAGTAATTATGGATCCCGATAGAACCATATAAAATGAGAGACAAGAATTCGGTATATATTCGGAGCATTTTGTTTCCGAGGAAGCGCGCATCAAAGGCTACATAAACTGGAATCTTGAGCAAGGCCAACTGGAGCAAGGCTGAATCTGAATCAGGCGAGATGTGACGCAGCTGATCGAGTTATTGCCTCAAACCGACAACGACTCTGGATGGAACTGGGCCTTGGGTGCTGAGGGGTTGGGGGTGTTTCCTCTTCTCTGTGTGATCGTGTAATTTCCTGCTGGTGCTTCAGTTTCCACCCACGTTCCAAGTTGGCGTTGAGAGGTTAAATGGCCTCTTTAAAACTGTATGTGGGATGCTGGGAGCGGACACGAATGTGGGGTACGATAGCGCTAGTGTGACCAGGTGATCGACGGTCAGCGCATGGACTACATGGTCCGAAGTGTATATTTCCACACTAAATATTAAATTGGTCAATAAATGATACGAGACATCCGGTGGCGCCCTGTTATCTTAACAGACGCTGCACATAGCTCCACTCCCCAAAATTCGCGATTTTTCGCGTTAAAACCAGGTCTACAGGACGGGACCGATTTAAAAAAACTTACCGGAGCCTCTGGACGTCGTGCTGATGACCGTCAGTAAGCGCTGTGAATTTAACGGAGGCTTAAAGCACTTTAAATGGAAAAAAATTCCCCTGGTAAGAGCACTCAGAGAACAGTTACAAAACATTCCTGGGGAAGTCAGACGAAGCCTGCAGATTTATTTTGAAGTGGCTTCTGAAGAAAAGGTGCTTTTCGATATGACTACAAGATCTAAAACAGATTTGGTCAAGGACAAAGAATTTGAAGAATTAAAGCTTTCGGTAAGTGAACTGAAAGATGTAAAGGTGGATGGAAAAAAGATGGAACACATGATGGGAGTTATGATGGAACAGATAGAAAAGCTGATGCTAAATATGACTTCTTGTAATCAGAATGTTATTGGGTCTGTGAAGGATTCGATTGGCACTAATAATAAATGAATTGATGATGTGAGAGATGAACTATCGGAGAAAATTGATAAGGATGAAGAAGGCACCACGATGAAGTTCGGCGATGTGCTGGACACTGTATCAACCTGTATGTTAACAATGCACGAGATGGAGGATGAGATGGCAAGAATGGTGGAGGAGATGAAGAAGGTGAGGTCAGAACAAGACCTTGCTACACAACGCATGGTGACTCAGCTGGCTAAAGTTTCAGACAAGTGCCTGGATCTCGAGGTTCATTCGAGACGTCATAACCTAAGATTAGTTGGTGTACCAGAGGAAGCCGAGTGAGATAACATTTGCGAGTTCACTGCGGGATTAATTAAAGAAGCTCCCTAACATACCAAAAATTGAAGTAGCACACCGGGTTCCTAGATTCAAACACAAATCTCAGGATGGCTCAGAACGTACACGACAGATTATTGTGAAATTCAGGGACATTGCGGACGTGGAAGAGTTTATGAGGAATATCAAATATGGTGTGCCTCTGATGTATGTTGTAACTACTTTTAAAATCTTCAGGGATTATCCTTATGAAATCATGCAAAAGCGAAATCAGTTCTCTAAGGCAAAGCAGGCTCTCCAAGGATATAAGGAGGTGAGATATGGTGTTAGAATATGGCATTCTACCCTGCTAGAATGCGCATTTCCTACAAGGAACAGCAAAAATCGTTCACAAATCCCGAGGAGGCATACAAATATACTCTAACCATCGTGGAACAGAAGGACTGGCTGGAAAGGTTGGACATTTTGGACACTCTCTCTCTTTACTATTGCACCCAGAATGGTGGCACACTGCCCAAAGAAGGAATTTTGTCTAGACGTCTTAACGGCGGAATGCTAACTCAAGGACATACTCAGTTCCAATAGAAGCTGGAAGAAGATAACCACCGAAAAAAAGAGCTCATTAACAGACTGGGCTTAGCTATTACTGTTGGATATGAGATCTAATGAATAACCTAAATGGTATAGCATTAACATCCTTAACAATATTAACATAGAATATTAACATAGAAATAGTAATGAATGCTAATCAGAAATGCAGAAATGGGGATTTTCAAATTAACATTTTAATTTAACCTAATAATTCTCAAGTATATTTATAACCGGGACGTGAGGGTCAGAGGCGAGCTCCTGGCCCAGTTCCAGGAGCCAGATATAGATTAACCCCTTCAACCAACAGTTGATGATTTCTGAGGTTAAAATATACGCTTAACACTTAATAGATAAAAATGATAGTTATATCCGGAAATACCGAGTAAATGGACATACATTCTGTGAATGAGTACTATACATCTGATTTTTAAACCGGTCCCGTTCCAGTATGTTATGATTAATATCTACACGGAAATCAATAAAATGCTTTTTCCCACCTACAAGCGGGTCACTTGTTACAGTGGCGACAAGCTCGGACACTGTATTCTCACTTGTATTCGTTTTTTTAAATCATTTTCACATTTAATCACATGTGTGTTTTTTTTATTCAAGGACTATCGCAAAGGGAATCTACTAACTGAACATTGTAGGGTAAATGATCCCCCTATATCTACAGACTTGATGGATGAATGCACCGCAAGACACAGAGGTATTAAATCTATTCAAAATGCAAGACGATAACCAAAATAAACTGTGAGGAATCTCATTTTGTAGTTGGAACATTAGGGACGTTAACGAACGCATTAAAAGGGGTAAGATTCTAGCTCAGCTGAAAGCATACAACATAGATATTGTTTTTTTACAAGAGACCCTTCAAGACCAAGCTAGATTGAGGGCGAACTGGATAGGACAAACCTTTCACTCGTCATACTCGTCGGAATCTGGAGGAACGTCTATTATTATTCACAAAGGCATTCCATTTAAACCCAAAATTACCTTAACAGATAAGGACGGGAGATATTTGATAGTTACCGGGGAGATCCATGCTGCCCCAATTACGTTGGTAAACATATATGTGCCCAACTTTGACAACCTGCACTTTTTCAATAAAATGGTGAATATAATTGCAGAATATAACTACCAAAATGTCATAATCGGCGGAGACTTTAACTGTGTCTCAGACACTTACTTAGATAAATCCAATCAAAAACAAAGGGGTATTACGAAATCCAAAACTAGCGAACTTCTAAACACATACATAAAAAACACAAACATAACAGATGTCTGGAGGATTGCAAATCCGACCGGATGGGATTACTCGTTCTATTCTATGGTACACAAGACATATTCATGAATAGATTATTTCCTGGTGGATACAAAACTAATACCCCACATTTCTAAACAAAAATACTACATAAATACGATCTCAGATCACTCCCCAATAACCTTTTTTCTAAAAGTGGAAGGAATGACTAAGAATAAACCGATTTGGAGGTACAATCCTCAAATTTTAAAAGACCCGCAAGAGTGTACATATTTAAAAGGGCAAATGGACATTTTTTTCGAAATAAACGACACGCCAGACATATCACCTACGCTATTATGGGAATTTTTCAAAGCATTTATTCGAGGCGTGATAATTTCATATCAAGCTTTTCAAAATAAGAAAAATAAGAACGAACAAAGACAATTAGAAGAATAAATTAGACAACTGGACATAGAAAACGCTAAAGACCCCACTCTGCGTAAACAAAATAGAATAATAATACTGAAATTCAAATTAAATAAATTATTATCGGAGAAAGTGATAAGATTATTACAAATTACAAACAGGAACACTTTGAATTTGTGGATAAGCCCCACAAACTTCTGGCACGTCAGTAAAAAAACGAGAATAGGATCACACAATTTTAAAGTTTAAATCAGACAAAGGGGAAATATTGAACTTGCCGAGTGATATTAATAAAAAATGTGCACAATTTTACGAGAATCTGTATACATCTAAAACGATAATGGACACCAACAAAGTTACAGAGTTCTTGGATAATTGTAACCTTCCTAAATTAGAGTTGCAGGAACAAGAGGAATTGGGAGCACAAATCTCAAATAAGGAAATAGAAGAAACAATAATCTCATTAAAAAATGAAAAAACACCAGGTCCCGACGGATTTAGTAATGAATTCTATAAAAGTTTTTATGACATATTTACCCCCCGCCTACAGAAAATATATACTTATGCCTTCAAAGATCAAACACTACCTGAAACACTAGCATAATCCACGATCACACTAATACTTAAGAAAGATAAGGATGTGGAGGAACCTGGATCATACAGAGCTATTGCGTTAATTACAGATCAAAAATATTAGCGAAAATACTAGCTAGAAGACTAAGTAAATATGCTAGTAAATTAATACATCCGGATCAAACGGGGTTTATCCCTAAGGGACAATCATTTCATAATTTGAGACATCTGCTCAATATAATGCATTCACACCAAACGGAAGATCAAACACTATCAATCATATCATTGGATGCAGAGAAAGCATTCGAGCAGGTCGAATGGGAATATATGGTCAGGGTAGTGCAAGAATTTCAACTGGGAGAGAATTTTATTCTATGGATTAAATTACTATATAATAAGGCAACGGGCAGAATATTAACTAGTAATAATTTATCTACGAAATTTCATTTGTCAAGGGGTAATAGACAAGGATGTTCATTATCACCGTTGTTATTTGCCCTCATAATTGAACCCCTAGCGGAAACAATTAGAACTCATCCGAATATCCATGGATATAAAACAAAATATTCCAACAATAAAATATCACTATACGCTGACTATGTACTATTGTACATCACAAAACCTCATATTACCATACCAAATATTTTAAAATTGATAGAGTACTTCGGATCATTCTCAGGATATAGAATAAATTAGAATAAAAGTGAAATCATGTCAATAAAACCGAAAGACTCTACGCATCTTAAAACAGTTTCCTTTCATAATACCTACGGAAATGTTTAAATACTTGGGCATCGAAATTACTACAAGATATCAAGATAGGTTTGATGAAAATTATAACCCTCTACTTAAGAAACTATATAACTTGATTAAATTTTGGAAAACGCTTCCGATGCCCTTAATAGGCCGAAAAAAAAGTAAGAAAAATGGTTTTCTACCACAAATGTTATACCTGTTCCAATCTATTCCAATATATTTACCCAAAAAGTTTTTTTTAAACTGGACTCAGATATCACAAATTTTATTTGGGATTATAAATCCCACAGAATACAAAGAGTTCATCTGAATAAACCCAAAGTAGTAGTGGGATTAGCACTCCCCAACTTTATGTATTACTACTGGTCTGTAAATATTAGAAACATGATCCAATTGCTGGATAACTCTCCCCAACAACCGGATTGGACGATTATGGAGAGAGGGGATTGTTCTGCTTATAATATTGGAGCAATTCTTCTCTCTCCAATATCGATGAATAATATAAATTACAACAATAATCCAATTATATACAGTACAATCAGAATTTGGAAACAAATAAAAGACAATCTAAAATTAAGAAATGTATCTCTCTTGTCTCCTATCGGTAAAAATCCCTCATTTAAACCTTCAACTATAATAGATAAAGCATTTACACAATGGGAAAGAGCTGGAATTAAAATCTTCGGAGATGTGTATGAATTGGGAAAACCATTATCATTTAAACAAACACAACTAAAATACAATTTGGGAAACAATCAGTATTTTAAATATTTCCAAATCTGTGACTATCTGAAAAAATACGCACAAGATTATCAGAATATGCCCCCAGACTTACTGGAAGAAGTAATGACTATAAAGGCAGAATCAGCAAACCTAATATTATATATATATATATATATATATATATATATATATATATATATATATATATAATAGTATTCTAAATGCAGAATTACCAACACAGATGGTATCAGGAGAGACTGGGAAAGAGAATTAAGTATATAAATTCCCAAAGAAAGGTGGGAAGAATTTTTATTAAATGTGTATAAATGTTCAATTAATGTAAGGCACACCTTAATACAATTAAAAATCATACACAGATTATGCTATTCAAAAGCTAAAATAAGTAAACTTTTTCCCAACGTCTCTCCTACATGTGATAAATATAAATGTCAAGAAGCTAATAAAGCACACTCATTTGTCTTTTGTACAAAAATTCAAACATTTTGGACTGAATTCTTTTAAATTTTCACAAAAATATTTAAAATAAAACTGACTCCAAAAGCAGACTGGATTATCTTCGGGATATCGGAAGATAGCCCGGAATTAAATGTGTTTCAAAATACTCTATTTGAATATGGCTTAGTAAATGGAAAAAAGCTAATCTTAAAATTCTGGAAAAATTCTCCTATACCAACAATTAATATGTGGATTTCAACTATGTTCGAAACACTACACTTGGAAGATATGAAACTCCGACTAGCAGGAAAATCAGACTGTATCCCTGAGAATACTCTCCAGTAAATTACCAACTGCAGAGGTTAAGCTCATCCGCCTATAGTTCCAAGCATTTTCCCTGCAAACCTTCTTGAAAAGAGGTACAAGATTTGCCACCCTCTCGTCTTCCGGCACCTCTCCTGTATTTAAGGACGATTCGTAAATTTCAACCAGGACTCCCTCAATTTCCTCTCTAGTTCCCCACAATGTCCTCGGATATATCTGATCACATATATCTGATGGAGGCCATGGAGGTCGAATCAATGGATATTTTAAGGCAGAGATAGACATAGGGGAATGGGGTTTGGAGGAAGAAATAGATCAGCTATGATTGAACGACGGAGTGGACTTGATGTGCCGAATGGCCTAATTCTGCCCCGAACACGTATGATCTTATGATTTTATAATGTTATGATCTTAATTCGGAGTTCGGAAGACGAGCACCAGCTTTGAGTAGGAAGACTGTGAATTGGCTAGAGGTAGGACATCTCAGCTTAGTTACAACGCCCTGGGACACCATTAAGCACTTGGAGATCGGAAGAAGAGTTCAGATTACTTTAGTTTACACGGAGTAAGAGGGAAATCAATGGTTACTTGAAGGCAGATAAATCAATATCCATACCGCTGGGTTATCAGCTGTCCAAGCGAAATAGGAGGTTCAGTTCGCCCAATTTGAGTTGGGAATCACTGTCAGTGGAGGAGGCCCAGGACAAAAAGGTCAGTATGGGAATCGGAGTGGGGCTTACCTTGTTTAGAAACCGGTACATTGCTTGGCGCGGGCCAACCTTAGGCCTGGACGGAGTTAACTGTGGTGTTCTGCGAAACAATCGCAGAGACTCTGCTTGGTCTCGCCGAATTATATATCACAGTTGGCACATCGGATACAGCAGGTGAGATTGGCGGAGGAGGAAGTGAACCTCTGGCTCATCTGAAATGACTGTCGTGGCCATTGGACAGAGTCGAAGGAGGAACAGGTGTTGCGCCTCCTGCCATTGCAGGGGTAATACCTGGGGAGGGGTGGTTTGGGGGTGGTGACGAGTCAACCTGCGAATTGCGGACGGGACGATTATCAAAAGTGGAAAGGGGTGGAAATAGAACGTGGTGGGATTCTGTCGGAGGTGGCAAAAAACGTCGGAGGATTATATGCCATATGTGACGTCTCATGGAGTGATAGACTTCTGTCCCTGTTGCGAATGTGGATGAGGAGCAAAGGCGGAGCTGCGGAATATAGAGGAGACCCATGTGATGGCCTCATCCATGATAGAAGAGAGCGATCACTGTGCCCTAAAGAATGATGATATTTTGGATGTTCTGATATCGAGCACCTTATCTTGGGCGCATTTGCGACGCGGATGGAGGAATATGAATTAGGGTATAGAGTCTTTGCAGGAAGCTGGATGTGAGGAAGTGCAGTCTAAATAGCAGTGGGAGTCAGTAGGTTTAGAATAGATGTCCATCGATAGTTTATCTTATGTGGTGGCGTTAGTGAGATCAGGAAACGGGAGGGAGACGTCGGGGATGGTCCAAGTAAATTCGAGTTCAGGATGGAAATTGGTAGTGAAGTTAATCAAGTCCGCGAGCATGGGAGCAGGAGGTATCCCCAATTCAGTCGTCAATGTAGTGGAGCTGGAGATAAGGGATAGGGCCTTGAACAGGGACTGTTCGTAAAACCAAACAAAGAGGCAGGTATAGCTGGGCCCGCGCGAGTGCTGGGTCTCACGGCTTGGATTTGGAGGAAGTGGGAGTAGTCGAAGGATATATTGTTGGATCTAAGGACCAACTCCGCTAGGCGGAGAAAATTGCAGGTAGAGGGAAATTGACTTGTTCTGCGGTGGAAGAAGAAACGGATGGTTTCGGCCCTTCCCGCCAGCACCGCCATTCATTGTGATCATTGTGAGCGTCCTCTATCAATAACCCGTGCCTGCCTTCTCCACATACCCCTTGACTCCACTAGCCCCGAGAGCTATATCTAACTCTCTCTTAAATACATCCAGTGATTTGGCCTCCACTGCCCTCTGTGGCGGGGGATTCCATAAATTCACAACTCTCTGGGTGAAAACGTTTTTTCGCACCTCAGTCTTAAATGACCCCCCCCCCCCCCTTTATTCTAAGACTGTTACCCCTGGTTCTGGATTCGCCCAACATTGGGAACATTTTTGCTGCATCTGGCTTGTCCAGTCCTTTTATCATTTTATATGTTTCTATAAGATCCCCCCTCATCCTTCTAAATTCCAGTGAATACAAGCCTAATCTTTTCAATCTTTCCTCTTATGGCAGTCCCGCTGTGGTAAGAAGGTGCAGAGTGACTGAGTGTACATAGTAAAGATGAGGGAGCGATGGCCTGGAAAACGGAAACATAGAAACATAGAAAAATAGGTGCAAGAGTAGGCCATTCGGCCCTTCGAGCCTGCACCGCCATTCAATGTGATCATGGCTGATCATCCAACTCAGTATCCCGTACCTGCCTTCTCTCCATACCCCCTGATCCCTTTAGCCACAAGTGCTACATCTAACGCCCTCTTAAATATAGCCAATGAACTGGCCTCAACTACCTGCTGTAGCAGAGAATTCCAGAGACTCACCACTCTCTGTGTAAAGAATGTTTTCCTCTTCTCGGTCCTAAAGGAATTCCCCCATATCCTTAGACTGTGACCCCTTGTACTGGACTCCCCCAACATCGGGGACAAACTTCCAGCATCTAGCTTGTCCAACCCCCCTCAATCTTCTAAATTCCAGCAAGTACAAGCCGAGTAAGTAATTGAAGAGACGAACGACGTATGGGGTATCTGGGACATAGGTCGGGAGGAAGTGGATCAGGTGTGTTAGGATAGTGTGGAAATGAATTCAGTGCGACGGAAGCTGGCAGAAACAATGGGACTGCCATGGTAGTTCTGTTTGTGAATTTTGGGGAGAATGTAATACGTTCCAGTGACTCTAACCACCGGTGCCGTCTGCATGAAGGTTGGATGTTCTCCTTGGTTTCATGTTCACCTGTTGGGTGGCTCCCGTCGATCAGTCGTCATATATTTTTATCGCGAACGCGTCGGACGCTGTCAATTGTCGCCAATACAGATTATGAGCGGTAGAATCGGAGTAGGTTGGCGGGTGGAGCATTGATGGGACATTGGAAGAGGTAACTGGATTTGTGTAGGATTAGTTAAAGTTGCACATTTGATGGTCGGAAGCAGTTAGGTGGACCGAGCGGCTGGTTTCCTGAATACTTGCTTTCCGTGTGGGTTTGATCCCGGTTACTCTCCCCGCCGCCAGGTTTTCCAATAACAAGACAATTCTGGTTGTTTATTCCTTATTTATCAATTGCTTCATTAAGGTGAACGGATATTTCGCTCCGTTGGTCAGCTGCTCCCTGAACTTAGACTGCGTAACCCCATAAATAAACGTATTGGTGCAGCAACTTAAAGCCGTCAAAATGGCTCCGCAATGTGAAAATACGTATTCGGAATAGTTGTAATTACCAGGATCAGTTCCGCCAATTGTGTAATAACGGAAATCGACAACGGACAATGACCACAGAATGATGAAACTGCCAGATATGGTGAAGAGTAGGACCGTGGACCTCCTTGTGCTCTCCATCTCTGGGTCACTGCGGTTCTCCAGCTTTCTCTGACCCCTCAGCACCTTACGAACCCGAATGGCCACTAAAATGTGCCGGACTGTCAGAGAGTTGAGCAACATTATTAGCCAGCCAATCATATCCCACCCACACGGGATCTGTATAAATGCTCCATTTCCGCAAACAGCCCCAGGGTACATTGTCAATCAGTATGCCTGCTTCAAATATAAAGTACATGGGGACATTTTTGCAACAGAGCAGAACCCCCGTTATTGTCAGAGCCACACGTGCATTTTTGTCCGTGCAATATGTTGTTTTCAGCTTCTGGTAACAAATGGCTACACATCGATCAAAGGTGAAAATGACAGTGAACCAGACAGAACAATCTCTTGTTCCACCAGCCACCACATGGACCATACTGCACACGGGGGTGATGTCCAGGAAAGTCCCGGGGAAATAATAGTAACTGACCCGCCACAGTATGACGTCACTGATGACGCTCAGTAGGTGCGCCACTGCCATGGCCACCAGGTAGCGAGCGGTGCAGGTGGAAAGTCCGCACTTTCCTCGGGACAGGATCACAATCGCCACTAAATTCACTTCAAAAGCAAAGTAAAGAATACGTGAAATCACTGTTGATCGCAGTTGGAACTCAGAATACATAGTTCCGGGTCACATTATCAATAATATTACTTCTGTGGTGGGTCAATTTATGAAGGCGGCAATAAATGATCTTCATACTCGTTCAACATCAAAACCGAGTTTAAAGGAAGCGATATCGTTAATACACAACGTGCGAGAACATTAAATAATAGGTAAGCGTTTGCAGTATAAATCTGCAGTAAAATTCATAACCCGACACTTTTTAAAGCAAGATATTCCGGCATGTTACTCCTCTTTTCCACTGACTACGGCATTGATTCCTGCTCCCAGTGAAACCCGCGCTCTTGAAACATCTGGGTTGGATTCGCACATTTTGTTGAAACCTAATTTCCGCCGCCCCAAGTCTTCTTCTAGGAACATAAATTGTTCGCTTGAGCCTCGCAATAAGACGGCAAACGAGATTGTGTTAGGGTATCAGAATTGAGAACAAACAACAGGCCCTTGGACCGCCGATGTTCCCACCGAATTCCATGGCATGGTCAACTAAACTCTGACTGCACGGAATCCAATACCTCCATTCACTGCTTGGACATTTACCTATCCATAAGCCTCTGATACGCCACCTCCTGAGGTTGCTTGACCTGAGGTCTCATGATTTACTAGAAAAAATGCAGATGGACACAATTGACTTCTCAGCGCCTTAATGTTTTGTTTTGAGCTAGCCCGCATGCTCGGGAGCTCGAAATTTCATTTAAGGTGAGAAATCCACAATACTCCTCAGGTGACATTGCTTTAACTAGGAAACATGTAATTCCACTATTTTATACGATCTAACTTGAGATGTTTTGGAATACTCATCAAATTAAAAAGTGTTGCAAAACATGAAGTGCTGGAGGGACTCAGTTAGCAGGCAGCACTTGTGGCAGGTTTGGGCAGATGACGTTTCTGATCGAGATCCATCTTCAGTCTGATGTTAACACCACAAAACCGATGTTTGGAATGTGCCACATAAACTGAGTTTTACTGTGCGTCACCAATGTATTGCATTGTGAAAACATTACAATACAGAGCGGCGGCAATATTCTTCAGCAGCATAAAGATCTCAACGATCTCGAGTCCAGACAGGATCCTCGGAAATGTTCTGCCGTCTGTCCAACCCAATGACATTTTAAAAACAGCACGATAACCAAAACTGAATACGTTACTCCAAGTGTGGCCTCGCCAACATTAGAAACATAGAAAATAGGTGCAGGAGTAGGCCATTCGGCCCTTCGAGCCTGCACCGCCATTCAATGTGATCATGGCTGATCATCCAACTCAGTATCCCGTACCTGCCTTCTCTCCATACCCCCTGATCCCTTTAGCCACAAGTGCCACATCTAACGCCCTCTTAAATATAGCCAATGAACTGGCCTCAACTACCTTCTGTGGCAGAGAATTCCAGAGACTCACCACTCTCTGTGTAAAGAATGTTTTCCTCATTTCGGTCCTAAAGGAATTCCCCCTTATCCTTAGACTGTGACCCCTTGTTCTGGACTCCCCCAACATCGGGAACAATCTTCCAGCATCTAGCTTGTCCAACCCCTTAAGAATTTTGTAGGTTTCTATAAGATCCCCCTCAATCTTCTAAATTCCATCGAGTACAAACCGAGTCTATCCAATCTTTCCTCATATGAAAGTCCTGACATCCCAGGAATCAGTCTGGTGAATCTTCTCTGTACCCCCTCTATGGCAAGGATGTCTTTCCTCAGATTTGGAGACCAAAACTGTACGCAGTACTCCAGGTGTGGCCTCACCAAAACCCTGTACAACTGCAGTAGAACCTCCCTGCTCCTATATTCAAATCCTTTCGCTATGAATGCTAACATACCATTTGCTTTCTTCACTGCCTGCTGCACCTGCATGCCTACTTTCAATGACTGGTGTACCATGACACCCAGGTCTCGTTGCATCTCCCCCTTACCTAATCTGCCACCATTCAGATAATAGTCTACCCTCATGTTTTTGCCACCAAAGTGGATAACCTCACATTTATCCACATTGTACTGCATCTGCCATGCATCTGCCCATTCACTCAGCCTATCCAAATCACCCTGCAGCCTCCAAGCATCCTCCTCACACCTAACTATACCCCCCAGCTTGGTATCATCTGCAAATTTGGAGATGTTGCATTGAATTCCCTCGTCCAAATCATGAATATATATTGTAAATAGCTGGGGTCCCAGCACTGAGCCTTGCGGCACCCCACTAGTCACTGCCTGCCATTCTGAAAAGGACCCGTTTACTCCTACCCTTTGCCTCCTGTCTGCTAGCCAGTTCTCTATCCACATCAATACTGAACCCCCAATACCGTGTGCTTTAAGTTTGTATGCTAATCTCTTATGTGGGACCTTGTCGAAAGCCTTCTGAAAGTCTAGATATAACACATCCACTGGTTCTCCCTTATCCACTCTACTAGTTACATCCTCGAAAAATTCTATCAGATTTGTCAGACATGATTTACCTTTCGTAAATCCATGCTGACTTTGTCCAATGATTTCACCACTTTCCAAATGCGCTGCTATCCCATCTTTAATAACTGACTCCAGCAGTTTCCCCACTACCGATGTTAGACTAACTGGTCTGTAATTCCCCGCTTTCTCTCTCCCTCCTTTTTTAAAAAGTGGGGTTACATTAGCTACCCTCCAATCCTCAGGAACTACTCCAGAATCTAAGGAATTTTGAAAAATTATCACTAATGCATCCACTATTTCTGTGGCTACCTCCTTGAGTACTCTGGGATGCAGACTATCTGGCCCTGGGGATTTATCGGCCTTCAATCCGTTCATCCGTTCAATTGTACACAATTGTCCGATAACGTCGCAACCTCTACGTGCAGTTCACAGGTTGATGGCCAACGTGCCGATATCATTAACCGCCCTATCAATGTGGGCCGCCACATGCAGCACTGAGACATTATAAGTTAGTTGATCCATTCAACTGTCTTCTGTTTTTTTATGCGTGACAAAACTCGGCTGGCAACAACCGTGCGTCGAAATCTCTTCAATCACCTGGAATTGAGTGTATATATATACTTGGACATGAAAACCTGAGCATCCCATGTCTGATTGTTCGGAGCAGGAGATGTCTGCTGCGCTGACTGATACACAGAGAGGTAGTGTTTCGTGTTTTACCTTTAAACCAGACGGCTTTTATGTCAGGTTTCTTGCAACACGAGGCAACGTGAATTAAAATTATATCAAAGTGCGCGGGGCTATTAAAAAAACGTCGTTTTAGTCGGGCAGCAGCCAAGTTGCGAGCGCCTTCGACCGCCGCAGATTTAATTCCCAGCCGTATCTCAATGATCGACCAATAGGGGTAGGCATCTCCCACCGCAATCCCGAAACCCTATCGCACGTCCTCCTCCCAGCGTCTGTCTCAATAGTTTGTTTATTTTCAACAGACTCAAAACAATACGACACAAAGCATATTCCCGAGTCTGAAGAATGGTCTCGCCCCGAAACGTCGCCTATGTGAAAAATATTCATCTTCTAGATGCGCTGGGACGCATCCTCAGTGATGTGACCTGGAGTCATCGGATGTTTCGGGTCTCACAACATCAGACACCCTCGCCCAGGCGACCCAGCCGGGGTTGATCAGGCCCCGACTTGCGTCCCAGCAGCAACCGACCACGGATCAGCCATCTTAAAAACTACTCTGCAGGGGTTGGGAGACTCGAGTGCATGGAGGGACTGGGCTCTGTGGGGTGACTCCCGGCCGGGCTCCTCCTGCGTCTCACCAGGTTCAAGCCCTGTGCGCTCCATAGATGCCGCCTCACCTGCTGAGTTTCTCCAGCATTTCCACATCACTTACTGCCGATGTCGTCCTTACTGTCATTGCCAAAGTTCCAATAGGTACATCACCAGGAAGGGAACGAATCAAAATATCTCAAAATGCATAACTGTAGACGTTCGTTTGCTAAAGTTCTTACCAGGCACCCCAATAACCCCGATGATCAGATAGCAGATTTTTCTGGCAATGTAAAATATTTCAAGCATGTTCATAGATAATCAAACCGTCTTCGTGATAGCCGCGGTCTCTCTGAAGTAACCTCTGAGCCAGTGCATCTGCTACGCCATTAATTTATACGCTGCTGCTTTTCCCCACCGATTCTCGGTGATCATTATCGTTAAAAACAGTACATTTCATCAACTGAAAAATAACATCACGTCATTTGAGTTAAATCCCTATTGCGACCACAACTCATATTCTGCTTGGGATCGTACAACCCAATGACATCAAAAATAAATTCTCTAATTTGAAGCAACACCCCTCTAGGCACTATTCACTCGCTCTTTTCGGTGTCCCCGCTCCTCAGATGTACACCCATATCTCCCATTTCTAACCCAACCGCAGTGAAACTGTAATTTCTACTTCTTAGTACGAAATCTCCCATCCCCATATTCCCCATTTCTCTTCTGTCTTTCTGTTTCCCTTCCAACCATATCACCCCCACCCTGCTTTACATTTAATTCGTATTCTCTCTTAAGCTGATTCACCATTGTTTCCCTTATACCTTTATCATCTGTCATTTCATCCTTATAATGTATGTCCCAATCATCCAGCCTGTAGCTATTGACCACTTATAATGTCATAAGTAAAGCCAGGATGTTTTGGAACTAAAAAAAAGGCATAATAAAATTACAAAAAAGGCACGAAAAGGCATTTATGGACAAAAAAGGCTCACGAAGGCATGTATTTCCACCACCAAGTATGGTTACAAATGATAATATATAGGCATACTACATTAAATGACCAAAGTTGCCTGGTTGCATATAATTACTAGCATTTTTTCAAATTATCTTTTTAAACTATGCCGTGTGTCAGACAGAATATGCTTCAGTTGTGAAAAGCTTCTTTCTACCTCAGCTGAGGTCACTGGTGCATACCCGAAACAAGCTGCAGACGCTATATTCATGTTGATATATTGTGCATTACAACTACCTTTGAGAACTTTTGCTATGTTTTGTATTTCTACAAGATCTTTGTTAGCTAAAATCACTCTCTCACATTTTCCTTGTATCTTGGCAGGCAGTGACTAGTGGGGTACCGCAAGGCTCAATGCTGGGACCCCAGCTATTTGCAATATACATTAATGATGTGGATGAGGCAATTGAAGGCAATATCTCCAAGTTTGCGGATGACACTAAGCTGGGGGGCAGTGATAGCTGTGAGGATGATGCTAGGAGACTGCAAGGTGACTTGGATCGGCTGGGTGAGTGGGCAAATGTTTGGTAGATGCAGTATAATGTGGATAAATGTGAGGTTATCCACTTTGGTGGCAACAATAGGAAAGCAGACTATTATCTAAATGGTGGCCGATTAGGAAAAGGGGAGATGCAGCGCGACCTGGGTGTCATGGTACACCAGTCATTGAAAGTAGGCAGGTGCAGCAAGCAGTGAAGAAAGCGAATGGTATGTTAGCTTTCATACCAAAAGGATTTGAGTATAGGAGCAGGGAGGTTCTACTTCAGTTGTATAGTATCTTGGTGAGACCACACCTGGAGTATTGCGTACAGTTCTGGTCTCCAAATCTGAGGAATGACATTATTGCCATAGAGGGAGTGCAGAGAAGGTTCACCAGACTGATTCCTGGGATGTCAGGACTGTCTTATGAACAAAGACTGCATAGACTCGGTTTATACTCTCTAGAATTTGGGAGATTGAGAGGGGTCTTATAGAAACGTACAGCACTCTTAAGGTTTTGGAGAGGCTAGATGCAGGAAGATTGTTCCCGATGTTGGGGAGGTGCAGGACAAGGGGTCACAGCTTAAGGATAAGGGGGAAATCCTTTAGGACCGAGATGAGAAGGACTTTTTTCACACAGAGGGTGGTGGGTCTCTGGAACTCTTTGCCACAGAGGGTAGTTGAGGCCAGTTCATTGGCTATATTTAAGAGGGAGTTAGATGTGGCCCTTGTGGCTAAGGGGATCAGAGGGTATGGAGAGAAGGCAGGTACGGGATACTGAGTTGGATGATCAGCCATGATCATATTGAATGGCGGTGCAGGCTCGAAGGGCCGAATGGCCTACTCCTGCACCTAATTTCTACGTTTCTATCTGTTTACCTCCATCGCAAGGAACTTTACGAATATTGTCAGTTACTTTGTTGAAAACCTGCAAGTTATTCACTAGTATTTTGCCACTTTTCTCAAGGGAAGTGGTAGCTTGTGGGAAGTTTGCAAAATGGGAAACAATAAATAGATTTTGGGGAAGATTAAACCAGTGGGCAGCGGCACGAATGAATGGACGACCGACGGTGACGCCCCGGTTTCGCCCCGGTGGTGGAAATTTTCTTGTAATTTATACTATGTTAACACGTTAATAATAACATTAATATTAACATGTTAACATAGAAAACGCCATTGTAATCACGATATAACTAGAGAAAATAGCACAAACTTTTAGCAAAATGGCAAAAAAAAGGCAGATTTAGGCACTCGATCGTGAAAAAGGCATTATCTTGGTGATATCATCAAAAAAGGCATGCAAATGCACATGGCATTCATGGCGAAATCCTGGCTCTAGTCATAGGTGAGAGGAGCAGAATTGGGTCATTTGTATCATCAGGTCTAGTTTGCTATTTAATCATGGCTGACCTATCACTCCATCCTAATCCCATTCTCTTGCCTTATACCCATAAACTCTGACACACGTTCTAATCAAAAATCTATTTCTCTGCGTTAAAACATCAATTGACGTCGTCCACAGCTTTCAGTGGCAAATAATTCCACAGATTCACCACACGCTGAATAAATCGATTCCTCCTCAACACCGTCCTAAAGGAACGTCCTAGAATTCTGATTCTGTGACCTCTAGTCTTAGTCTCTACCACTTGTGGGATGGCGGACTGTCATAAGATTAGAGAATGGAGCGGCTGGGCTTGTATACTCTGTAATTTATATAAGATAATTCAGGATGAGAGGGAAACATGTAATGAAACATATAAGAATATTAAGGGTTTGGACACGCTAGAGGAAGGAAACATGTTCCCGATGTAGGGAGAGTCCAGAAGCAGGGGTCACAGTTTAAGAATAAGGGGTAAGCCATTTAAAACGGAGATGAGGAAACACTTGTTCACACAGAGAGTTGTGAATCTGTGGCATTCTTTGCTTCAGAGGGCGGTGGAGGCCGGTTCTTTGGATACTTTCAAGAGAGAGCTAGATGGGGCTCTTAACGATAGCGGAGTCAGGTGATATGGGGATGAGGCAGGAACGGGGTGCTGATTTTGGATGATCAGCCATGATCACATTGAATGGCGGTGCTGGCTCGAAGGGCCGAATGGCTTTCTCCTGTACCTATTGTCTAATGTGGAAACATTCTCTCCATATCCATTCTATCCAAGCCTTTCGCTATTTTGTACTTCATTGGAACCACCTCATTCTTCTACACGCCAGCACTTGCCAGACTTTGTCCTGCCCCACCATTCGTTCAGTCAATTTCCATCCACAGCTGTATCCTAAACAGTTGCGTACCTCCAGTACTCATTTTGTGTTGAAGATTCCAGTACGTGCAATTTCCCGTGTCTTATCACAAAGCTATCCAAATACACATGGAACATGTGTCTCATTTAGCGACCATCCATAAAGAAATAAAGTTATTCTTTGTATTTCACTGTATTTACCACCTCCAATTCCTGTTTTATCTTAAGCATAGGGTATCACATTCTTAAACATGTGTGGCGGCAGAGTGGTTCGGCTGTAGAATTACTGCCTTAGTATCAGAGACCTGGGTTCGATCCTCACTGCGGCTGCTCTCTGGACGCTGTTTTTACGCTCCTGTTACCGCGTGGGTTTTCTCCGAGTGCTCCGGTTTCCGCCCATATTTCAAAGATGCGCATGTTTGTAGGTTAATTATCTTCTGTACATAGTAAGAATAAATATTCAGGGCCCAATCAAATGCAAATCGATTTGAAGTCATGTCTTACGTAACAGAATATATCCCAATTCAAATCGATAGAGACCGCGTATGAATGATTAATGCAACCACGGTTGTCGAGACACCCAAATTGGTACAGGAGTTTAAATCGCTACAGCGTATGTGGTACCCTATGACACCATAATTCATTGTGAATGACCTGCCTTACTAGATCTGCCAAAGGGTATCTGTCCGGAATGGGTAGCAATGTTACCAAATTTTGAGATTTTAAAAATCAAGTCTGCAATTTATCCCATCAGATAAAGCATAAAAATAAGTTTAATTTGACACCTAACTCACTTTCATATCTTCAGTATTAAGAAAGTTATGACCATTTTCATACTCGGAAATTAGCATCTTGTTCCCCATTGCCTTTCAATTGACTTAACTCAAAAGCTGTAATCTAGAACCGTTAAATGCCCATAACTTTCTTAAAAATTAAGAGAACTCAATGAAATTTCCTGTTATTATAGATTGAAGCATTCTGAAACAAATATGAAACAATCTTACTTGGATGACCTGAAATTAAAGCATATAATTAGTTAGTTATCTAATTGTAGCTAATTACAAAATGCAATGAGTAGATCTAAACATCTATCCATTTCTTAAGAAAATATAAACGTTTTAAAAATTGTCTAAGTGTCTAAATAACATTCACACAATAATCCACAATCTAACATGATTTTTAAATCTAATTTTCATGAATTTCTGGGCCAAATGGAAGGAATTTAGTGTTTAATGCCTGTAAATTAATGGCCATTTAAATCAACCAGCGAGTACGTTTTAGTGAAATGCGGTGGATTGGAACGTTGTGGTTTGCTGTGAAGTCGGTATGAAAAATACAGCCGGTTCATACATTTTTTGGACCCCATTTCGCAACATGAAAATATTATTAAAGCCTCCATAAAAACCAACTTTTAATATAAAAATAAACTGTGTCCCTTTTTTCGCCCCTACGCAAATTCCTTCCCGTTAACGGCCCTCACGGCTTTTGAAGGTGATTTTCAAATTACTCTAGATAATAAATAATCTAGCGTAATTTAAAAATACCTTCATTAATGAAATGTCGGAGCGATTTTTCTTCCGCAACGAAATCGCCCGACATTGATCGATTTGCCCAGTCTGAAGAAAAACGGCACTTTAAGCCCGGCCCCCTCTGAAAGGCGCCAAAGTCGCGCACACGGGGAGCGGCAGAACTGCAGCGATGATTACTTTGACCTACATCATATTTTGCACGGATATTACGAGCCGAAGGGGTTGTCCCCGAACTAAACTCTTCTATTCTCTGTCGTGAATATAGAGGAGAGGGATGAGAGCGGAGACACTAGTCAATGGGTGGACAGCGGAGGGCTAAGCGGATGCTCAGATGGATCCAGGTTGGCAAGTGGGGCTGGAGTTGTCAGCCAGAAGCACGTGAGTGTTGGGTGAGGAGAGAAACGGAGACATAATGGCAGATGGAACCAAATGGGAGAGAGGAGGGTGAGAGTGGAATCGATTGCTCGAGGGAGATAAACGTCAGCACAAATTGAAGTCAAGTCAAATCACATCGAGTTAATTGTCACGTGCAAGATCCATGTTGTGGACAGCATCTTCGCAACGGCCATCATGCAATTAAAGATTACAACCTCCAAATAATCTGCGAGCAACATAGGCATTGTTTTTGTCATTGCACTTTAATTGCTTATTCGATTTTTTCAAATATAAACGGATGCTTCTGGTGTTTATTATGGTGTCATTACAGTACTATGTATATCTGTTTAGCTGCTGGATGTATGTCATAATCATAACAATCGTAATCTTAATAGTACTTTATTAGCCAAGTATGTTTTGCAACATACAAAGAATGTGATTTGCCATACAATCATACAGCAACAAGACACACAAATTACATTTTAACATGAACATCCACCACAGCTGCTCCCGATATTCCTCACTGTGACGGATGGAAAAACAAGTTCAATCGTCTTCCCTTCTTTGTTATCCCGCGGTGGGGGCACTCGATCCTTCCGTTGTCGGGGCAATTTTGGCTCCCGGCCCCTTTGTTATCCCCCGGCGGTCGAGCCCTCCGCATCGGGGCGATCAAGCTCCCGCATCGGGGGAATCGCAGCTCCCCCTTGCCGGGCGATGAGACACCGGGTCGGGGCTAGTCGAGCCTTGTGCGACTTTGAAGGCTCCCGACTTCAGTTTCTACCCGAGACTGTTAGCTCTTCGATATTGAAATCCGTAGGCCGCGGTTGGAGCGTCGATCCCAGGGAAAGGATTGCAGGCTCCGATGGTAAGTCCACGGCCCCGAGGTGGTGCTGAAAGTTAGTCTCGAGAAAGACAGCCAGCGCCATGATGTTTGGCCGCAGGGTGACCGGATGTACGATCCGGAAAACAATCGCATCATTGGCAAGGTAAAATATATATATATTTCTCCCGTCCCCCTCATTCACCCCCCACATAAAAGAAACCGGAGAATATTAACACGTACTTATGAAACGAACATAAATAAGAAAAAGGACGAAAAGGAAGACAGACTGTTCGCGAGGCTGCCATCGCTGAGGCGCCACCTGGTGGCATGTTGCTCCATTTCGGGGCATATGACAATAAAGTACTCTTGGCGTTTGGCATAAGTGTCTTGACATACCAATCGAGACATAGGAACAACGTACACCGTGCTTTCAAACAGCATGCAGTCGTATACTGATGTAACACACCAAATGATGATAATGTATAAATTGTACCTGAAATGAACATAAATACCTCCAGATAATAATAAGAAAAAATATTGCAAAAGTCATGTCAAGTCAGGTATATTCGTCACATACACATACCAGATGTGCAGTGAAATGAAAGGTGGCAGTTCTCGCGGATTGTGCAAAAAAGAAACCCAAAAAACTACGAAATAGAATGGAACAAAATCACATATTCACATATTACATATTTGTGTGAGGAAAAAAGAAAAAAACAGACATTTTAAAAAGACACCACAGAACAGTAAAATGGTACAGTAAAGCTAGTCCCTGGTGAGGTGGGAGTTTACAGTCCTAATGGCCTCTGGGGTAGAAACTCCTTCTTATCCTCTCCGTTTTCACAGCATGGCAACGGAGGGGTTTGCCTGACCGTAGTAGCTGGAACAGTCCGTTGCTGGTGTGTAAGGGGTCTCCCATTATCTTGTTCGCTCTGGAGTCGCACCTTCTGATGTATAGTTCCTGCAGGGGGGTGAGTGAAGTTCCCATAGTGCGTTCGGCCGAACGCATTACTCTCTGCAGAGCCTTCTTGTCCTGAAAGAGCATTTCCCAAACCAAATCGTGATATTTCCGGCCAAGATGCTTTCCACAGCCACTGAGTAGAAGCACTGGAGGATCCTCAGAGACACTCTGAATTTCCTCAATTGACTGAGGTGTTAAAGGCGCTGCCTTGCCTTTCTCACCAGTGCTCAGCGTGTGATGTCCATGTCATATCCTCAGAGATGTACTATGCCAAAGGCAATTCGACAAGTCTATGGTCGTGCAACAGGTGGGCCGTGTTCTATCACCTTCGTGAAATTTTAGGCTTCTATACCACCTGACGGTATAGATGATAGCAGGGAAAAGAGTTGAAGCTGTGATAACACTGAGTCGATCAACTTCAACTACAAGTTCTTTATTGAGTGAATATACGGAGGAAACACATAGTAGTGCTGATAATTTCAGGCATTTCGGGTGCTTGAAAAAATTGAGGATTTCTGCTTCTGTAAAACGTGCTAATCATCTTTTGCTAAAGGTGCAAGGACATGAGGAACATGGCTCCAGAGTGCCTGTAGCCTCCGACAAGGTTGAATAAAGGTTGATGTCCAGATGGTCTTTAATTGTTAATATGCATGAGGTTTTGCAGAAGGTACTAGCCCTGTTGCAAGTGTATCATTGGGATTGGTTGGGAAATGATAGGTTACAATAATATTGTGGACTTTGTTGCATGGTCTTCGCGCCGTTCCTTGTGATTGGTCAAGGAGAGGGGCCTTGCCCAAACTGTTTACTTTACCTCGTATAATGTTTCTTTACTTAGTAGCATTGTTTCCCACTGAGTGCTTTCTATCGAATGTGTGTTATGTGAAGTTTTGTGATTGCCTTAGGGAACTGTCGTTTAGTGTATTGTGTAATCCTTATTGATAATTGGCTTGTAGGGGTTTCCCCCGCCCCCATATATTTTCGCGCCAAGGGTCCGTAAGGGTATAAAAGAGGGGAGAGCACATTGGGGTGTGCCGATCTTCTAGGATAGCGTATTGGTTTGAGCTGATCTTCTGGAGTTGTTCTATTCGCACAAGGCTGATTGGCTCGAATGAGTGGAGGCAAGGATCAGACTAGCGGTATTGAACTAGATATTGTATTGGTGTTATACGATAAAGAGAGTTGGATTCCAGTGTTTCGTATTCGGTGCTTGATTGAACCAGGCTAGGGGGGTAAGATTAGGACCGGAATTCATTCATTCATTCATTCATTCAATCAATCAATCAATCAATCAATCAATCAATCAATCAATCAATCAATCAATCAATCAATCAATCAATCAATCAATCAATCAATCAATCAGTTTTATTCGTCACATTGCACACAAAGTGCAAGTGAATGAATTGAATGAATTGAAATGAATTTGTCAGCAGCGGTACAATGATAAAGAACACACAAAAAACAGCATTCATTAGTGTGGTGGAAGGCAAAAAAATTGGCCAGTCGTCCTCCATTTTTCCCTGTGGTCGGGACCTCAACCCTCCGCAGCCGCCGCTGCGGGCGTCCAGATGTACAGACAGGTAAAAGTCCAGGTAAGTCCAGAATCGGGTCTTCCCCACCGGAGACCGCGGCTTCAGGTTGGTGTAGGCCGCAGGCCGGCGGTCGAAGATCTAAATTCCCCGCCGCGCCGCAGACCACAGGGCCGGCAGTCGAAGCTCCAGCGATCTCCGGCGAGGGACACCGCTCCTGATGGTAAGTCCACGCCGGGCCCGCGGTAGAAGTGGAAGCTTCTTCTTCTCCCGGGTCCCCAACGGGGGATTCCAGGCTGCGGACTCCGCGCCAGCTGGAGCTCTGCAGACCGCGACTTCAGGTTACTGGCTGCCGCGGGCCAGCTAAACGGAGCGCTCCCCTCCGGCGAGGGTTCACCAGCTCCATGCCGAGAGTCCGCGCTGCGCCCGCCGCTGAAGCCCCGGACGCGTCTCCGGGAAAGGCCGCTCGATCTTCGTTGTTAGGCTCCGGGGGAGGCGACCTGGAAAAAGTCGCCTCTCCGTGAGGGAGGCGACCAAAACGGTTTCCCCCTCACCCCCCCCACACCACCCCCCCCCCCCCCCCCCCCCCCACACAGGACACACAAATAAACATTAAAAACATGCTTTAAAAGACACTAAAAAAATAAAAAATTGAAATGACTAACACACTGCTGACAGGGCTGCCGGCTTGCAGCGCCCCCACCGACCTTGCCGAATTACAGTGCTATCATCTCCGGACTCCAGGACTAACTAACTAGCTGATGGCTACTGTCACTATATGCCAGCGGAATAATATATAGAAAACCCGAACTGGATTACGGGCCGGGTGTCCATCACTAAACTCAGATACGATCAGATCCGCTAACATGATTGATCTACATCCTCATTCTTAAGCCTACGCTTGAGGCTATTAAAGTATATATGATAAACTATGACATAACAATATACGGATGTAAGCACTGATAGGCCACAGTCGAGCATTGGGTGATATACACAAGTAAAATGAATACAATGAAAGATGTTGATCAATGGGTTGGTTAAAGTCCATAACCAATTTTCAAACATAGTCTTTGTACTTTCGGGTAGGCTTGCAAACCCGTCCTGCACGTGTAGGGTACAAACTCTCAGCTTCCCCCTTTTCAGGTGACTTCTCAGTAGGCGCAGGTGACTTAGCAGGTAACAACACCGTGGGCTTTGTCGCTTATTTCGCCATCAAACCTGGTGGCTCATGAGCTGGCATCAGAACTAGCTGGGGGTCAGCAGGCACCCGATCACCCTTGAATCCTACAGTGTCCCTACTGGACCATGGAATGACATCGGGGACATTCGAGCATTCCTGCGAATACTGTTGGGATGGCACTGGCTGATTGACTGGGAGGATGTGTCTTCTGTTCCGCCTGTAGACCCCTCCTTCCGATCTGATCAGGTCAGATCTTGGCTCTGGGCAGAATTCCTCCACGATACCCAGACGATCGTGACCTTTCGCCGTCTTCAAACGAACTAATTGGCCCTCCGACAGTGGCTGGAGAGGGCTGCTAGTCTTGACGTAGTAACTGTAGTAGTAATTTAGCTGAACTCAGTATGCTCTAACTATAACCAGTTACCTTTAATTTCCGGATCATTAGCAGAGATTTCAAATCCCAGCTCAAGTTTTGGCCGTTCTCTGTCTAACTTACAGAGAAACTCTGGTCCATTGATCCATCTCCTATTACTTAAGCAGCGGTCTGCTGATAGATCTCCAGAAGCTGCATCCGCAGCATTTTCCTTTGTGTTAAGATATTTCCATTGTGAAACATTAGCAGATCTGCTTGTTCTTTCCATTGGCAGATTGTCTTTGTCCACACCCAACTCACTGGTTTCCTTGGCTCTATCATCTGGTGGAATGCTTTCCAATCCAACACGACTGTTGTTGATTCACTTGGAAAGCGTGAATCCGCCCTTATTGCAGAGGAAAGTCAGATATTTCACCTATTGAAATATCCCTGCTCCGAAGACATGGATTTTAATGAATCATCCACATAGAAATTATTCTTCACAGTGGTTATGACTTCTTCTGGAAAGTGAGCTTTATTTCCCTCTGCCGTCTTCTTTAATGCAAAGTTAGCGCACTTAGGTGATGACACTGCTCCGAAGAGATGTACCTTCATCCGATATTCAAGAATATCTTGCTGTGCATCCCCTTCAGGCCACCAAAGGAATCGCAAGTAGTCAATGTGATTTTCTGATATTTTAACTTGATGAAACATCGCTTCAATATCAGCCATCAACGCAATTGGTTCTTGTCTGAATTTAATAAGAACTCCAGCAAGGTTGGTAAGGTCTGGACCTTGCAGTAATTGACAATTAAGTGATGCTCCTTTGAAGACTGCAGCATAGTACAAGACCACCCTCAAGGTCCCTTTCTACAGGTAATAAGCCCATGGTGTGGAATGTACCAAAGCTCTCCATCACTTCAATTAAGTTGGTTTGTTGGTACCATTTCGGCATAATCATTTGTTAATCGTATCCTTTAGGAAATACGTATATTCATCATGAAATTTCGTTATCTTGCCAAACATGCATTTCAGATTATGGGTGCGTTGACAATTGACAATAGACAATAGACAATGGGTGCAGGAGTAGGCCATTAGGCCCTTCGCGCCAGCACCGCCATTCAATTTGATCATGGCTTATCATCCCAAATCAGTACCCCGTTCCTGCCTTCTCGCCATATCCCCTGACTATGCTCTTTTTAAGAGCCCTATCTAGCTCTCTCTTGAAAGCATCCAGAGAACCTGCATCCACCGCCCACTGAGGCAAAGAATTCCACAGACTCACCACTCTCTGTGAGAACAAGTGTTTCCTCGTCTCCGTTGTAAATGGCTTACTCCTTATTCTTAAACTGTGGCCCCAGTCCTGGACTCCCCCAACCTCGGGAACATTCAATACAATTCAACTTTAATGTCATTGCACAGATACAAGTATAGGTACAAAAAATGCAGTTAATCAGTTAGAAGTGGTAGCAATATAGAAAATAAATACAGAATGCAGACAATGTGGACGAAGAGACTGGAGAAATCTATCGGCGGGACTCCGAGTTCAGCAGTGTGATGGTGTTATTGTAGAAGCTGTTCCTCATCCTACTAGTGCGGGACCTGAGGCTCCTGTACCGCCTCCCTGATGGTAGGAGGGCAAACAGTCCATGGTTAGGGTGTGAGGGGTCTTGATGATCTTCCTGGCCCGTTTCAGACACCGTTTTCGGTAGAGGGCATCCATAGCAGGAAGTGGGGCACCGATGATGTACTGGGCGGTTTTCACCACCCGTTGTAGTGCCTTCCTGTCTGCCACGGTGCAACTGCTGTACCATACCGTAAAGCAGGTGGTCAGGATGCTTTCGATGGTACAGCGGTAAATATTGGTCAGGATCTGGGGGGACAGGTGGGCTTTTTTGAGCCTCCTCAGGAAGTAAAGGCGCTGCTGCGCCTTTTTGATCAGCTTTGAGGTGTTGAGGGACCAGGACAGATCCTCCGAGATGTGTATCCCGAGGAATTTGTAGTTGGATACCCGCTCCACCTCAGTCCCGTTTATATGGATAGGGGTGTGTCTGCCCCCTCTGTTCTTCCTAAAGTCAACAATGATTTCCTTCGTCTTCTGGGAGTTGAGGACGAGCTTATTGTTGGCACACCAGGTAGTCAGGTGCTGGACCTCCTCCCTGTAAGCTGACTCGTCGTTGTCGCTGATCAGTCCCACCACCGTGGTGTCGTCGGCAAATTTTATGATGGCGTTGGAGCCATACTTAGGGATACAGTCATGGGTGAAGAGGAAGTAGAGGAGAGGGCTGAGCACACAGCCCTGTGGCACGCCGGTGTTCAGTGTTATAGTGGAGGAGGTGAGGTTGTTGACCCTAACAGACTGTGGTCTGTTAGTGAGGAAATCCAGTGTCGAATTGCAGAGGGAGGTGGAGATGCCAAGACCGCTGAGTTTGGTGATCAAGCTAGCGGGTATGACAATGTTAAAGGCGGATCTGAAGTCAATGAACAGCAGCCTGATGTAGGTGTTGTTGCTGTCCAGGTGGGTCAGGGAAGAGTTTAGGGCCGCCGATATCGCGTCCTCTGTAGACCTGTTTGTCCGGTAGGCAAATTGGTGGGGGTCCAGTGTGGGGGGGGGGGGGGGGGGGGGAGGCTGGCTTTGAGGTGAGCCAAGATCAGCCGCTCAAAGCACTTGGCGATGACAGGGGTGAGTGCCACTGGCCGCAAGTCGTTGAGACTCCCTGTCGCTGATTGTTTGGGCACTGGCACAATGGTAGATGTTTTGAGGCAAGTGGGTATGACACCCTGGGCCAGTGACAGATTGAAAATGTCAGTGAGGACCAGGGATAGTTGTCCAGCACATGCCCTGAGCAACCGACCTGCGATGCCATCGGGGCCGGCAGCTTTGTGCTCATTCACCGTGCTCAGTGCGTCTTGTACAGCAGAGATGGAGAGACTGAGGGGTTGTTCATTCAGGGGTGGAGCAACTTTGATGGCTGGAGTTTTGTTGGCCCGGTCAAAGTGAGCATAGAAACGGTTACCCTCATCAGGAAGGGGGGCGTTGTCTGGGGGGGGTTGTTGACTTTATGGTAATCGGCAATGGATTTGATTCCTTGCCACATGCGCCTGGGGTCAGAGTTGTTTCGGAAATGCTCCTCAATCCGCCGTTTGTGATTGAGTTTAGCATTCCTAATTCCCTATTTCAGATTGGCCCTGGATGAGCTGTATCCATCAGCGTCGCCAGATTTAAAAGCGGCGTCTCGAGCCTTCAGCAGGAGTCTGACCTCCCTGCTCATCCACGGCTTCTGGTTTGGGAAGGTCTTTATCTCTTTACGGGTAGTGACGTTATCAGTGCAGAATTTTATATAGTCCAGAACGGTTGAGGTGTATGAGTTGATGTCCACATAGGAGTTAAAGGTGGCCTGGGTGGCAAACACACTCCAGTCTGTTTGCTGAAACTGTTCCTGTAAAATAGAGACAGCCCCCTCAGGCCAGACCTTCACTGTCCTCACGGTAGGTTTCACACGTCTGATCAGAGGTGTGTATTTGGGGAGCAGGGACAGAGAGAGGTGGTCAGACTGTCCCAGGTGGGGGAGAGGGAGGACTTTGTATGCTTCAGTAATATTGGTATATACTAGGTCCAGAATATTGTTACCTCTGGTTGGGCAGGAGACATGTTGGTGGAATCTGGGGAGCACAGTTTTAAGATTGGGGTGGTTAAAATCACCCGCAACAATAAAAGCCCCCTGTGGGTGAGCAGTTAGTTGTTTGCTGATAGCAGCTTGCAGCTCTTCCATTGCAAGCCTGGCATTAGCGTCCGGGGGTACATAGACTGCAGTGATGACAGTCGATGTAAATTCCCTGGGCAGACAGAAGGGCCTGCACTTTAACATCAGGTATTTCAGGTCAGCAGAGCAGTGACTACCAATCCTGACAGCGTCTGTGCACCATGAGTTGTTCACACAGATGCACAGTCCGCCGCCCTTGGTCTTACCGGAGTCCTCCGCTGATCCGTCGGCCCTGAAGACAGTGCGACCCTCTAGCTCGATGGCTTTGTCCGGAATGTTGTCGGTGAGCTATGTTTCGGTGAAGACCATGGCGTTGCAGTCGGCGATCCGTCTGTGTGTGGTGATCCGCAGCCGAAGTTCGTCGGTTTTACTCACCAGGGACCGGGCATTTGCGCGAAAATGCTGGGCAGAGCTGGCTGGTGCGGGTTTGATCTCAGCCTAGCTCGGTAGCCTCCGCGCTTCCCAAGTCACATGTTTCCTGCCTCTAGTGTGTCCAAGCCCTTAAAAATCTAATATGTTTCAATGAGATCCCCTCTCATCCTTCTAAAGTGTACCAGCCCAGCTGCTCCATTCTCTCAGCATATGACAGACCCACCATTCCGGGAATTAACCTTGTAAACCTACGCTGCACTCCCTCAATAGCAAGAATGTCCTTCCTCAAATGCAGAAGGACCTCTTTGCTCCTATATTCGATTCCTCTTGTTATAAAGGCCAACATGCCATTCGCTTTCTTCACTGCCTGACATACAAGGACCCCCAGATCCCGTTGTACTTCCCCTTTTCCCAACTTAACGCCATTTAGATAGTAATCTGCCTGCTTGTTTTTGCTACCAAAGTGGATAACCTCACATTTATTCGCATTAAACTTCATCTGCCATGCATCTGCCCACTCACCCAATCTGTCCAAGTCACCCTGCATTCTCATAGCATCCTCCTCACAGTTCACACTGCCACCCAGCTTTGTGTCATCTGCAAATTTCCTAATGTTACTTTGAATCCCTTCATCCAAATCATTGATGTATATTGTAAATAGCTGCGGTCCCAGCACCGATCCTTGCGGTACCCCACTAGTCACTGCCTGCCATTCTGAAAGGGACCCGTTAATCCCTACTCTTTGTTTCCTGTCTGCCCACCACTTCTCTATCCGTGTCAGCACTCTACCGCCAATACTATGTGCCCTAATTTTGCCCACTAATCTCCTATGTGGGACCTTATCAAATGCTTTCTTTTTTTTAAATATATTTTTATTAGAAGCAAACATATATTATGGTGAAAACATTTCATGTGTATCAATCATACATTATTAATATTATCAATTGAGGATTCATTCTGCTTCTAATTTTTTTAAATATAGCTAGAAACTAAGAAACAAAGAGAAAAAAACCCATAAATGTCAAGCTAAAAAAAAGTATAACTTTTCATCTGATCCGGAGTTCAAGTTTCAGTTAGGTTTCAGTTAGGTTCCCGTGCCGAACCAATCTACCCTTTCAAATAATCGATGAATGAAGACCATATTCTAAGAAAAAGTTCTTGTTTGTCCGCTAAGACAAATCTGATTCTTACCAGTTGTAGGGTCTCCGACATTTCCATAATCCACATATTAATTGTGGGGGTTATAAGATATTTCCAAAATTTTAATATTCATTTCTTCCCAGTTATTATACTGTGGTCTAGAACGTTTCTTTGGCTTGTTGTGAGTGTTAGACTTTGTTCTGATATTCCAAATATTATTAGTTTTGAGTCGGGATCCAGTTTAGTATTAACAACTTCAGAAATTATTCTAAAATATCAATCCAGAATTTTTTTATTTTTATACAATTTGCAAAAGTATGTTAAGTTAGCCTTTAGATGCTGACATTTATCACAGATATGAGAGATATGTGGGAAAATTCTATTTAATTTTACTTTAGAGTAATGTAATCTGTGTAATACTTTAAATTGTATTAAAACATGTCTGGAATTTAACGAGCATTGATGTGTTTGTTGTAGACTTTTGTCCCAAATATCTTTCGCTATAGGTTGACCTAATTCATTTTCCCATATAAGATATAACCATATAACAATTACAGCACGGAAACAGGCCCTCTCGGACCTTCCAGTCCGTGCCGACCATTTATTTTCCCCTAGTCCCATCTACCTGAACTCAGACCATACCCCTCCATTCCCTTCCCGTCCATATACCTATCCACTTTACTTTTAAATGTTAAAATCGATCCTGTCTCCACCACTTCTGCTGGAAGATCATTCCACACAGCCACCACTCTCTGAGTAAAGAAGTTCCCCCTCTTGTTACCCCTAAACTTCTGTCCCTTAATTCTCATGTCATGCCCTCTTGTTTGAATCTTCCCTACCCTCAATGGGAAAAGCTTATCCACGTCAACTCCGTCTATCCCTTTCTTCATTTTAAAGACCTCAATCAAGTCCCCCCTTAATCTTCGGCGCTCCAAAGAATAAAGACTTAACTTGTTCAACCTTTCTCTGTAACTTAGTCACTGGAACGCAGGCAACATTCTAGTAAATCTCCTCTGTACTCTCTCTATTTTGTTGACATCCTTCCTATAATTAGGCGACCAAAATCTTACACCATACTCCAGAATTGGTCTCACCAATGCCTTGTACAATTTTAACAGTACTTCCCTACTCCTATATTCAATGCTCTGATTTATAAAGGCCAGCACACCAAAAGCTTTCTTTACCTACATGCGATTCGACCTTCAGGGAACTATGCACAGTTATGCCTAGATCCCTCTGTTACACAGCATTCCTCAATTCCCTACCATTTACCATGTACGTCCTATTTTGATTTGTCCTGCCAAGATGTAGCAGTTCACACTTATCAGCATTAAACTACATCTGCCATCTTTCAGCCCACTTTTACAAATGGCCCAAATTTCTCTGTAGACTTTGAAAATCTACTTCATTATCCACAACACCACCTATCTTAGCATCATCTGCATACTTACTTATCCAATTTTCCACCCCATCATCCCGATCATTGATGTACATGACAAACAACAGTGGACCCAACACAGATCCCCGAGTCACCCCGCTGGTCACCGGCTTCCAACCTGACAAACAGCCATCTACCATTACTCTTTGACATCTCCCATTCAGCCACTGTTGAATCCATCTTGCTACTCAGCCATTAACACCCAAAGATTGAACCTTCTTAACCAAGTTATATGATTCCGTCGCTGGGACCTCCCTATCTAAAAGGGTATAAGTTGTTAATTTTCCTGTATTAGGATGTTTATTCTAACATTCATCAAAGATTTCTGGTTCCCTACTCCTATAATCTTGTGTATTGAATTTAACATAATCTCTAAGTTGTAGATATCTGAAACAAATATTTGAGTGCAGTCCATAAATCTGTTGTAACTCCTGAAATAAAAGAAAAATACCTTTCTTATAAAGATATCCCATCTTTTTAATTCCGTATTTTTCCACTGTGTGAAACCTTTATCCAGTATGGAAGGTTTGAATAAGGGATTGATAACAATGGGGAGACAGAGTGATATATTATCCAATTTTAAAGCCTTTTTTAATTGTCAATTGCTTTCTGAAAGCCCAGGTACACTACATCCACTGACTCTCCCTTGTCCATTTTCCTAGTTACATCTTCAAAAAATTCCTGAAGATTAGTTAAGCATTATTTCCCCTTCGTAAATCCACGCTGACTCGGACCGATCCTGTTCCTGCTATCCAAATGTGCGGCTATCTCATATTTTATAACTGACTCCAGCATCTTCTCCACCACCGATGTCAGGCTAACTGGTCTATAATTCCCCGTTTTCTCTCTCCCGCCTGCAGCTAAAGTGGGATAACATTAGCTGCCCTCCAATCCACAGGAACATATCCTCAGTTTATAGAACATTGGAAAATTATCACCAATGCATCCACGATTTCTAGAGCCACTTCCTTAAGTGCCCTCGGATGCAGACCATCAGGCCCTGACGATTTACCAGCCTTCAGTCCCATCAATCTATCCAACACCATTTCCTGCCTAATGTGGATTTCCTTCAGTTCTTCTGTCACCCCTGATCCTCTGGCCACTACTATATCAGGAAGATTGTTTGTGTCCTCCTTAGTGAAGACAGATCCAAAGTACCTGTTCACCTCATCTGCCATTTCCTTGTTCCCCATAATGAATTCACCTTTTTCAAAGGTCCAACTTTGGTCTTAACTAATGTTTTCCTCTTCACATACCTAAAGCAGCTTTTACTGTCCTGCTTTATATTCTTGGCTAGCTGACCTTCGTACCCCATCCTTTCTCCCCGTATTGTCTTTTTGGTTATCTTCTGTTGTTCTTTAAACACTACCCAATCCTCTAGCTTCCCGCTCATCTTTGCTACATTGTACTTCTTCGCTTTAATTTTTATACTGTCCCTGACGTCTCTTGTCAGCCATGGTCGTCCCTTTCGCCCCTTGGAATCTTTCTTCCTCCTAGGAATGAACTGATCCTGCACCTTCTGTATTATTCCTAGAAACGCCTGCCATTTTTGTTCCACTGTCATCCCTGCTGGTGTATCTTTCCAGTGAATTTTGGCCAGCTCCTCCCTCATTGCCCCATAGTATCATTTATTCAACTGCAACACTGACTCCACCGATCTACTCTTCTCCCTCTCCAATTGTAGATTAAACCGGACCATGTTATGGTCACTGCCTCCTAATGGCTCATTAACCTCGAGATCCTTTATCAAATTCGGTTCATTACATAACACTAAATTCAGAATTGCCTTCTCCCTGATAGGCTCCAATACAAGCTGTTCAAAGAGTCCATCACGAAGGCATTCTACAAAGTCCCTTTCTTGGGGTCCAGTACCAACCTGATGTTCCCAGTCTACCCCTCGCAAGGGACTGAATTTCATTCCACACCAACAGGGCAACCCCACCCCGTCTGCCCACCAGTCTGTCTTTTCGATAGGAGGTATACCCTTGAATATTCAGTTCCCAGCCCTGGCCCTCTTGCAGCCATGTCTCAGTAATTCCCACAACATCATACTTGCCAGTTTTAAACTGAGTTTGAAGCTCGTCCACTTTATTCCTTATACTTCGCGCATTCATACACAGCACTTTGACCTCCGTATTCACTCCCCCCCTCGCAATTGGCCCTGACCTTACTCTGTTCTCCATTCTCAAGCTTTCCATCTCATTAATTCGGGAATCTTTTGTAATTTTTCCTCCTGCCACTTCCCCTTCAACTCCACCTTTATACTTCCATGTTGTCAATCTCCCCCCCCCCCCCCCCCCCCACTATTTAGTTCAAACCCACACGTGTAGCCCGAGCAAACCTGCCTGCCAGAATGTCAGTTCCCCTCCAGTTAAGGTGTAACCCATTCCTTTTGTAGAGGTCACCCCTACCCCAGAAGAGATCCCAGTGGTCTATACATCTAAATTCTTGCTCCCTGCACCAGCCCTTCAGCCACACATCCAGGTCCCCTATCTCCCTGTTCCTGTCCTTACTAGCACGTGGTACTGGAAGCAATCCAGAGATAACTACCCTGGAAGTCCAGCATTTCAGTCTTCTTCCCAACTCTCTGAAGTCGTGTTGGAGAACCTCCTTCCTCTTCTTCCCGATGTCGTTTGTGCCGACGTGCACAACTACTGCCGGCTGTTCACCATCTCTCTCGAGGATGTTCCGAAGTTCGGCTCGTAACATCCTGAACCCTGGCACCAGGGAGGCAACAGGCCATCCTCGCATCTCGTCTGCCACCACAGAATCTCCTGTCCACTCCTCGGACAATTGAGTCACCCACCACTAGGGCTCTGCCCGACGTCGGTCTCGCCGGTCGAGTCCCATCTCCAGATTTGGAGCCACCTACATGTCCGCCGCTCGGACTGCAAACATCGTCTCCCCGGACAGTTCCCAAGAGCGTGTCTTGGTTCTTGGTTCTTGGTTACTTGGTCCTCCAAAATATTCCAACTGGAATTTAAACTGGACGTGATGAAGGGAGAGGTTTAGCCAGAGAGGGTTATTGGGAAGAAAGTGCCACTTTAAATTTAGTTGCATCTGACTGGGCAACCGTGGCTAATGTCCCTGTTTTCATTAGGCACAGCCACCTGGGTCTTCTGCACTCCATGATTTCCACCCTTTCTCTCAGTCACACACCTTGGTTCTTCCCGTAACATCAGCGTGATTACGTCACTGTAGGTCCTGTCTAGGAAACTCTTGGTTTCCCGGATGGCCCTGAGGTCATCCAGCTGCTTCTCCAGTGCCCCAACTCGGTCCTTCTGGAGCTGAAACTGGACGCACTTGCCACAGTTGTTGTAGCCAGAGGCTCCATCTGTGTCCCTGTGCTCCCACATTCTGCAAGCCTCACACTGTCTCATCTGCCCCGACATGTGTTCACCCCGTTTCGTCCTCTCGAGTTTTATGCGTAGCGTCCTCGCCGAAGTCTCTCGAGCCAAAGACTCACACTTTTCTCACCAGGCCGCTCCCTCACTGCCGTTCCCTAAGAGCCGTCTTATTTATATTGACTGATAGCTTAATTTACCAATTTACAAACCAAATTCCTCAGTTTTAAACTGTCTTCCCCCTCTGACTCACTGCTAACTCTCCTCCCACTCGGGCTAGAGCCAATCAGTGCTTTTTCCTGCTTCTCTTTGTTGCTGTTTCTTCCAAATCCGCGGGAGCTCTGAAAGTCTGCCTGTGCTTTGCCTCTCCTCTTCAACTGTTTCCCCCTCTGACTCACTGCTAACTCTCCTCCCACTCGACTTGCTCTGCCATACGACGATCATTCGGCAGACTCATACTCTCTTGTTTGAAAAGGAAACCCAGACAATAGTGTCCGGCTATCATCTTTACTGATTAGTTCATACTATCCAAGAACTTTCTCTACCCTGGACATTTCTTCAGATTCCTTTCTGGCGCTTTCATTGAAGTCATGCTTGTATTGTTTGATCAATAGCTTTTCTGCTTTACCAGTAGATATGTGATTAACAGCAGCGGCAGGATAGTTCTTCTGTTGTTTCCGTTATTCCTTTCGATGTTCCTTCTCAAGGAGCCATAAATAACCCATCCTAGTAGGGTTTTCACAGCAAACGGTCCATCCCCTTGGGTCTTCATAGTCTGTATAGGTTCTGTACAAAAGGTAACCGAACTACCATGATCCAAAAATGCATATGTTTGCAACATTGTATCCGTCTTGCTATTCCTTACCTGAACTGGTAAGATAGAGAAGATGCAGATTCCAACCCCGGCCCCAATGTGGGCAGTTATCTGAGGTGAGGTGACAGCATCACCAGTAGCTGGCTTCTCCTTCTGTTCTATTTGCTCCGGCTCCTTCTGCTAACTGTGAAGTGCTTCAGGGTGACCCTGCTTGCACCTATCACAAGTTATGGAACTCCTACTGTCTTTAACCATGTGTCCTTTTTTCAAACATCCAATACAGATTCCCTTCTCCTTGAAGAAATTAATCTTTTCTTTATATTCCTTCTTCTTGAAACTTAGACACCACCTTATGGTGTGACCAACCTCATCACATAACAAACAAAATAATTTTTGCTTAGGAGATGTATCTCCTTCCTTTTAGCCTTTCGTTTCCAGAGGTATTACGGTGGTAGTAAAACTAGTTCTCTTAGGTCCTGGTCTTCCTTTTGTTTTTGTAAAGGTAGAACCTTTGACAGTTGCGATTGGTTTAGGATCTTGAATACGCCCATAACGTAAATTTGACATGAAATGTACTTCCTTTTCTATGAAGTTCACCGGATCAGGAAGCATGATCTCGCGGTTCTCATTTTCCTCCATGTGGCCTGCTTTATCGGTCCACTTTTCTCAACGTTTCTAGGGCAGTTTTGGAGTCATAATTGTCATATTACTAACAACATTAATTTCTTGCATGTGGTTGAGATGTTTCCTCGAGCCATAACAACGTCTAAGAAATATCGTAAACTCCAGCAATGCTTTCGCGTCATCCGGCCAGATAACTGTCCAAGCATGGGCCTTCTTCATGTATGCATTGACGATCTGGTGCTCGATACCAATCTGTTATCCAACCAATTTTCTCGCCGTTCGATAGCACTCACCGGTAGGCAACTTCCTACAAACCAGCAACAAGCCCTATTGGATATCCGCTTGTGTAATGAAATGAAATCGATCTTCATCATCAGTAGTTTTCCTCTCCACTCTTCTCTCAACTTGGTCTATGAAAGTCTCATATTGCAAGGGATCATCATCGTACTTATCAATTTCCATTTGAAGTATGGTGGAAGAGGTGGAATTCCCTGTGGAATTCCCTGCCACAGAGGGCAGTGGAGGCCAAATCACTGCATGGATTTAAGAGAGATAAACAGAGCTCTAGGGGCTAGTGGAATGAAAGGATATGGGGAGAAGGCAGGCACGGGTTATTGATTGGGGACGACCAGCCATGATCACAATGAATGGCGGTGCTGGGTCGAAGGGCCGAATGGCTTCCTCCTGCACCTATTTTCTATGTTTCTATGTTTCTATGTAGGTATTGTGTTGAGCGAGAGACTCGCCAATTCTCATTTGGTTCCACATAAAATCACAGACTTCTACTCTAAATCCCTCCTTGGACTCGGAGGAACGGTAAACAGACCTCTGAAAAAGGTGGTGGTCTGGATACGTTTTGTCACGAGTCCCTTGGCTTGTTGTTCTTCCCAGGCCTCAATGTATCATAAACAGGCATCCGCCAATCTTGGCTTGCTCGAGCCTGTATATCAGGCCTCCGAAAAGAATACTGAATTAGTGGTTTGTTACGAGCCTCATCAGAGGCCCGTAAATTTGTTGCTTCGGTCTGACATTCTGTTGTCAGCCCACCATTGTTTCAGTGGGTGATCAAAGCCACGAGACCTGGTGGTCCCAGGCTGTGGATTTAATCCAGCTGCTGTCTCCAGCTCAACAGCTCCTTCTTGGAGTTTGGAAACACCAGGAAGATAAAGGTTAAAGTTAACTTTGTGGAAAGACAAAGATAAAACGTTCCAGAGACATTGATTAATGATGGTTTATTTCAACTACGAGTAACAATTGTGTCATGAGGGTATGAAACTGTACTATTACTATAGATTATTGAAGCAGATTGGGCTTGCTCACACTATTTGCTGATGTGCATCTCTAATAAACCGACTGGTTCATCAGATACACCCCTGACCGAGGAGCTGTTAAATTTTGTATCTGTGCATATCTGTTCAAAGTCAGATACAGGCTGCGGGTAAAGCATATAATTCCCTCCTACAGCACATATTTGAAAAACTGGAAAGAAAGAAAAACAATTAACTAAAAGCACAAACAATTGGAAAAATGATTCCTCAAATGTTCATGAATTATGGACCTTCCAAACAACTACAGTGGCTTGCAAAAGTTTTCACACCCCTTGAACTTTTCCATATTTTGTCACGTTACAACCACAAACGTGAATGTATTTTGCTGGGATTGTATGTGATAGACCAACACAAAGTGGCGCTGAATTGTGAAGTGGAAGGAAAATGATACATGGTTTGTCAATTTTTTTTACAAATAAAAAACTGAAAAGAGTGGCGTGGAAAAGTATTCAGCCCCCTTTACTCTGATACCCCTAAATAAATCCAGTGCAACCCATTGCCTTCAGAAGTCACCTAGTTAGTAAATAGAGTCCACTTGTGTATAATCTAATCTCAGTATAAATACAGCTGTTCTGCGAAGGCCTCAGAGGTTTGTTAGAGAACATTAGTGAACAAACAGCATCATGAAGCCCAAGGAACACATCAGACAGGTCAGGGATAAAGTTGTGGAGAAGTTTAAATTAGGCTGAGGTTATAAAAAAATATCCCAAGCTTTGAACATCTCACGGAGCACTGTTCAATCCATCATCCGAAAATGAAAAGAGTATGGCACAACTGCAAACCTACCAAGACATGGCCGTCCACCTAAACTGACAGGGCGGGCAAGGAGAGCATTGATCAGAGAAGCAGCCAAGAGGCCCATGGTAACTCTGGAGGAGCTGCAGAGATCCACAGCTCAGGTGGGAGAATCTGTCCACAGGACAACTATTAGTCGTGCACTCCACAAATCGGGCCTTTATGGAAGAGTGGCAAGAAGAAAGCCATTGTTGAAACAAAGCCATAAGAAGTCCCGTTTGCAGTTTGCCACAAGCCATGTGGGGGACACAGCAAACATGTGGAGGAAGGTGCTCTGGTCTGATGAGACCAAAATTGACGTGTTTGGCCTAAATGCAAAACGCTATGTGTGGCGGAAAACTAACACTGCACATCACCCTGAACACACCATCCCCACTGTGAAACATGGTGGTGACAGCATCGTGCTGTGGGGATGATTTTCTTCAGCAAGGACAGTGAAGCTGGTCAGAGTTGATGGGAAGATGGATGGAGCCAAATACAGGGCAATCTTGGAAGAAACCCTGTTAGAGTCTGCAAAGGACTTGAGACTGGGGCGGAGGTTCACCTTCCAGAAGGACAACGACCCAAAACATATAGCCAGAGCTACAATTGAATGGTTTAGATCAAAGCATATTCATGTGTTAGAATGGCCCAGTCAAAGTCCAGACCTAAATCCAATTGAGAATCTCTGGCATGACTTGAGAATTGTTGTTCACAGACGCTATCCATCCAATCTGACTGAGCTTGAGCTATTTTGCAAAGAAGAATGGGCAAACATTTCTGTCTCTAGATGTGCAAAGCTGGTACAGACATATCACAAAAGACTTGCAGCTGCAAAAGCAGCGAAAGGTGGTTCTACAAAGTAGTGACTGAGGGGGGCTGAATACTTTTGCACGCCACACTTTTCAGTTTTGTATTTGTAATAAAATTTGGAAACCATGGATAATTTTCCTTCCACTTCACAATTATGCACCACTTTGTGTTGGTCTATCACATAAAATCCCAATAAAATACATTTACGTTTGTGGTTGTAACGTGACAAAATGTGGAAAGGTTCAAGGGGTATGAAAACGTTTGCAAGCCACTGTATAGGTACCTTGACTTTGGAGGTAACACGATAATTTGAGATGTTAGAAAGCAACCCAAGGATCCCAACCCGAAACGTTGCCTGTCCATGTTCTCCAGCATTCTGACCCGCTGAATTACTCCAGCACTTTGGGTATTTTTATTTTTAAATACATTGGTAATAAGTATTTACCTGAACTCAGAAGAGAAGTAAAAATGACCAACACAGGCTGACACTGTTTTATTCTATGCACCATCATTCAAATCAAGAGCGACTTGCACATCTTCCTAACAAACAATTTTGCAGACGAGTTTATGAAGGCAGTGTTTTCATTTATTCCATGTTCTCATGTCCTGGCTGCAGGAACCAAGCGTAATGTGGCCAGAGGGTTACACAAAAAGCTGGAGAAACTCAGCGGGTGCAGCAGCATCTAAGGAGTGAAGGAGATAGGCGACGTTTCGGGTCGAGACCCTTCTTCAGTCATGCAACGACTATGTTTTTTAGGACAGCTGGCTGAGGGCTGATTTACAAAAGGGGTAAAAAATCATGAGGAGAATAGATAGTGTGAATGCACATTAATTTACCCAGGGTAGGGCTAATTAGAAACTATAAGAAAGTGTTAAAGGTGCGACGGGAAACATTTTAGAGGAATCTAAGAGGCAGCGTATTCACATAGACGGGTATAAATGAGCTGCCAGAGGAAATAGTTGTGTTATGTACGATAACAACATTTATAAAATATTTGGGCGTGCATGTATAGAAAAGGTTCATTTTGCATATCTGGAATAGGCTGCCAGATGAACGAGCAGAGACGGATACAATTAGGTTGCTTAAAAAGCATTTGGATAGATATTTGGATCGGAAGGAATTAAAAGGCCACATGTCGAATTCTGGTAAATGATTTGAGCCTAATTTGCCAAACTGGTCAACATGGACAAGAGAGGTCTGATTCCATGTTGCGTAGCTCTATATGTGTATATAGCATGTAGAAACATAGAAACATAGAAATTAGGTGCAGGAGTAGGCTATTCGGCCCTTCGAGCCTGCACCGCCATTCAATATGATCATGGCTGATCATGCAACTCAGTATCCCGTACCTGCCTTCTCTGAAGAAGGGTCTCGACCCGAAACGTCGCCTATCTCCTTCACTCCTTAGATGCTGCTGCACCCGCTGAGTTTCTCCAGCTTTTTGTGTAACCTAATTTGCCAAACTGGTCAACATGGACAAGAGAGGTCTGATTCCATGTTGCGTAGCTCTATATGTGTATATAGCATGTAGAAACATAGAAACATAGAAATTAGGTGCAGGAGTAGGCTATTCGGCCCTTCGAGCCTGCACCGCCATTCAATATGATCATGGCTGATCATGCAACTCAGTATCCCGTACCTGCCTTCCCTGAAGAAGGGTCTCGACCCGAAACGTCGCCTATCTCCTTCACTCCTTAGATGCTGCTGCACCCGCTGAGTTTCTCCAGCTTTTTGTGTAACCCTCGATTCTCCAGCATCTGCAGTTCCTTCTTTAAAACAACGTAATGTGGCCAGATATCGTGTTACACCATTGCCCACGTGGTGGCAATAGAGAGCACTCAATGAACATTTGGGAGGTGACGCAAAACAGCAGGTTCGTAGCGCAGAGGTGAATCGTTACATTTTTATACCGCCCATCGCCATTTCAGACAGATCCAAAAACGCTTTCAACCAATGGACTGATTGATGAGCTGCACTTATTCGTGCAATGCAAGGTACAGGGCAGCCAGTGGCGGATCGGTTCGTCTGTGTCGGTGAAGATGTTGAGGGGACAGACACAAAATGCTCGAGTAGCTCAGCGGGTCCGGCAGCATCTCTTCTGAAGAAGGGGCACGACCCGAAACGTCCCCTATTCCTTTTGTCCAGAATTGCTCCCTGACTCCAGCATTTTTATGTCTATCTTTGGTTTACTCCTGCATCCTCAATTGCTCCCTACACAAGTTGTTGAAGGGTCTCTGTCACTGCAAAGGATTCCTCCCCCTTCCCCTAGTGTCATAGTGTCATAGAGTGACAGTGTGGAAACAGGGCCTTCGGCCCAACTTGTCCACCACGGCCAACATGTCCCAGCCACACTAGTCCCACCTGCCTGCGAATGGTCCATATCCTTGCAAACCTGTCCCATCCATGTACCTGTCTATCTATTTGTTCAAACGATGGGATTGGCCCAACATCAACTGCCTCCTCTTGCAGCTTCTTTCATACACCCAACTCCCTTTGTTACCCCATGAATTCATGTTACCCCATGAATTCCAATTAAATATTTTCTCCTTCACCTCGAACCTATGTCCTCTGGTCCTCGATTTCCCTACTCTGATCAAAAGACTCTGTGCATCTATCCGCTCATGATTTTGTACACCTCTATAAGATCACCCCAGAACAATAGGCCTATTAACACAGTAACACGCCGATAGAAAATATGCCGTTACGATGGTAAGTTTGCAGAGAAGATTTTCTAGGGTGTTGCCAGACCTTGACTGCCTGTGCTATAGAGAAAGAGATTTGTCATGCAACGACTATGTTTTTTAGGACAGCTGGCTGAGGGCTGATTTACAAAAGGTGTAAAAAATCATGAGGAGAATAGATAGTGTGAATGCACATTAATTTACCCAGGGTAGGGCTAATTAGAAACTATAAGAAAGTGTTAAAGGTGCGACGGGAAACATTTTAGAGGAATCTAAGAGGCAGCGTATTCACATAGACTGGTATAAATGAGCTGCCAGAGGAAATAGTTGTATTATGTACGATAACAACATTTATAAAATATTTGGCCGTGCATGTATAGAAAAGGTTCATTTTGCATATCTGGAATAGGCTGCCAGATGAACGAGCAGAGACGGATACAATTAGGTTGCTTAAAAAGCATTTGGATAGATATTTGGATCGGAAGGAATTAAAAGGCCACATGTCGAATTCTGGTAAATGATTTGAGCCTAATTTGCCAAACTGGTCAACATGGACAAGAGAGGTCTGATTCCATGTTGCGTAGCTCTATATGTGTATATAGCATGTAGAAACATAGAAACATAGAAATTAGGTGCAGGAGTAGGCTATTCGGCCCTTCGAGCCTGCACCGCCATTCAATATGATCATGGCTGATCATGCAACTCAGTATCCCGTACCTGCCTTCTCTCCATACCCTCTGATCCCCTTAGCCACAAGGGCCACATCTAACTTCTTCTTAAATATAGCCAATGAACTGGCCTCAACTACCCTCTGTGGCAGAGGGTTCCAGAGACCCACCACTCTCTGTGTGAAAAAAGTCCTTCTCATCTCGGTCCTAAAGGATTTCCCCCTCATCCTTAAGCTGTGACCCCTTGTCCTGGACCTCCCCAACATCGGGAACAATCTTCCTGCATCTAGCCTGTCCAACCCCTTAAGACTTTTGTAAGTTTCTATAAGATCCCCTCTCAATCTCCTAAATTCTAGAGAGTATAAACCGAGTCTATGCAGTCTTTGTTCATAAGACAGTCCTGACATCCCAGGTATCAGTCTGGTGAACCTTCTCTGCACTCCCTCTATGGCAATAATGTCCTTCCTCAGATTTGGAGACCAGAACTGTACGCAATACTCCAGGTGTGGTCTCACCAAGACCCTATACAACTGAAGTCGAACCTCCCTGCTTCTATACTCAAATCCTTTTGCTATGAAAGCTAACATACCATTCGCTTTCTTCACTGCCTGCTGCACCTGCATGCCTACTTTCAATGACTGATGTACCATGACACCCAGGTCGCGCTGCATCTCCCCTTTTCCTAATCGGCATCCATTTAGATAATAGTCTGTTTTCCTATTTTTGCCACCAAAGTGGATAACCTCACATTTATGTACAATATAGCATGTAGCATACAGCATATGGGTGACGGTTTTCATTGACTGTTCACATACGTAGTTATCCTGTGCTGACGCATGAACGAAATAAACCTCATACACAGGTGATGCTAATTTAGGTTATCTTCAAGCTATTGGAGAAGGAGGTCAGGTAGCAAGAGGGCTGGGGTCTTGTTTCATATGTACAATTCTTTAGTCTTCATTCTCCTTCCGCAGTCAACAGTATTGGGCGGCGTAGCCGGGCCTGCGTTCTTGTAATAGGAGGGGTGTCCCATGCGAATAGATTGAAAGGGGGCCGCCTAATTCGTTGAAGCTGAGGACGATAAGAGGCAATGATGTTGAATGACAACACATTGGTTGGACCACAAAGTGAACGCAGGGAGTCTGTTTTCTTTAGCTGGGAAAGCTAAAGATCGGAGAGAATGGGGAATTAAACCGACGAACTTCCTTCATTCTGAGATTGTAGATCCTGACACTCTCTCCTCCAGAGGCCCATAGATGCTCCGTCATAGTGTCATAGTCATACCACTGGGAACCACGCAAAACTCGTCCATGCTAACTACGTTTGGGCCATATCCCTATGAACATTCCCTGACGATGTACCTGCCCAAGTATCTTATTAATGTTGTTGTTATATCTGCCTTCACCATCTCCTCTGGCGGCTCGCTCCATATACCTACCACTCATTGAGTTCAAAATTTCACCCTCAAGTTATTTCTAAATCTTGCCCATCTCACATCAAACATTTGGTTTTGATCACAACCCTCTTGTAAAAAGCACAGTGATTCTAGTCCATCTGTTTCCTTCATGATTTTCATACCATTCTATAGCAACATGATCACTTGTGCACACAATACTCCAAATGCAGCCTCACCAAGGCGAATGCACAAAAGGCCTTTTTAAACCACCCTGTCTTAGCGTAACACTTTCAGGGAACAGTGTACCTGTATCCCAAGATAGACACACAAGCTGGAGTAACTCAGCGGAATAGGCAGTATCTCTGCAGAGAAGGAATGGGGACGTTTCGGGTCCAGACCCTCCTTCAGACTGGTTAAGGGTAAGGAAAACGAGAGACAAAGGGAATGATGTCGAGAGATAAAATACAATTAATGAAATATATGCAAAAAAGTAACGACGATAAAGGAAACAGGCCTTTGTTAGCTCTTTGTTGGGTGAACACGACCGTTCTCTCCCAGGTCTCCTCCATTGCCAGAGTGAAGCTAAACGCAAATTGGAGGAACAGAATCTCATATTTCGCTTGGGCAGTTTACAATATCGATTCCCAATCTTCGTGTAGCCCCATCATTCTCTCTCTTCCTATATCTCCCCCACCCAAGACGCACTAGCTTCTCGGTTTCACCCAACAAACAGCTAACTGTGGCCCGTTTCCTTCATGGCCTGTTTTCATTTTATTTTATTCATCGTTCTTTTTCTCCCCACATCATCGTCTCTATCTCTCGTTTCCCTTGACCCGAACTAGTCTGAGGAAGGGTCTCAACCAGAAAGTCACCCAATGCTTCTGTCCAGAGATGCTGCCTTCCCCGCAGAGTTACTCCAACTTTCTGTGCCTATCTTTGGTTTAAACCAGCATCTGCAGTTCATTGCCACACATTTTACCTGTACTCCTAGATCCCAACGCTACGTGGGGCCCTGCCATTCGTTGTGAATGTGCTGCCCGAGTTTGAATTTGCGAAATACATCTCTCACTTATGTGCATTAATCACCATTAGGCATTCCTCGGCCCACCAGCACAGCTGATTAAGAACCTGTAATATTTTTTGATATGCTAACAATTTGAGAGTGCTGATGCAGGTTTCCCAAAAACTTAATCTGCAAGACGAATCAGACGTAAAGAAAGCATTTATTGCTCAAGAGCTTACCTACAAAAACAGGCTCTATAAGGCGTTGTTCAGGGCGTATTTAGAATATTGTGAGCAATTTTGGGCAACATATCTGAGGAAAGATGAGCTAGCTCTGGAGATGGTCCAGAGGAGGTTTACAATATTGATCCCAGGAATGCGTAGGTTAACATATTGTGAGCGTTTGACGGTACTGGGCCTATATTGGCTGGAGTTTAGAAATGTGAGGGGGTTGGGGGACAACATTGGGACGTACAGAATAGTGAATGACTTGGATAGGGTGATGTGAAGAGGATATTTCCTCTATTGCGAGAATCAACGACTAGAACTCAAAGCATCAAAATTAAAGGACGTACTTGTAGGAAGGAGATGAGGAAGAATTTCTTTAGAGAGGTTAATCTGTGGAATTATTTGCCGCAGGAGGCTGTGGAGGCAATGTCAGTGGATATATTTAAGGAAGAGATAGATAGATTCTTAATTAGTACGGGTGTGCGAGGTATTGGTGAGAAGGCAGGAGAATGGGGTTAGATCAGCCACCATTAAATGGCGGAGTAGACTTTATGGGCCGAATGGCCTAATTGTACCGCTGTCGTTAATGATTATGAATGACAATTTACTCTGGATCAGCTGGGCGGGTGGACTTTGACTGTTTCTGTTCCAGGCTGGGGGGGGGGGGGGGGGGTGATCAATACTTCGGCACTAAGGCATCTGGGTGTCTGGGCATTGTGCAAGGCAGCGCTGTGGGAAAAGCCACCCGTGATTGTAGTAAACGGAGCAACAGGCCGGAAGTTGTTGTTCCCTGCTGTGTATGAGAATGGAGCATTGACCCTCGGATCACAGCAATGTCCATCTTTAAGAGCGGAGTGTGTGGGTGAGGTCCCGGGTCGTTATGATATCCTGATATTTCCCCGGTGATGATTCCAGTCCCCGCTCCCCCGAATATTATATATTTAATACAAGTGTACAATTTTGGTCACCTAATTATAGGAAGAATGTCGACAAAATAGAGAGAGTACAGAGGAGATTTACTAGAATGTTGCCTGGGTTCCAGCAACTAAGTTACAGAGAAAGGTTGAACAAGTTAGGCCTTTATTCTTTGGAGCGCAGAAGGTTAAGGGGGGACTTGATTGAGGTCTTTAAAATGATGAAAGGGATAGATAGAGTTGACGTGGATAAGCTTTTCCCATTGAGGGTAGGGAAGATTCAAACAAGAGGGCATGACATGGGAATTAAGGGACATAAGTTTAGGGGTAACATGAGGGGGAACTTCTTTACTCAGAGAGTGGTGGCTGTGTGGAATGATCTTCCTGCACAAGTGGTGGAGGCAGGATCGATTTCAACATTTAAAAGTAAAATGGATATGTATATGGACGGGAAGGGAATGGAGGCGTATGGTCTGAGTGCAGGTAGATGGGACTAGGGGAAATTAAATGGTCGGCACGGACTGGAAGGGCCGAGAGGGCCTGTTTCCGTGCTGTAATTGTTATATGGTTAAGTCAAGTCAAGTCTAGTCACATTTATTTATGTAGCAGATTTAAAAAACAACTCTCGTTGACCAAAGTGCTTTATATTTGTTATAAGAGTAGTATACACAAGCACGCTACGTACATATATACAAATAGCCCTCACTCAGAGGACATCAGGAACGGCTTGGGAGAACAGATACATTTTTATACTAGACTTAAAGGAGTCGATGGAGGGGGCAGTTCTAATGGGGAGGGGGATGCTGTTCCACAGTCTATGAGCTGCGACCACAAAGGCGCGATCGGTCGCCCCTGAGCTTCTGCCTCGACTGCGGGACATTCAGCAACCCCAAGTCGGCTGATCCGAAGAATCTGGAGGTGGTGTAGTGGGTGAGAAGACTTTTAATGTAGGTGGGGGCAAGCCCATTGAGGGCTTTGTAGACAAAGAGGAGGGTCTCGAAGGTAATTCGGAACCGCACAGGGAGCCAGTGTAGAGAGGCCAGGATCGGGGTGATGTGGTCCCTTTTTCGGGTGCCCGTCAGGAGTCTCGCTGCGGCGTTTTGGACCAGTTGCAGCTGATAAACTCGCCGCTTTCTCCCTCTCCCCCGCAGCGATCCCTTTTATCATAAAATATTATCAAATCAACTTATTATCAAATAAAATATTGAAGTTCATGGCTTGAAATTGTAATTTATGAGAATTATTTCTCAAGGATTCAAATTTAGGTTCAATGTCTTCCAGTTTCTGAATATTAACATGTTGTTGTAAATGCTGCCCCGTCTCTCCCTCCTCCCTCGCAGGGTCCGAGCGACCGCAACACCTGCCTCGCTACACAAACAACCAGAAACAGCATGGATTTGTGTAAGGACAGCTAAATAAAGCCCGCGCCAACACCGACAGGGTCCCTCGGGGAGATGACAAGAGCGCAGCTGCATCAGTGCCTGTCACACACACGGCTGGCGGCCTCGTGAACATTCGCCAACGTGGCGCTCACTGGAATGACCCGCGTCTGATTTCCCCGATGACACTGAGGGAGAAAGAAAAATGTCTCAATTCGTCATTGAATTGTTCCATCGATATTGCTCCCCATCTCCCAACCTGAACAGCAGCCCGCACCCCCCGTCCCAGCCAACTATATTCCACCTACATTTCACCCTTCTCACGTTAAACTCATGCCCTCTAATTCTTAATTCCCCTGCCCTGGAGCAAAGGCCCTGTGCATTCACATTTTTCTATCCCCCTCATGATTTAATATCTCTCAAAATGATCACCCCTCTCGTACTCCTCGTACTCCAGGGGATAAAGTCGCAGTCTGTTCAACCCTGTTGCTCACATACTCGAGTTCATGCAACACGCTGATGAATCTGCGTTGTACATTTTCTAGCTGAATTACATATTTCCATCATCAGGGTGACCACATCTGAATGCGACACTCCAAATGCGGCCTCGTCAACATTTCCTGAAAATATCTGATACTAAAGTCTATACTTAATACCAGACCGATGAAGGACAATGTTCCAAAAGCCTTCTTCATCACGCTGTCTACCCATGACGCCACTTTCAGGGAACGGTCTACCTGTATTCTAGATCCTGCACCAGTCCATGTCAATTAATTACGACACTTTCAAGGAGCTATATATCTGCACTCCAGGCTACCTCTGCACTACAATACTCCCTTTCTACCCGTGACTAGTTACCTGTACGCTGAATTCCTCTGGTCCACAACAAACCCCAAGCCTTTACTGTGAAGCTGCTGCCCTGGCTTGTCTTCGCAAATGCAACACCTTGCAGTGCATTACAGTCCACTGGACGTTCCTCAGTGTAACTTGCCCAGATGATCAAGGCCCTGTTGTAACCCCTGATAACCTTTGCTCAATGTTTGCATTACTAGCTATCTTTGTGCAATCTGCAAACTAAGTAATCACGCCTCACACATTCTCATTCATATTTGATGTAAATGACAAATAGCAGTGGGCCCGGCGCCGGCACCGTGGCACACCATGGAATATAGAGTCTATAGGACATGCCTCTAACATACCCCAAAATTGCAAGAGATTACAAGAGACTATTTAATCGATCAAGACCACGCAAGCTGATGCGTAGTTATGCGTAAAACATTGGCACCAGAACACAGGGTAGGCACCCGAACAGAACAGCAAACGCTCCGTCCGAAGTGTGGTCTTAACATGTATGCTACTGGAGCACAGTGAGGCCAAGAGGTTCAGAGTTCCAGAGCTCACGATCATTTCAGGCGAAGGCAGGAACGCTCATGGCGTCCTCAGTTAGATTTATGGACCAGTAGTAGGGAATGATGCGAAGCGGAGAAGTTGGTGGTTGTAGCACTGCAGAAGGGAGCTTCCTAGGTCTGGGTAAGGGGTTCTGGGGATGGGCTGTGGACAATGGTGTCGGTGCTCCCGATACTTAACTAGAGGAACTTTCACTCATCCAGATCGCAATATCCATCCATTAGTGTAGAGATGGAGAAAGTGTGAAGGGTGTTGGTGAGTTACTGAGTCAATGTGAAACCCATAACACAGCAGTCCAAGTGGAGCCGCTATCCAAGTGAAGTGATAACTGCCTCTCAGAGCAACCTGTACAAGAGTCATCGTCACACGATCATTTCAATGATATATTTTTATAGACAATAGACAATAGACAATAAGTGCAGGAGTAGGCCAGTTGGCCCTTCGCGCCAGCACCGCCATTCAATGTGATCATGGCTGATCATTCCCAATCAGTACGCCGTTCCTGCCTGCTCCCCATATCCCCTGACTTTTTAAGAGCCCTATCTAGCTCTCTCTTGAAAGCATCCAGAGAACCTGCCTCCACCGCCCTCTGAGGCAGATAATTCCACACTCGCCCCTCTCTGTGAGAAAAAGTGTTTCATCGTCTCCGTTCTAAATGGCTTACTCCTTATTCTTATATTGTGGCCCCTGGTTCTGGACTCCCACATCTTCGGGAACGTGTTTCCTGCCTCTAGCGTGACCAAACCCATAACAATCTTATATGTTTCAAACTTTGTCCATATCCCTCCAAAACTGTCAGATCCATGTACCTGTTTCTTAAACGATGGGATATCCAGCCTCAACTCCCTCCTCTGGCAGCTTGTTCCATCCACCCATCACCCTCCCACCCATCACCCATCAGTTGGGCAAGTGGGCTGAGGAATGGTTAATGGAGTTTAATAGTAAGATTAAACGAGAACTTACCAGTTTGAAGTTTGATCTTTATTTTATGAGGAGTTGCGATGAGGGATTTCGTGAAGAACCCGCCAGCACGCATGCGCGACATACTTCAAAGCCGCGGTGTGGAATCACAGAAAAACCAAGCCAAGAAATGACTTGTTATAGTAAGATTAAAGAGACTCTAGTTACCAGTTGACTTTATGATCGAGGGTTGGGAGCGGAGGGCACGAAATCCCTCATCGCAACTCCTCATAAAATAAAGATCAAACTTCAAACTGGTAAGTTCTCGTTTAATCTTACTATTTCATTTCGGAGTCACGTGAGTGACTTCGTGAAGACTTCAAAGCTTCTGTGATTTCACGCCCTGGACAACGTCCATGCTATCACACACGCTACTGAAAAGGTGGACAGCAGTAATCAATTTCCGTCTCTGAAAAAATAATAATATTTATTAATAACAACAAGAAAGGACCCCTCACTGAGGGGGAACTGCATGTTCTCGGCCTGCATCCAGCACGGCTCCTGCGAACATTCCAGGTATGGTGACGGGTTTATTGTAAAACCGTTGAAAAGTGGCTTCACTGGCCCATCCCGCTGTGGCAAGTATCTGGTCCATGGGCACCTCCATGGCCTTTGCCGCCGATGTTGATGCTGCCCTGGTGGAATGGGATTTAAAAACATCAGTGTCAATACCTGCTTTGTTCAAGACGATCCTGAGCCATCGGGATATCGTCTGCACCGTCACTCTATGGTGAGGTTTTTTGTGACTGATGAACAGGTATTGCTCCATTCCCCTTATTTTCCTCGTCACTTTGATATAGTGGCGGATATGGGTGGCTATGCATAGCCTAGCATCAGCGGGGTATGCTGGAAACTCCAGCTGCAGCCCTGTGAATCCAGGTCTATGCTGCTTGAGCAATTCATCAATGAAGAAAGTGACCCGTTCAGGGGTAGAGATCATTCTGTCGATCTTGGCCTTGTGAAGCGTTTGCACCCTTTGTGCTGAAGTAAGTGCCATCAACATCACCACCTTCAGGGTGAGTTTGTCCAATTCGAGCCCCGTCAACGGGTGACCATGTTCCCAGCAGGGTCAGCACTTTGCCAATATCCCATGTGACGTTGTAACGGGGCCTCGGCGGGTTGGAATTAAATATCCCCCGCATAAGTTTGGAGACCAATTTATTGGATCCTACCTCAATATTGAGGTAGGACGAGAGCGCACTCCTGGCGCTATTGATGGCACTATAGCTGAGATGTTGATCATGGTGTAGCCCCGCAAGAAATTCCAGCACATCTGTGATGGAGACGGAGTCATATGCAACGTCCATGCGGCCACAATAGGATTCCCATTTCCTGATGTACGATAAGTACTGCCGTCTTGAGGACTCCCTGCATGATGCTCCCATGGTATCCATTGTCCTTGAAGATAGACCATACTGAAGTAGTGGCCTGTTCAGATCCTGCAAGCCAATAGATTCAAATGACTATGGCAGGGGTGTGGTTCCCCTGTGGCAGGGTTCGTCACCAATTGTGGGCAACCCTCCAAGAGGACCCATGGTTGACTTATCATTCCAAGGACCACCGGATACCATGATTGCGTAGGCCAGTCGGGTATAATGAGGATGCCCTTGGCAGCATCGAGCTGGATTTTCCGCAATACCCGACTGATGAGGCAGAATGGAGGAAAGGCATAGAAGAACCATTTCCCCCAGTCTAGCGAGAATGCGTCCATCGCCATTGCCCCAGGATCTGGCTCCCATGATACGTATGTTGGTACCTGATGGTTCAACCGTGACGCAAAAAGGTCAATATCCGGTTTACCAAATTTGGCTGTAATTTTGGTGAATATTTGGGGGTTCAACATCCACTCGATGTTGTCATTGAACTTCCGTGACCTGGTGTCCGCCACTGTATTGAGCTCACCTGGCAAGTAGGTAGCTGAGATCCAAATATTCCGTTGAATACACCAGAGCCAAATTGTGTTTGCCAATTCATTGCATGAAATTGACCTGGTACCGCCCATATGATTCAGATAAGCCACCGCAGTGGTATTGTCTATTTGGAGACGGACATGAGTGTTAGTCATGTTTGAACAATAGGCTCTAAGTCCGTGGAATGCTCCTAGCATCTCCAAATAGTTTATCCCTTGTGCTAACAACAAAGTAGCTTCAAGTGAATCCCATCTACCTCCACAACTGTTATTGTTGTCTGTAGCTCCCCAGCCATGGGAGCTTGCATCTGTTTGCAAGTATACCTTTGGACGAGGCACAATGATGGGTTTAAATGAGTTATGGATATTGCCAATCCACCATAGTAACTCAAGTTTTGCCTTAACCGGCAACTGCATGGGTCTATCATAATGTCCAGCATTTAATTTTAATGCTGTTATTTTTGACCTTTGTAAATTCTGATAGTGTAAAGGTCCATATTGAGCAGCTGGAAATACTGCTACAATTTTGCCAATTACCCTGGCAGTTAATCTGATAGACGGTATACTGGCGCAGACCAGGTTCTTGCATGCTTGAAACACATCACCAACTTTGTTAGTTGGGATGGTGGTGATCATGCGATTGGAGTCTATTGTGAACCCCAAGTAGTCCATGATCTGTGCGGGGAGGAACTTTGATTTGTCTGGATGGATTATAAACCCCATTTGTTGAAAAATTTCCACTGTGGCTGAAACCGCCAACTCTGCGGATTCCAGAGTGTGCCCAATTATGAGAATGTCATCCAAATAAGCCATGACCGTATGATTTTGTCTCCGCAGTGTAGATAACACTGGCTTGAGTAGTTTGGTGAACAGTCTGGGGGCTGTAGTAAGCCCATTGGGCAATGCTTTGTATTGCCAAAGCTGATCCATCCAGGTAAACTTCAAGAACTTCCTATGATGTTTCCGAATGGATACTGAATAGTATGCATCTTTTAAATCAATGCATGCCATGAAGCAGCCCTCCGAAATCAAAGATTTGGCTGTTTCAAATGTGTCCATTTTGAAATGGGTGTATTTTACAAAGGTATTCAAGTGAGTTAAATCTATAATGACCCGGCATCCACCGTCTTTTTTAGTTTTAGTAAATATATTAGACACAAATTCAACTGGTTCATGTGTGGTTCGTTCTATCACACCTTTGTCTTGTAAACTCAAGATTTCAGCATAGCCTTCTGCCAATTCTTTTTTGGAAAGTGCAAATTTGCGATTCGGCATATGCTGGGGTGGAGGCAATTGGCCATGAATAAACTCAATTTCATAACCCTGAATACTTTGCAAGATAAACTCATCTGAAGTGATGGTTTCCCAAGCCTCCTTAAATCCCCGTAATCTGCCCCCAATTCGTGAGGTTAGACATGCAAGTGCATGGAACCCAGACCCCCTTACCTTCATGGTTATCGGCGGTCCCTGGGATTTTTGGTGGGACGTGGAGGCGCTGGGTTTCGTGGTTGGTGCGGAATCCGCATCTTCCATGCTGGCCGCTGAGGGCCTAGTCCTAAAAAAGGCCTGGGCTGATGAGGCTGTTGATATTGAGGAGGTGCCGGAACGTAGGTCCTTGTTGGCCTATCGGTCTGACCTCGTGGCCTGAAGTAAGGTGTCTTCTTGGCCGAAGGTCTGGCCACAAAATGTGGTCTCATCAGACCTATGGTTTTCGCATGGTCATCGAGCTCTTTGACCTGCTTTGGGAGGTCTTCCCCGAACAGCTGTCTAGGTGGGGGGGTAGGAGGTGCTCTGCATAGTCCCGCAAATTTGGGATTCAAGGAAGGTTTGATAATGCTCTTCCGGAAAGCGTTGATCTCGTACTGCGTATTGCAGAGCAGAGCTAGAGCATCCTCCTGTTCGGTGCTTAGAACAACCCCATCTACCGACTTTGCAAAAGCGGTGATCCCAGACGTAAGCAGTTTTAAAATCCTCTGCAGTTTCACTTCCTGCGCTCTGATGCCCGGGCTGATATTACCCCAGATTGGCATGTTCACAATCGGCACGTGGAGTGAATTGCAGTTCCTGGAGCCTTGTGTCTCTCCATGGCCTTCGCAAGGACCTCCTCCTGCAATTGATGGTTGGTAAGATAATCTATGGTTGCGGCCAGTTTGATGTTGAGGGGTTGTCCTGATGATACGGGTAACCCGAATTTGGCTGCCACATCCAGCAGATCTTCCTGAGGGACCTCAGGTGCTGCTGGGGCATGTACCAGGATATCCTCCTCATCTGGTCTTATGTTGTCCATAGATGGGGACGGGGATATATCCATGAGTCCCCTGGAGCTGTGTGTGTCCTGTTTCTGATTGAGTAGAACTTGCTCCAATATCCTCTCCATACGATCCAAGCGCCCTTCATCGGGCGGGTGTGGGAGGTAAGAGGCCTCGTGCCCGAAGGAACTCCTGAGGCTTCGATCATCAGTCCGTACCTCGTCGAGGTAATATCGGTACTGTGATGATGTGTCGCTACCAGCCGCCTCGGCGAAGCTGAGCGATTCCCGCGCGGACCTGCTCGAGCGCCTCCTCTTCGCTGAGCTGGACCCGGCTGCCTCAAAGGGCATGGGTGGGGAGAGGTCGGCACCTGACGCCGCAGCGTGGTGACCCGACGTCCGCACGGGCTTGCCGACTGTCCTAAATCTGGACCCAGACGGCGTACGGTCCCGACCTGCCCCCAGCGGGGGAAGCGGTGACCTAGGCGAGGCTCCACCCTTGTGACTCCTCCTGGTCCCTCTGGGTGGTGAGTCGACACTGGCCCTTCTTGGTCTGCCAGTGGACTCGGGCCTGCCTGATTCACCAGACCACTTCCTAGTGGCTCCTGGTGAGACCTCAACCCGCGAAGGGCTAGGTAGTGGAATTGTATCCCTGCCTCCTTCAAGAGG